>CM053627.1:122158344-122174855 GCA_028646595.1 Phalanger gymnotis | reverse complement strand
ACCGATTTTTTCCCTCCAACAAGGCATAAATGTCATGATTACAAAATTTTAACAGGACATGGAGCTAGGAAAGATAGAACAAAAAGGAATAAGTTTTTAAAAATATGTTGTGATTTTGTATACTTTATGATTTGTATGCACTTATGTGTGTATGTATCATTACTCTCAGTAGAATGAAAGTTCCTTGATCCAAGATCTATAAAAAAATCTTAATTGGTTTCAATAATAGTGAATCTGTGATGACAAAATTAAATACAGATAAATTTTAATTTTTAAACTAAAATTAAAATTCATTTGCACAAGGACAGAGTTCATGTTGAATTTCTAGTCTATCAAAACTCCTACGGATTTTTTTCCCACATGAACCACTGTATAACTAGTCAATTGATTACTAATGTTAGTACCAGTAGTAGCAGTAGTAGCAGTAGTAGTAGTAGTAGTAGTAGTAGTAGTAGTAGTAGTAGTAGTAGTAGTAGTAGTAGAAGTAGTAATGGAAAGGTATACACACACACAAACTCAAATAACTTTTCCTCTAGGGTTACTTATATGGAAAAAAAAGAACAAAAATCAAAGGAAATACACTATTTGGTTTGGCTATTAGTAGCTTATAGAAATACATAGAATTATATAAAAGCAAACTAATAGTTGAAAAATATCTGCTTTAAAAAAGGTGTAGATTTATGACTAGCCAAGACGGAATATTAGGAAGAAGTAGTACAACACAGCATCCCCGACCCCTGACAACAGACACTGCTCCATAATGAAAATACACTAGACCAAATCCTGAACAGGAAACGTGAGGAAAAATTAAGTCATTTTTTCATGCAAGGTCATCATTGGGGAGGGGGGGCAAACAAATGTCTGTAGACTCTGGAGACTGGATCTTTTAGATTGGGGAGAAGAGAAAGGGAGACAATCCTATGAAGTAGGTGCTACCTCTATTTTGTAGTTGAAGAAGCTGAGGGGTCACATAGGTAGGAAGTGTCTGAGGCTAGATTTGAACTCAGATCTTCCTGACTCAAAGCCCAACACTCTATCTACTGTGCCACTCTTCTGCCAGGAATGTATCCCACAGACCCTACCTGGGCTGGGATTGAAATAAAGCCTGTCGTGGTACACTGAGGCAAGAAGAGGTGTTGGATCCATCACAGGAACAGGAAAAGGTGCCAAATGGAAGCTCCATTGCTCATATTCCAGACTGGGGTCCCCTATTTAGTAAGAACTGAGCAAGGGACCTGTACCTAATGGTGATAGATCACAGGAAAGAAAAGTTATGGGCCAGAAACTGTATATACTAGACAAGGAGCAGAACCAAGAGTAAACATTCATGTACTCTGACTCGAGTAGAAAAATATCTCGACCCTAACCCTGGCCTAGCCAGCTCTGAAGTCTAGAAAATAACATAATAACTAGGCCAGGGGAGTCAGACCACAGGAGATACTGCAGGCCTGGCATTCTGAACATTCAGTGATTTCTAAATAGTTGTTGGTGGTTGGGTCCAGCCACAATCTATTAGAGCTTGAACTAAGGGTATGGCCACATGATGTTACTCAGGTCCAAACTAGGGTCAAGAGAGGGTAAGCCTTAAACTAGGTGGGTAACAATCAGACTTTGCCCTGGATCACACTCCTTTAAAAGACTTGAAATCGTGATGATCTCTACTTTTGCAGCTGAAGTCCCCGAAGAAAACAGAATTACATACCAGAAAAACCTTCTTGTTCAATTCTAGCTAGGACTTGAAGGAAGCCAAGGGAATCAAAGAACCTGAGATGAGGCTGGAGAGAATTCCAGGCATGAGAGACAGGCAGTGAAAACATATGGAGTCAGGAGATGAAGGGTCTTATGTGAGGAATAGTGATGAGACCAGAGATATTAGATCAGAGTACCTGAAGGGGACTAAGGCATAAGATGATTTGAAAGGTTGAGAGGGTGAGATTGTGAAAGTTTTTGAATGCCTCCTGTTCTTACATTTGGTCTTCTAGGTCCTGGAGTTTATTAAATAGAGGAGTGAGGTGGTCAAATCTGAGTTTTAGGAACATCAGTTTGAGAGCTGAGTGGAAGATAGCCTGGAATTAGGAGAGACTTGAGGGATCTGGGGCAGGAATACTAACCAACAGGCTATTACAAGATGAGGAGATGGGGGCAAGCACTATAATTAGGGCAGTGACAGAGGAAAGAAGGGGCCATATTTAAGAAATGTTACTAAAGTAAAATCAATAAAATCTACCAATGGATTGGATACAGGCATGAGAGAAGTAAGAATTTGAGGATGACAGCAAGATTGAGAGCCTGGGTGACTGGGAAGATAGTGGCATCCTCAACAGTAAGAGGGCAGTTGACGAACGGGAAACGGGATTTGGGGAAAAGGTAGTGAGTTCAGTTTTGGAAATGTTGAGTTTAAGATGTTTGTAGAATATCCAGTTTAAAATGTCCAATTGGTAGTTGGAGATGCTAGTCTGAAAGTTAGGGAAAAGGCTGGGACTGAAAGTAGATCTGAGAATCATCAGAATAGAGATGATCACGTAATTCCTGAGAGCTGATGAGATCAAGAAGTGAATTATTTTCTACAGACAATAAAAGAGACCACAGGACAGAGCCCTGTGGGATACCCACCATCAACTGTTGTAACCTGGACAAAGATCCACCAAAAGGAGACTGAGGAAAATTGAGATAGGATAGAGTATTGTCACAGAAGCCTACAGAGAAGATGGTATAAATGAGAAGAGGGTGATTTATAGTGTCAAAAACTGAAGACAGGTCAAGAATGATGGGGATTGAGAAAAAGACCATTTGATGTGTTGATTAAGAGATTACTGGTATCTTTGGAGAAAGCCTTTTCAGATGAATATTGCAATCAGAAGCCAAACTCTCTCTATATGCATTCATGTATAAATCTCAAGTCTTTCATCAAACATAGAAAATAAGCAACTGGTTAAGTAAAAAATATCCTAAACTTCTAAACCAAAAACATTTGATCAAGTCTGGAATATTTCCAAGGAAAAATCTACTGGATGCAGGTTACCATGGTGATTAGCAAAAATGTGCAATGAACTTCATTTCATGATAATTGCTACATATTTGCAGCTGAAGCTCATCTTTCAGTTTCAGTCTAAGACTTTGAGGAGATAATAATAGTTCTGTATCTGAGTTGCCTATTGAAACCTATAATATAGTAAAGGGCAATATCTAATTCTGTGAAATTCTTTTTTTGTGATGACCAAACATGCCAAGTTTTTTTTTTGAATGCAGTTAATTTTTCTTTCATCTTTATATATTGTAAATTGAAATTGGGTCCTAACTGGTTCTTTAAAATGAGAATTTACAATGTCTTCACATCAGTTTTAATAAGGAAAAGCAAGCCTCTTATCTGTTAAAAACGTGACTTTTAAAACCATCTACTTTATTTTTGTGGGAGCTAAGTGTTTTTGCCGTGTAGTTATTGCTAAAATTTGTGGCATAGAATCAAGTCTGTGAAATAACAGTTTTTTGAGGCTTTGTTCCATATTACTTGTGTAGGGAACTTCTGGGTGGGCAACTTCTCTGCAGCTTATAGTCTTAGATTGTTACCTATACCTTCCTTAATAGATTCAGCTCTTAGCACTGTGCTTGGCACACAGTAAGCCCCTAAAAAGTGCTTTATGTTACAGATTAACTTACGTATACCTCATCTGTAGAAAAGGCAGAATTTGAACCCGTGCTTTTCTGCTTCCAAAGGTGACCTCCCATCACCATGTGTAATATTAATGTGATGGAGGACCTTCCCCACACATTCAATAGGCCTCAGGTGAGCTTATGTAGGAAAGCTTGATTATATCTTTGTTCCCAAGTAGGCCTAAAGCCCCTACTTGCTAGGTGCTAAGCTGATGTTTGCATAGCCCTCAGGACCCTAAGATGTTGCTAAAACCAGAGCCAATGGTATGTTCACTGAGTTCTAGTCAATCATGAATTCAGCCATTCAGAGGCCTGACTTCTAGCCAATCAGATGCCGACTAGCACTGTATAAAAGGAGCAGCAGAAGAATTGAAGGGAGCAGGACTGAGAGTGGAACTAAGAGTAGCAGAACTGAGAGCAGCAGGACTGAGAGGAAGATGCTGAGGCAGCAGACATCAAGAGGGAGCTGAAGAGCAGACGTTGAGAGAACCAGCATCGACAGATCTGCAGGAGAGAGTGCTGAGCCAAGGAATTAGGATTCATGAGTGATTGTTTACAGGAAGGCCTTAGCAGGGGGGAGATTACAAGATGACCTGGTTCCTTGTTTTAATACTGTGTTATAATTTCCTTGTTACTACATTGAGGTGGGCTTACTGGTTTTGCAATATAATTGCTACCATACCGAATTGGGAGTATTGGTTCTCGGATTTGATCCTCTGGAATCTAAATAAATGTTATACTTCCTCTGCCTTCTACACAGAGAGTTTTTCATACCTTGTGATTCCAAACCATTCAGGCAGGTCCATGGTCATCCTCGAGGTCATGAATCTTGCCTTACTGATATACCATGCCACTGCCATACTGTCTCCAAAGTTGCATATTTCTGAATACAAAATCAACAAGGTTAGTACTTGGGTAAATTACTAAACCAAACCACAGATTAAAAACAAACAAATAACAAAACAACTAATACACTATGTATACCATATATATGTATGTATGTATATATATATATATAAATATAGGTACATATTCTTATAATATGATTTCTATGTATGTATAGGTACATATATATGCAAGGTACATACATATCCATATGTATATATATATATATGTGTGTGTATGAATGTGTATATATAGTCCCTTGTTTCTTCAAAAAACATAACAAGCTCTCAGAACCAAAGAATTGTTCAAAGTTACAACTAGAGAGACTGTAGAAATGATTTAATCTAATACTCTTATCGCATAGATGAATAGAGTCCTATAGAGGGGAAATGTTTTACCTAAAGGACATCCTAACCTTTTCCATAACAGTCTGAAATTCAGACCTCTAAGATTATTTCATTTTCCTGTTCCTTTGATCGTCAATTCATTGGAAAAAGAAATATTCAGTCTTCTCTGGATTAAAAAGGAACTTTCACTCTAATTAGTAGTTTAGAAAAAAAACAACAAGAAAGTATCACATTATATGGATACTGTATAACTGGTATATGTGAAAAATATATGTGAAAAATCTTATCACCTTTTATATGTTATTCTCAGGAGAAGGTGGAGTGTAGAACTCTCATAGAATACTCAAATTCGATATTTGATGAACTCCAATAAACAGTGAACCTATTTCAAACATAGGAACTTTTCCTTAAGACCACTTAGCTTTGCATGTGCATGCGTGGATATGCTGTCCATATGATGTGATGAGCCCATGTCAGATTTCCTTACTTTTTAGAGGATGACTATTCTTTTTTAACTCAGAGAAGATTAAATACTTCCTTTTCCAAAGGGTAGAAGATGGAAAGAATGGGATAGAGGGAGTGATCATAGTGGGGCTAAATTCCCACCTGGTAAGGAAAACATTAGGATGCCTTTTAGATATGGAATCAACTTTCATTAATAATCTAATTTTGTATAAAATATCAGTATCAATATCAGTAAAAATTGTATTTATATACAAAAGTGTATGTATGTATTAATGTACGTATAGCTATCTATGAATATGTAAATAGCTAAATAAATTAACTATAGCATTGAAATCATCTTAAGCCCTTCTCAGTCTGCTGGACAAAGAACAGCAGGTATAGGGAAAGTGGTTCTGACACACATACATATTCTTATAACAGCTAGAAATTTTATTATTTATATATTATATATTTATTATTATATTTATTGCAAACTTTTTTTAAAAGTAAAGCACAGGAGGAAGTGAGAGGCACTGGCAGACTGGTTTCTCTGGCGGACAGCTGCAATTTGAAATTCTTAAAAATCCATACCTAATGAGGTGGTTGTAACTGTTGATTTGCTCCCTTGTCCAGCATCAACTTAACAAATAAGATGCAAAATAAACTTTTATGTTTGACTCAGCAATGTACCAGTAGTACTCTCTAACACACACACACACACACACACACACACAGAACTGTGCTTATATTAAGTTCATTTCTGCATGTTTTATTCCCCAACGAATAGCTACTAAATCCCATTTCCATCAAAAACAACTGATACAATTAACTTGCCATTCTTGAAAATACCCTTAGCTGACAGTGATGACTTCGGCAGCATTGATTTAAGAAAAGACCTATTTGCTGTCTGCTCATATATTTGCACAGTAACCAAGAGCCACAATTATTTTGGCCATCCTTAGGAAGGAAATGAGCATAGCAGGCCAATGTTTAATGAACGTCTTTATTTACTGATATCAAACATTTTCTGCAAAATTAAATTATGGCAGCATACATATTAGTGGTGAAGGTTGATAACCCAAATTGAGTACTGAGGCTCTAAATCCTCATTCTTCGCAGGAAAAAAATTCTGACTCTGGGAATTTTATTCACTGGTTATCTAATAACTCTTTTACCCTTGAGAATGCTGTGATTGTCGTATCATTACTGAAGCAACAGCTAGCCAGTTAGTTGATGTCAATCAAGGTCTATGAGGCATTTTACAAATTAATCCTCATTGATATATAATGATATATCAATCAAAACCAAGAGATGAAGCAATTTGTCATTGTAACATGCAGAACTCCAATTAGCTTGTCTGATTTTTTTGTTTATTCCATGCATTCATTATTATTTATTATATTTTAATTGAATCATGCAAATGATTACAGAGGGAATAGTTAATATGAAAATTTCTACTCTTTCATCCAATCCAATTAAGAAACATTTCTTAATTGGGCACCAACTGTTTGTGAAGCATTACCTCAGTAGAAAAGTTACAGAAAAGAAATGTGTGGTCCTCAAAGATTTTATCATTTGGAGCAGGATCACAGACTTACAGTTGGAAGGGACCTTAAGAAATAATCTAGCCACTACCGATTGGCCAATATGGCAAAAAAAAGGAAAATGACATATGTTGGAGATGTGGAAAAATTGGGATACTAATGCAGTGCTGATGGAGTTATGAATTGTTCTAATCATTGTGGAGAGCAATTTGGAACTTTGCCCGAAATGCTATAAAATCATTCATACCCTTTGACCCAGCAATACCACTACTAGATCTGTAACCCAATGAGATCAAAGAAAAAGGAAAAGAATCAATATGTAAATAAATACTCATAGCTTCTCTTTTTCTCACAGCATTGGAATTGGAAATTGATGGGATACCCACCAACTAGGAAATAGAAGAACAATTTATAACATGATTGTGATGGAACACTATTGTCCTGTAAAAAGTGATGAGCTGAATGGTTTCAGAAAAACCTGGGAAGACTTAACATGACTTGATGGCAAGTCATGTTAACCAAGAGAACACTGTGCACAGTAATAGCAATAATGTATGATAATTAAGTATGATTGACTTAGTGATTCTCAGCAATACAATGATCTAAGATAATTCCGAAGGACTTAAAATGAAAAATGCTATCCACCTCCAGAGAAGGAACTGATGGAGTCTGAATGCAAAGTGAAGCATACTTTTTTAACTTTCTTTATTGTTCTTGGATTTGTTTATTTTGTCTTGGTTTGGTTTGGTTTTTTGGTCTGTGGTTTTGTTTGTTTTTTTTTTAATGTGACAAATATGGAAAAAAAATTTTATGACTGTACGTGTATAACCTATGTCAAAATACTTGCCTCCTCAAGGAGGAAGAAGAGAAGGGAGAGAGGGAAGGAATATGAAACTCACATTTAAGAAAAAAACAAATGTCAAAAATTTCATTTACATGTAATTGAGAAAAGTAAAATAAAAGTTGAATTAAAAAAAGACATCTAACCCAACATTCTTATTTTATAGATAAGCAAACAGAGGTGCAAAGAAATGAAGTGATTTCCTTAAAGTCATACAGGCAGTACTAAGGAAGAGATCTGGTATCTAAACCCAGGTTCTCTGACAACAAATCCAGGGATTTTTCTGTTATACCCTTATTTAGTTGGGAAAGGAAACATATAGACATGGAATAACATGAGGCTAATCAATAGCAACTTTAAAACAAGTCCAAAAAAGCATATGGTAGACTTTGAATATATGTGTTCTATTTTTTAAAAGCAAAAGTCAAAATTTAGCCTAGTCGGGTGGTAAAAATACAGGAAAGGTACCTGAAGAAGTTATCTCTCTCCAAAGAGGTTATATACATGGAATAGAGGAGAGAAGAGTGGATGGCATAGATGGCATTGGGGTTATCAGGAAAATAAAACCTTGACCTAGCAGAAAGCAAACGATTTCACAATGTTGTTTTTACTACCTTTATTCTTTGTTTCAATTAACTTCAGTACTTGCAACCAAATTCTCTGCAAGCTGGAAAGGCTGCAGAAGTAATCTGTCCATTTTAAGCCCAAAACAAGAATGTATTCTATAGTTTCCTTTAGGAATGAGTTTCCAGTCTTGACTTAAATCCTTTAGTGGAGGTAGATAAGTACTCTTCAGGGACAGTAGCTCACTGTCAAAAAAAATTACAATTATTAGAAAATTCTTCATTATTCTGAGCAAAAAATATGACTTCCTTCAACTTCCATTCATTGTTCCTATCTTTACTTTCTAGAAAACATAAGCATTCAATAAACAAGCAGTTATTACACACCTACTCTGTGTCAGGAATTGCGCTAGGTTCTGGCAGCAGAAAGACAAAAAAAGAAACAATGACTGCTCTTGAGTAACACAGAATAAGTTTACTTCCTTTTCTATAGTTTATTTTTCCTTTGGAGACAATCAGGGTTCACTGACTTGCCCTGGGTCATACAGGTAGTAAGTGTATGAAGTCCAATTTGAACTCAAGTCCTCTCGATTCAGGGCTGGTGCTCTATCCACTGTGCCGCTTAGCTTTTCTACAATTTTAATTAAACATTTTCAAACAGTCTACTCTCTCTTAAGTTTCCTTTCCTCCAGCCTAAAAAAAAGATTATCTTAACTGTTGTTGACATAAAGCGATATCTAATAAGTGCATGAAACCCACTAAACAGGGAGGAGTGGCCATGGTTGCCACCCATTACAACTTCAAAGCCAGGGAATGGTGGGAAAAGCTGAATATTCATTCAAAAAATTGTAATAGTATTTTTTTTCCAATTACATGTAAAGACAATTTTAACATTCATTTTATAAAAAAATCCTACTCTTTCCTCCTCCCTAAAGTGGTAACTTGATATAGGTTATATATGTGCAATCATGTAAACATATTTCCATATTAGTCATGTTGTGAAAGAAGAAATAGACAAAAAGGAAAAAAAATGAAAGAAATAGAGAAAGTGAAAATAGTATGCTTCGATCTGTATTCAGACTCCATCAATTCTTTCTCTGGTTGTGGATTGCATTTTCCATCACGAGTCCTTTGTACTTGTCTGGGATCATTGTATTGCTGACAAGAGCTAAGTCATTCATAGTGGATCGTCACACAATGTTGCTGTTACTGTGTTCTCCTGGTTCTGCTCATTTCACTCAGCATCAGTTCATGTAAGTTTTTTTTTTGGGGGGGGGGTTCTGAAATCATCCTGCTCAGCATTTCTTATAGCACAATAGTGTTCCACTACATTCATGTACCACAACTTGTTCAATCATTCTCCAATTTATGGGTATCCCTTCAATTTCCAATTTTTCGCCACCACACAAAGTGCTGCTGTACATGTTTTTGTACATGTAGGTATTTTCCCTTTTTAATGATCTCGTTGGGATACAGACCAAGTACTAGTATTGCTGGATAAAAGTATATGCACAATTTGATTGCCCTTTGGGCATAATTCCAATTTTCTCTGTAGAATAATTGGATCAGTTCATGACTCTACCAACAGTACATTAGAGTCCCATTTTTCCCACATCCTCTCCAACATTTATCATTTTCCTTTTCTGTCAAATTGACCAATCTGATAGGTGTGAGGTGGTACCTTAGAGTTGTTTTAATTTCTATTTCTCTAATCAATAGTGATTTAGAGCATTTTTTTCCTATGACTATAAATAGCTTTGATTTCTTCACCTGCAAACTGCCTATTCCTTTGACAATTTAACGATTGGAGAATGACTTGAATATTCATTTTGATGCTTCCTCAAACACCTGAAACTCTCAGTTCTTAAAAGTCTGCAGATCCCCTGAGCCACTCCTCCACTCTATGGGAGCCATGCACAGGGCTTGTCACATGCTGCATTTCACCATTGTGCATACATGTTCTACTTTCACTAATCCTAAAGCTCCAGAATTCTACGTGATCAGAGCCTCCTAGTGTTCCAACTTCTATATCTTTTACTCTTTCTAAAACTGTTCTGCCTTCTCCAATCCCCTCATTTTCTGAGTCGTTACTCATGCTCTCACTTTACTTTTATTCTTTCTCAGTCTTGACTCTCATTCATCCAATTCAACTTTATACTTCCCTCTACTCTTTAATCCTTCACACTGCTGCTGCTCATATACAATCTGTTTAGCTCTTGCCAAACCACAGCCCTGTATTACTTCTTTCCTCTGCCTTTTCAACTCCTATTCCTGTACTGCTGAATAGAAAAGGAGCAAGTAACACAAGCAATCTACCTGGATTCACTACAAATTTATAATTGATAATCTGATGTCAACATGGCCCTAAAGTGGGAAGACCTTTTTTTTAATTCTTCCATTCTTTCATGTTTCCCTATCCCGTTCCTCATAGAATATGTTTCAAACTTCCTTTTCTCTCCTCTCATATACTAAAACTCTCCCTCTCCTTTCATCTGGGGTTAGTTCTTATTTTTTTGAAGGGGAAAAGGCAGGGCAATTGGGGTTAAGTGACATGTCCAAGATCACACAGCTAGTGTGTCAAATGTGAGGCCACATTTGAACTCAGGTCCTCCTGACTCCAGGGTTGTGCTCTATTCTCTGTGACACCTATCTGCCCTTAGTTCTTACTTTTTTTGAAAGAGGCCATTCACTGAGAACTCTATCTTCTCCCTTTTTCTTCAGCTCAAATCATCACAAGATCACCCACAACTATCTCTCCAATTTTAGTGTCTGATAACGAGATGGCTCTTCTTGACAAGATCATCTCCTTAGTATCATGATCTTGTCTTCTCCAGTAAATTGAAAATGGAATTGTCTTGGATCCTTGTATTGCTGAGAAGAGCTAAGTCAATCAAAGTTGATCATTGCAAAGTGTCGCTGTTATTGTGTACAATGTTGTCCTGGTTCTGCTCACTACACTCAGCATCAATTCATGTAACACCAGATTTTTCTGAAGTCTTCCTGCTCATCACTTCTTACAGCAAAATAGTACTCCATTACATTCATATACCGCAACTTGTTCAGTCATTCCCTAATTAAAGGGCATCCCCTCAATTTTCAATTCTTGGACACCACAAAAAGAGCTATTATAAATATTTTTGTACCTGTGAGTCCTTTTCTCTTCTTTATGATCTTTTTGGGATACAGATCTAGTAGTGCTACTGCTGGATCGAAGGGCATGCACAGTTTTATAGCCCTTTAGACATAGTTCCAAATGGCTTTCCAAAATAGTTGGATAAGTTCACAACTCCACCAACAATGCATTAGTGCTCCAATTTTCCCATGTCTTCTCCAGCATTTATCATTTTCTTGTTTTGTCATGTTAGCCAATCTGATAGGTGTGATGTGGTACCTCAGAGTTGTTTTGATTTTCATTTTTCTAATCACTAATGATTTAGAGCATTTTATATGCCTATAGATAGTTTGAATTTCTTCATCTGAAAACTGCCTGTTCATATCCTTTCACCATTTATCAACCGGGGAATGACTTGTATTCTTATAAATTTGACTGAACAGTCTATATACTTTAGAAACAAAGCCTTTATCAGAGATACCAACTTTAAGAATTACTTCCCAGTTTTTTGCTTCCCTTCTAATCTTGCTCGCATTGGCTTTGTGCAAAACCTTTTTGATTTAATGTAATCAAAATTATGCATTTCTCATTTTGTAATGTTCTCTCTCTCTTATTTGGTCATAAATGTTTCCCTTCTCCATAGATCTAACAGGTAATCTATTCTTTGCTCTCCTAATTTGCTCATGGTATCACTCTTTATGTCTAAATCTTGTACCCATTTTGACCTTATCTTGGTATACAGTGTAAGATGTTGGCTATGTCAAGTTTCTGCCATACTATTTTCTAGTTTTCCCAGCAGTTTTTGTCAAATAGTGAGTTCTTGTCCCAGAAGCTGGCATCTTTAGGCTTATCAAACAATAGATTACTACAGTCATTGACTACTGTGTCTTGTGTACCTAACCTGTCTCACGGATCTACCACTCTATTTCTTAGCCAGTACCAAATAGTTTTGATGGTTGCTGCTTTATAATAGTTTTAGATATGGTATGGCTAGGCCACCTTCTCTTTCATTTCTTTCCATTAATTATCTTGATATTCTTGACTTTTTGTTCTTCTAGACAAACTTAGTTATTATTTTTTCTAGCTCTATAAAATAATTTTTGGCAGTTTGATTGGTATGACACTGAATAATTAAATTAATTTAGGTGGAATTGTCATTTTTATTATATTAATTTGGCCTACCCCTTCTTTCATGGTCCTGAAATGAAGTTGTCATTACTCATCTTCTCTTGAAGCAGGAAGCCAGAGTAATCCAAAGAAAGACACAAGCCTAGATCTCTGTTCTTTCCTGCTCTCACCAACTGCCCTGCCACTTATGACCAGGCCCGAGGCTTCATCTCCACCAATGAGGATGAAGTCTTATACCAATAGACTTTGGGACTCAGCTGACAAATAAAATGTTTTCTCTGCCTCTTTATAGCATTAAACTGTTCCCACACAAATGAAACATGACTCTACATTATTGACAAGTTATACAGATGATTTCCTCTCCAAAATTCTCTAAAGCCCATTTCAAGATTATTTTTACACACACACAGACACACCCATGCATGTTTTAGTAGTTTATATTAAAACAAAAGTCTTTTTATTCATACTGGTATCAAAATATTCATCCAAAATATCAGAAATATTTTATACCCTTTGACAATTAATAGGAATTTCTTCATTTACACAGAACATTTTTCCCATACTTTTCAGCATTAACTACTCGTTTTGAAAAGATCCTTAAAGAGACAGTGTACCTTACAAATCATCCTCTAGTCGCAACGCCAGCATTTGCAGTCCTTTCCAAGTCAAAATTTCAGATAGACAGATATAGGTAGATAAAGAAATACACATACAACTATAACAAATAGGCAACTAAATATATAACTGACATGCACAATGCTAAAAATGCAAATATAGTAATAATACATACACATATCAACATTTTATCAGCTAATAAAACAGCTTTCAACAAATGACATAGAGTGTCAGAACTGTATTCAAACATACATCACCTATTTGCCTCTACAGAATTATGTCTGGCTTTATTAGTAATTATCTTTCCACATTTATCTGGTGCATTATCTGTAAGTCTAACAATAGGTTTAATATTTCTCATACTCTTATTCTTAGTTTCTAAATTTCTAGATGTTTTATTATCAATATTATTTGATGATAGCTCTACATTCTTAAATAACAGACTGTTTATTTCAGTCTCCTAACTAATTTATATTCTCTTTCTAAAACTGCCACATAAGGGTAAAAGGAATTTCTTTGGGGTTGAAACCTCTTTTGTCTTCTTTTGAACTTATATTCCTCTTTTATTTTCTTTTTGCTTTTGACTGAGAGATGATCAGTAGAAGGAACCATTTGAATTTCTAGTGAATACCAATGTGTGATTAAATTATCATCATTTGAATTGTGGTCAGTTCTAGAAGGAATTTCTTGTTTTGTCACACCATTATATGTTATTAGTTCTCTTTATTGATTCTGGAAAACATTGAATTTCAATTATTTTTAGTTTCTCCTTCAATGTAGCAACTCTTACAAGTTCTTTTTATACTACTTTTTCACTCAGACTTTACACCCCCCATACAAACTCTACACTACATCTGCGTTGTCTGATTTGCTATTTTTCACACAATCTGCTCCTTCACCTGAGTATGTGCCTTTTCACTTTCATTCATTCCTTGAATATCATTTATCTCTCTGTCTTCCTGTAAGACTCAACTCAAGCTTTTCCATCAAGATTGTAGACTCTGCAGGAGGCCTTTCCTGATCCCTTATGATGCTAGACACTTCCCTGTAAGATTACTTCCATTTACAGTATACATATATGCATATGTATATACACATATACACATACTTACACATATATGTGTATATGTATCTATGTCTTATATGAATATAGTCATTTGCCTGTTGTCTTCTCCATGAGGTTGTGATCTACTTGACAGCAAAGACTATGTTTTCACTTTTCTTCGTGTCTGCCTCTCTTAGCACAATGCCTGGCACATAGAAAGCACTTAATTAATGTTTGTTGATTGAATGACTAGCTATCGGTTCAGTGAAAATGTCTGAAGAGTTCTAAAGTGTAATACCTCAAGCCATTTATACTTGGGGCTGTGCTGTTTAGCATTTTAATCATTATTTTACATAAGGATTCATCAAATTTGCAGATGATACAAAGTTGGGAAGGATAGCTAACACGCTGGATCGCAGAATAATGATTCGAAAGTAACTTGAAAAGCATTATGCAAAATCCAATGGGATAAAATTCAATAGGGGGAAATGTAAAATCTTGCAGTAGGGCACAAATAATCAATTCCAAAAAGATGGGGAGCCATAGATAGACATCATTTATCCTCAAAAATATGTGCAAGTTTTAGTAGACTGAAAACTCGACATGAGTCAAGAAGAGTATGTGTCAGCCATAAAGAGATAATGTAAATCTTGGGCTGTATTATGATTGTGCTAGTTTTCAAGAATACATAGGTGATAATTCTGCTATAACCCTCCCTTCTCATAGCACTTTTGGAATATTATGTTTAGTACTGAGCACCATGTTTTAAGATTGACATTGAGAAGCTGTTGCCTGTCCTGAGGGCAACCAGGAAGGTGAAGGACCTTGAATTTATGATATATGAGGATCAGCTGATAGAATGGGGGGGCAGTATTTTACCTGGAGAAAAGAAGGCTCAGGAGGCATGTGACAACTATGTTCAATTATTTAAAGGGTTGTCATGTGAAGGAGAAATTAGACTTGCTCTGTTTGACCCCAGAGTATGGACTTGCAAAGAGACCAGTTTTAGCTCAACGTCAAGAAAAAAAAACTTCCTAAAAATAGGAGCTGCCCAAAAGTAAAATGGATTGCTTTCCACTCCTTAGAGTTCTTCAAGTAGAGACCAGATAGCCAACCAATTGTCTGCTATGTTACACTAATTCCTTTGTGTAAAGGTGAGACTAAATGGCCACTGAGTGTTCTTCTAACTCTCAAAATCTGTGATTTTGTGAGAACCCAGAAGAAGAAAAAATGAATTATCCTTTAAGGTGAGCACTTTGTTTTACATATCTCCGTCTCCCGTATAACATCTAGAACAGTCATCCATGCCATAGGCACTCAGAACATTTTCTTTCATTGATTGATAGCTCCAGTAGTCATTTCTTCAAGCCTTCAAATTTCAGGGAGGAGGCTTTTATTTTTCTAATGTGTATTATTATAATAGTCATGTAATTCTGCTTTAATCATTGTTAAGTTAGTGTTTTCATTCTAAATTGTAGTTTTTTGAAGCCTCATTTACCAGCCATTCAAAATCATGCTGAGTTGGCACTTGGTTGGCAGCCTAGATTCTGTGAAACCATTGTCAATCCACTTAGCCAATTTGGAGAGTTCTACAACTTAATTCAATATGATATGGCGGGGCAAAGGGAAGAATTTAAAGGAATTTGGGAGAAAGCTAAGCTATGAAAAATTGTATTTGTATTCCAAAGCATTACATGAAATATTGATGCAGTTCTGTACAGAATAGAAAGAGCTCTGTTGTTTTGCTTCTTTCTCCCTATAAATGTATTAGTTCAAGCAATTACTATGGTCAGTGATTGTGTTCTTTGAACTGGTACCAATTTCTGTTCTTCCTGATTGGATGGCGGATGGCTACCAAACAACTTTTGATACCTCAAAGTACTGAAACATGGTTTCTTTTTTTCTCCACTTATACACACACATAAATGCACACATGACTGCATGCATGCATGTGTATATATATACTACTGGGCTCAGAAGGGATGAGATAGTGACTTTCTCTCCCATTCAATCCACTCTCAGATGAGGTTAAATTCTGGGGAAGTTTGACTCATAAAGACAGGAGTCAATTTACTTTATTTCACTCACTGGATCATCTTCCCTGGAGACCCTAGGGAAAAATCACTTAGGGTTTTAATTGGCTTATATCTATCTTATATCTAGGGTGTCCTAGAAATAAACAGAATCATATAAATCAGGTATGAAACAGCTATTTATATCCTTCACTATAAAAATGTTTAGAACACAAAACAGTCACAAACTCTTATTGATTCCCCCCAAAAAATGTAAAGAAGAACTAACATAACTAAGATAATACTTTGCTTTGGAGGTTGATA
>CM053627.1:122137088-122157844 GCA_028646595.1 Phalanger gymnotis | reverse complement strand
GGAAGGAAGGAAGGAAGGAAGGAAGGAAGGAAGGAAGGAAGGAAGGAAGGAAGGAAGGAAGGAAGGAAGGAAGGAAGGAAGGAAGGAAGGAAGGAAGGAAGGAAGGAAGGAAGGAAGGAAGGAAGGAAGGAAGGAAGGAAGGAAGGAAGGAAGGAAGGAAGGAAGGAAGGAAGGAAGGAAGGAAGGAAGGAAGGAAGGAGGGAGGGAAGAAGAAAAGGAGGAAGGGAGGAAGGAAGGATAAAAAGCATTTATTTAGCATTTACTATGTTCCAGGAAGTCTGCCAAGTATTTTACAAATATTATCTCATTTGTTCCTCATAACAACCCTGGAATGTTGGTGCTATTAGATCCTAATTTTACAGTTTAGGAAACTGAAGCAACCATAAGTTAACTGACTTTGCCTGGAGTCTTTCTGACTCCAGGTCTAGCTGATAATCCAATGTACCACCTAACTGTCTCTGGTAAAAGATTCTTTTTCACCATTTACTGATACAGGCAAAGACAATTTATTTTTTCTTTATTTATAAAGTATTTACATTCATTTTATATTACGGTGAAGTACAAAGAGCTGTGGATTGGGAATCCAAAGACCTGCATTCAAATTTCGGCCTTTCTACTTACCACCTGTGACCTTGATCAAGTCACTTAAACGTTTTCTTATGCCTTAATTTCCTCTTCTGTAAAATGAGAGATGTAGACTAAATGATCTTTAAAGTCATTTCTAGTTCTTTATGTAAATCCTAAGCTCATTCACAAAGATATTTAATATATATACATATATATATATATATATACATACATACATATATTTAATACATTCGGGAGCAGGAAGATGTCCAATATGCCCTAAAACATTTTCAGAAATGTTCCATATGACTTCCTCAGAGGTCCCCAAATAATCAAGGTGAGATTTCTGATGTGCCTCCTGAAAATCTCCAGAGGCTGATTCTGAAATTAGAAGGGAGGAAGTAGTTGTCCAAAGGTATACCCTATCTAACCTTATAAATTAGTTTTGTGAAGACACAATATTAGATAAGAACAGCTAGTTTCATAGTTAGACCACCTAATTTCCATTGAGGATGACTGGCTGAATGGTTTTACAATGGAGTTGTTCAGTGTTACAGTGAAGTTTGATTGTAATGCATTAACAATATTATAAGACAGCATTGCCCAGGACAACATTAGGCTCAGCAAGAAGTAGGAAAATTAAAGGAGAAAATAACCAGACTTGGTGTAAAGTATACAACCTGTGAGGATGCTATGTTCTTTGGTAAGCTCTGAACTTAGATTTGTATGTCTCAGGATTTCAGATGAGAGTTTTTAATACTTTTTTAATGGCTAGGAGGGGGTAAGCATCCAAATATAGAAAACAGCATCTGATACCAAGGTCTCACCCAGGGGTCTGCTAGTAAATGTTTAACAACTGGCACTCTGAGGGGAAAATATATATGTAAGGTAAACTTTTAAGTTTAATCTGAAATAATAACATTTCCTCATGACTTTCTTAAGTCTAGATAACCAAAAAATAATAGATCAAGTCCTAATTTTTATCATTCGCCAAGTTCCTATTTGTCAATGATCACACTGAAATTCCAACAATTGGCTCTCCAGAGCCAACTGGAGCTTGCTTTAGCACTCACACCTCCTAATGCAGGGCATCAAAGAGCATAAGATAAGGCATGCAAGACACTGCCGAGAATGAAGCTTTCATTGTGACACAAGACCATCATCACCTCATGCATTTTCTCTGCCTAAGACCTCAGGGAGCCTTAAGGGCAGAATCAGGCTAAGGCACCACAGGAAATAATATGAACAAATACACAAGGAAGATCATCTAGGAAACATTGGATCGCCACCCCATGAACCACGTTGTTCTGCCTACCTCCTACTTCATTGTATTACTCTACAGTTCCAAGGGGGCAGCAAGGTAATGCAGTAGATAGAATGCCAGGCTTGGAATTAGGAAGATTTATGTTCATGAATTCAAATATGACCTCAGACACGTACTAGCTCCGTGACTCTGGGCAAGTCATTCAACCCTGTTTTCCTCAGTTTCCTCATCTTTAAAGTGAGCTGGAGAAGGAAATGGCAAGCCACTCTGACGTGGTCAAGGAAACCCCATACGGGATCGTGAAGGGTCAGATATGACTGACAATAACAGTTCCAAGGGGATTGACTTGTCTAGACCTGCATCCCTGAGAAGATGTTCTGTTATGCTCTAGCCACCTACAGCTCCACAAGGGTTGCCTTACCCTAGTGTAGTAAACCTCCCTGCTCTCCAGTACCTTCCTTTTCCAGCAACACTTAGCTGTCTGATCCTGGGAAAACTCCACCCAAAGCTTAACTTGAAAAATGATAGGTTACCTGAATTCACCCCTCCATGATTAATGTAACTCCACATCATCATATCCTCTCTATTCCCTTGGCTAGCATTTTCCAAACTCCATTCTCTATCCCTCACTGACCACTCTCATTCCTATTCTCAATTCAACTCTCTCCCTAAAAATGCACCATTCTAAAAGCTAGCCAACCTTTCCATTACGCTGTCTAGAGTGTCTATACCATAAGTAACAACAACCTTTCATCTTAAATCTCTTCCTTTTTTGCTCCCCCCTTCTTCTTGCACACACTGAGAGGTGGCTCTGATGAAATGCTAATAAAGCTGCCCCAAGCCCCAGTGTTCTAACCTCCTTATAGGCCCTGCTGAATAGCAGGCCCACTGCACCTACCTAGCTACTCACTCCGCCCCCCCACACACACACACTCAGTATCCTAACTTCATATATGCCTCAGTGCTCACTAGAACAGGTGTGTCCATGAACTCATATTTCTCACTGAAACAGCAGAAATGTCCACGTGATGGGATCCCAGTCACTGCCTCTAGCTAGGCACTTCCCCCAGACCCATTCCTCATATTTCCCACAGAAACAGCTGGTGTGTGCATGCACTCAACCACAACCACATCCATCTAGTCTCAGACAGGACCAAAACATTCAGCCAATCAGAGAGCAGCACCACCAGGATACCTAAGCAGGATGTAGACCCCAAAACAATAGAAGGGACTTTCCCTAAGTAGGCACCTGTGTAGTAATAGTAAAGAACTGACCTAGAGTGAACTTATGTCATAGAGAGACTTATTAGAATATCATTATCATACATACAATGGTTTTTCTATATGCATTGTGAGTAATCACATGCACAGTTCCATTGTGGCTGGGACCCCTACCATATTACCTAATCCATTAACAAACCCCTCCTGCCTTTTTAATCGGTTATGTAATTGCATCTTTGCCCTATAAGAATCCATCTTGCTTTCTCTGAAGCTGCTGGTTCCTCTTGGAACTTAGTCTGCTTCATAAGAGGCGTCAATCTCAATAAATGCCTACACTTGTATTAGAGGTGGTCTGACTCTGATTCCTTTGAGACAGTTGCACCACAACACATCATGCAATCCCAACAGTTTTTGGCATTCCTGGGTGGGCCTAGTCTGAACTGCAACAGCTCCTTCATAATGACATGACTTTCCTGGCTACCCTTTCCAGCACCAATTGCATTTTGTTTCATACTCTCAACTCACTGTTTGTGATGGGGGCTTTGGAACATTTCTTACTCTTCATTGGCACTTCTAAATTTTCCCTCTACTACCACTATTCAATAACCTATCCTTTAAGATTATCCAATCATTATTTATATCCCAATTAAGGTCCTGGTGGCTGTTTAATAACCTTCAGGACACTTGCCTTCCTTCCTCAATGAATTGTACCCGGTTCATGTTCTTTCTCTCCTCTCCAACTCTTGCCCTTATGCTAAGGGAGTTTAACATGCACTGTTATCTCAAACACTTTAACCTCCAAAGTTCTCAACTTATCCAGTTCCCATAACCTACTCTTCCACCTCACCACAACTACACACAGAAATGGTCATACCCTTAATTTTTAATGCCACCCACAAATTTTCCATATCCAGGTTAATGAACTCTGCTCAAAATCTGTTATCACTCCACCAGATCCTCTGTCTCACAACTTCAAATCTTCTTCTTCATTCTAATTCTAATCTCTAACCCCACTCCTGGACCATCGCCAGTCATCTTGACTTAAGTCTTGACACTCTGCGTCAATGTCTCTGGAGAAGACAATAAAGCTGATGACTGTGCTGCTCTGACTCACTTAAATCCAATTCATTCCCAAGTCAAGATGTTACCCTCATGATGTCATTGACCTCTTAGAGAATGAAAAATGAACAACAACAATCCTATTTCATAGGCCATCCCTTCTGCACTGGTCATAGTCTCTTCCTTTCCCCATCTTAACCTCTTGGTGAATGAGTTCAACTTTATACTGTACTCTTCTGTTGAGTACCTTGCTTTTTTATTCAATTGAACATCTTCTCCTGTCAAACCCTGGCCATGGATTGCTCCTACCATCTGCTGCCTTCCCTTCTATACCCATACTGCTTAATGATGTTTGAAACAGTCATGAAGCCATGCTGCCTGGGTCCACTACAAATTTATGTAACATTCTCAATTGCTTCACTTTAGCAGGTAATGACTTTATACTTCTCTAATCAGTTCATTATCTCACTCCAGCAGCTTTTCCAAACCCTTTCATTCATCCTCAAGTTTCCCATAACTCCTCTCCTTTCAGCTGCAAACTTTGCCTTCTATTTCACTGGAAAAATTGAGAGAATTTTTTTCCCTTTAAACAGAGCTTAAATCTGCTTCTTTTCCATTTTTATCCTCTGATGCTCATTCTGCCCTCTGGGTCCAAGCAAAGAGAGTCTAATCCCTGGTATACCAGACAGCCCTTCAAATTCTTAATGATAGCTATCAAGTCTCCTCCTATTTTTCTTCTGCAGGGAAAATAGCCCAAATTCCTTCATCTATTCACTTCAGAGCTCCCTCTTCTCCTCTCTTCCAAATCTCACACGATCCATATGCCTTCTCACTCTATCTCATTCACACCTGTCTCACATAATGAGATGGCCTTTTTTGCCAAAGCTGACCCCACTACGTGAACAAATCATTCCATTCTATCTGGTCTTTTCCATCAGATTACTCCTCTATCATCTGTACTTTATTACTCATCTTCAATCTCTCTCTGTCCACTGGCTACTCTCCTACTGCCTACAAACATAATCATGTCTCCCTTGTCCTCAAAAAACCATCACTTGATCCATCTATTCCTGATAGCCGTTACCCTGTCTCTTTTCTCTCTCATATCTAAACCCACTTGGAAGGTAAGCCATCTACAATAGATACATGCACTTCTTTTCCTCTTTTTCTTTGCTTAACTTTCTGCTAACTTCATTATTTGACTTAAACTTTTTTTTTCAAAGTTATCAATAATCTTTGAATTACCAAATACAATAATGTTTTCTCAACTCTCATCGTTTTTGACCTCTCTGAAGTCTTTGACACTTTAGATCACTCATTTCTTACTACTCTCTTGTCTCAAGGTTTTGGGGTGTTGTGCCTTCCTGTGCCTTCCTACCTTTGCTATTGTGGTTGAGGGTACCAGCATCCTCTGATTCATCCAGGATCTCCACCTAGTTGTCATTCAGAATTCCTTATTGCCTCTTACTCCACATATCCAAGCTGTTGCCATATTGTTTCATTTCTCCTTTTTCCACATTTTTTGCATATAATTCCTCTCCTGACACACACACCACCATGTATAAATCCTCATTTCCTCACGTCTGAATTACATCAGTAACTTCCTGGTTGGTCTCCCTGCCTCTCTTTCTCCACTTCAGTCCATCTTCCATGCTGCCGTCAAAATGATTATCCTTAAGCACACATCTGATCATATCACTCCCCTATTCACTAAACCCCAGTCGTTCTCTATCACGTCTATGACCAAATAAAAAAGTCCTTTGTTTTGTTTTTAAAATCCTTCATAAAATTCCCCCCCATGCTATCCTTCCCATCTTCTTACACCTTACTCCCCTATATGTACTCTGATATCCAGTGATACTAACTTTCTCACGCTTCCTCATACAAGATACTCCATCTCTTGACTGTGGGCATATTCACTGGCTGTTATATCTACAACTCTCTTCCTTCTCATCTCTGCCTCGTGGCTTCTCTTCACTTCTTCAAATCTCAGCTAAAATCCACCTTCTGTAAGTAATCTTTGTTCCTCCCCTATGTGAACATCCCATTTATCCTGTCTATAGCTTCTTTGTACATATATCTTTGAATGCTGTCTCCCTCATTAGACTGTGAGTTCCTTGAGAATTAGGACTGGATTTTGCTTTATTTTTCCCCTTTATTTGGATCTCTAGTGTTTAGCATAGTGCCCAGCAAATAGCAGGTGCTTAAGCAATGCTCGTTAACTGATTAACTGCCTTTTTTCCACACAACCAGCTTTGAAACCACCTTGAAAGAGGGGCAGTTTAGGAACAATATATCTGACATTCTAATTTCCCAATTTTTATATACTGCCCACAGTTATGCTCAGAGTAGGTTAAATGCTGATTTTTGTTTGTTAAGCGTTATTGGCAACAGATGCTAGCTTTCTGTTCCCACAACTCAACTTCCCTGTCTCCATGATTGTGGTACCATGGATATAGACATGGCTAGAATTTTATTTCTAGCTTTTGAAAACTAATTTTCCCTAAGCACTAAGATTAATCATAGGCTTCCTCTGTGTTTTGAAAGCTGGTACAGCAATGACAGATCAACATGGGGGAGGGGGAAGAAGTACTGTTTTGAAATGGAAAAATTTATGAGGTGATGAGAAATTTATAAGCTGAAAAGGTAATAAAAACGAGCTTTAAAAGATGAAAGAGCAAGGAAGATAAGTACCATGATTAGTACAACAGAAAATCTTCTGGAACAAATTATTTTGTAATTAAATCTTTTGCAATAAACAGATTCAGAAAACATCATTAAAATGCTTGCTTAATTATTACTTATAGTGCAAAAGAATTACACTGTAAATCTTAGGCGCAACTCTTTCCTTTAATGTTATTGAGGGGGCGTGAGGGCAAAAAAACCCCACCAACCTAAGTTCTGCCAAGAAATGTCTTAAGTCTGATATAGCTAGCTTGTAGTCGACTCTAAAAACACCAAATTATAATTTTATCTTTGTATCTCTAGATATCAAATCTATTCTACACCTAAATAATGTGAATACAAAAATGTCTATATGCGTCATGGTGACATACTCACCTGCTATCTACGAACTACAGAAAAGAATGCTAAATGGCCTAACCATAGAAGGGGATTTTTAGGAGGGTTTATGGATAAGATGATCTAGATTCTAGTGCCAACTCTGTCACCAACTAGTTTGGTTATTTCTCTATACCTCCATTATTGAACATGTTAAATGATGGGGTTGGATCAATGATCTCTAAAATCCCCAATAACCTTCTTCTATCTGGAGTTGTCATTGATGCACCTCTATTACTTTCCTGCTTTCTATATCATTAATAGCTGCGCCATGTATTTTCTTTTATAACTACTGTAAGATGACAGGAGGCTAATGATGGAGACCTCTTGGTTCTTGGGGGAACTTTTATGCTTTCTGACTTAAGATCAGATGCAATGGCCAACTGGGGCGAGTTGCTAGCAAATGTGTTAAAATGATTCACCATATATCTGTGGAGACAGCATTCTTCTCGCAAAGGATCTTCACCTACACTACCTCATTGTATCTTTATAACTCTGTGAGGTAGAAAGGATGGACCTTGCCCCCATTTTATAGATGAGGAAGTACAGGCTAAGAAAGATTAAGATACATGTGCAGTGGCTAATGTGATAGATCCATCAGCAGAGTAAAGATCTTATGACCCTCATACATGATCCCATTCTATTACAACATGCTGTCTCACTTTGGAGCTGAAATAGTTTTATAGACAAAAAATCAGAAATAGAAGCCACCAAGACCAATATAGAAATGTAGGTGTGTGACTACAGTGCCTTTCACTTTTAATTACTTCTTTCATTCTTATTCCTTTGTCTGAGATACTGATTGATGCCCCTGTTTTTTTGAATTCACCCAAAGCATGATAAATTTTCTGCCCATGCCTTTTAACTCTAGGTGAATCATTCCGCTTCAAGTATGTATGCTCAGTATTGATCATCTAAAATTGATGTTCTCTGCTTACTCCACTATTCCTCTTCTCTTCCCATTGATCAGTCCCTGATAACATGATCTTAACCTTTTATTCCCCTTTCATGGAGGATAAATTCTCTGAAAATGTAGTTTCTTTGGCTTATAACTAATTCCTCCCTTCATCTATTCTCTCTCTTAATTCTTCCTCTCCTTCATCTATTTCTGCCTGTTTCCTTTTTGAGTTTAATATATTTCTACAACAAACTTTTTAAATATATAAACATACAGCCCTTCTGCCTTATTTAGCCATTCTATGACTTAAAAACATTAGGGTTCTTGGAAGACATTTATCATTCTCCCCGCCCCTTTTAGAATGAAATTGTTTAGCATCACTCACTTCCAATTATGCAAATGTATTCACCTTTCTATGCTTCAATTAACTCCTATGTTTGAATCTCAAAATATCTACTTATCTCAAATCTTTTCATCAGGAATACTTGGATATTTCACTTAATTTTAAGTCCATTTTCCCCTTGAAGGATTATACTTTGTTTTGAAAGGTATAAATTACTCTTCATTGTAAGTTCATATATTTTGCCTGTTGCAATGATGAATTCCAAGCTCTCCTCTTCATTACAGTTGTAGCTACTAGCTCTTATGTGATTCTGAATGTGGCTCCTTGGTACTTGAACTCTTTGTTTCTGACTATTTACAGTACTTGGAAGGTCTGGATTTTGACTATGATGTTTTTTCGAGCTCCCCTCTTCCTGTTTTGTTCTTCCTTCCAGGAGCAGCCTAAAAGATTGTTTCCACTTCATTTTATTCTCTCATTTTAATAGGGCTAAGCAGGTTCATTCATGATTCTTTTAAAATATAGTACCTAGGCTTTTTATGGTTATGTTTTTTTCAAGTAGTCTGGTGATTCTTGGATTATTTCTACTTTAACAATTTCTAGGCCAGTTGTTTGTTTGTTTGATAGGTGATCCCTTATATTTTATGATAATTTTTCAGCCTTCTAATTTTGTTTTAGTGTTTCCAGGGTCATAGAGGCACTGATTCCAGTTGGGTCCAATCCAGTTTTCAAGGAATTTGTTAGGTGAGGGAGGTTGTTTACTTTCTACACCAAGCTGAGTATTTTTCTCCTAAGAGCTCTCCTAGTCTTTCCTATAATTCCCTCTAGAGCACTCATTTATTTAATTACTTTTAAAAATACTCATTTCAGCTATTCCAGGAATTCTAGTAGAAGTTATTTTTTAAAAAATCTGTGTTTTTATTTGAGACCTTGCTAGTTTGTTTGTTTGTTGTTTATTTGTTGTTAATTTTTTGTTTGTTTTTGAAGAAGACCAATGACATCATGAGTGATGTCAGATCTTGCTGGTGGAAGCTTATAGATGGGGCATTATTCTCTTCTTTTGGGTTTGGAGCTATAATTTTCTGGGGTCCATAACATTCTTTGATCACTGGAATTTTCTTTTGTTTACTCATTTTTCTAGTTTTCCTAAATTGGGATTTTATGGCAGGGAAAGGCACTATGGACTTTTGGTAGGAACAGTGGAGCCTTGCTTTGTCCTGCTTTGTATTAGAGTTGTTACTAAATCCATTTGGTATTGAACATTGTGTTCTTCGAGGACTTCAGGGGTGGCTTAGATTAGAGAACTGTCTTGGTTCAGTCTAACACATACTGGAGCTCAAATATGCTCTCTTGGCCAAAGCCCTACAGGCTCTCTACCCTCAATGAATAGACAGAGATATAGCTTTAGGACCCAAGTGTTCCTGGATAGTTCCTGTTCCAGGTTACTGCCTCACCACTTCTGGATATATATACTTTCAGGCTCTAGGCTTCCTTGACTTGCTGGCATTCTGTTGCCATTACTGTGCTTGGCTGTTATAGTTATTCTACATATATATAGTTATTATATCTCCTATACTTCTGTATATATAATATAAAGTTATTATATATAAGCATATATATGTGTATATATGTATATATATGTATATACTTCTGTATATATAATATAAAGTTATTATATATAAGCATACAGATGTGTCATAGTTATTGTATCTCCTACACTTCTGTTTTCTGGAATGTTAAAGAAGCAAATAATTTACTTAGTTTTGGTTTTCTTTCTCAGAACGCTTTGAAAACCTCTTCATTATTGAATGTCCATCTTTTTCCACTTATGGTTAAGTTCAGACTTGAAGAGGTCATCCTAGGCTTCATCCATTGTTTTTCATAACATGTTATTCCATTCCCTCTCACATTTTCTGGTAAGTGTGGAATAAATTTTTATTATTTAAATATCCTTTCTTTTTATGGTCTTTCTCCTGGTCATTAGAAAATTTGTTTGTTTTCAAAGTAACTGTTAAATTTAACCTCCATGTGCCTTGAAGTTTGCAGTATTATTTGTTTTTTGGAAGCAATCTACGGATTCTTTCAATCTGTCTTCGATAGTCTGTATTTCTTACATTATTGTATTCTTCTGAGACATCTAAAATCCTTAGGTTGATTCTATATATCTGGTCTTCAAGTTCAATATAGTTTGCTTGAATACATCAAATTTTTTTCTAATGTTATTGCTTTTTGCTTCTCTGTATATTTTCATTTCTAATCAGTTGTCTTTTCTTTTGTTTCTTCGGTGATACTTGCCATTGAAGATTTAAGTTTTTCTATTCTGCTGCTTATTTCTGCTGTGCAAGTCATAAATTCTGCCTTCACAATTTTCTTTTTTTTTCTAAACTACTCAGGCACAGTGTCTTATGGTTCCATCTTCTCCTCAAATTCCACAGGGTCTTCTATCTCTTCAAATATGGAATAATTTTCCTGTTTTGCAACATTTATTCATTGATGCCTGAACTTGTTTATTGGATATGGAAGACATATTTCATTCTGCTGTTAATGTTTTTCTTGCTGATTTGTTTGCCTGTGCTCTAAGTCTTTGATTTTTTCTTCCTTCTAAGACCTTTTGTAATTTCAGCATTATTTTCATGTATTTTCCACTATTATTAACTTTCTGATTTCCTCTACTCTGACATTGATTTCCCTGGGAATTGGATCTCCAGGTATATCAGCCTTCTCCCATGCTGGACAACTCATGGTTCATTAGTCTAGATCCATTGTACCAAGTGATTTTTGGAAGACAGAACTCATCCCAGCTAGAGGATGGACTCTTTCCCTCAGGCTTAGAGGAGTGCTATATAGCCTCTCCCCTCCAAAATTGTGCTCTCCCATTCCCTCTGTTGCTTAGTTCTTTGGTCTGGCAGTGCAAAGTGTTGCTACTCTAGTGGTATTGCAAACTGGGCTGATTTTCTCATTTGGAGTTGTATTTCTGAGGCTCTGGAAGGAGCAAGATGGTTGGAGTGTAGTTGAGCTCAATTTCAAGCCCTCTGTCCCTCCATTCTCCTGCAGAGATCTTTGATGCCTAGAATGCTGTTGCATTGGCTAAGAAGGCTCTGATTAGTTTCTGCAGTTTGGACATCTGTATCACTAGAAAGAAAGTGGGGTAGAGCAGGATGTGGGATTGTATTTTGTTGCAATCTTTTGAGTTGGGGGGTGGTGAAGCTAGTGCAGCCTTGCTGTTGGTAATATGGTGGGTGGGCAGTGTGGTGGGGAAGAGGGTGCTGAGTGATCTTGAGTTAGGCATTAGTACATAGGATTTCAACCTTCTTTTGGAGTCCTGGTGTTCTAGACCATGGACTCAGCTAAAATTGTTTTATCTTTGGTATATATTTTATATTATGGAAAAGTTTGAGGAAGGATCAGAGAATATGTTTAGTTTTTCATCTTGCTGGTCATATTACCCCAAAGTCACTAAATTAGGTTTTAAAAGATAATTACTTTTGTGTCTGATAGAGGAGGTATGTCTAGATATGAAAAACAACAAGAGATTTTGGTGAACCATGAAGTCATTTGAATGAACATGTGGTAGTAACTTTCACTTCTTATTTACTCATAGCAATATGTTACTTATCAAATGATACTTCATTAACTACTTTTAAAAAAAAAATTTTAATTAATAACTTTTGTTTTAACATTGCCTATTATCCTGTATTCTTCTCCTTCCCCTTTGAGAGCTATCCTTTATAACAAAAATTTTAAAAGAAAAATTAAGAAGATGAAAAGAAATATGATCCAGTAAAATCAATCAAAGTATCTAAAAAATCCAACATTACATAAAATTTTTCTCACCCACGGACCTTTACTTAGCAAGAATGAGATGAAGTGTCTTCTCATTTCTCTGTCTATCTCAATCTTTATCTCTGTCTTTATCTCTCTCTCTCTCTCTCTCTCTCTCTCTGTCTGTCTCTTTCTCTCTCTCTCTCTCTCGTTCACTTGCTCTATCTTTCTTTCTCCTAGGTCTTCCTATTTTACATAGGTTAGAAGTGTAGTGGCCCTTCACAGACCCAATCTTTATGCTGCTCAGTATGGACAAGTTAACCTTCTTCACTTTTCTGACACAAGTCAGGTTCAATTTTCTTTATCATGTAATATTTGTTTGGAAAGGTTTGCAATATTTTGGATACCTTGGTAGTTATCATTCCTTCTAATTTTAATATCTTTTCTGTTGATGTATCTGCTTATGCTATAAGTTTTTACCTGAATTTTCTTTCTTTTGATATGTTAGTAGTTTTACCCTCCCCTTCCCCATATTCCTTTATTGTTCACTTTCTGATTCCTCACCTTTTGATAGCGGATTTACCCCCAGAACTGGACCTCAAAACAAACAGCTTTAGTCAGCTCCCAAGTTGAATAATTTTTTTTTGGCTTTGTTTCCTGCCTGAAAGAGCTTTTTGGGAGATTAGACTGACCCAAGCTGTTTTCCAGTCCACTTTTCTTTAGATCTGATAGAGCCAAGCACACTGACCCCTGACCTAGTACCTTCTAATTCTTTACTTCTCTGAATGGGCTAAATCTGATGTTTGTTTTTTTTTTTTTTGCATGGTTATGGTTGTGGTAATTTTGGCACTAACATTCAGGACAGAGTTTCTGCTGTCCTTGGGGTAGTATTAACCTAGGGGCCACTACATGTAGAAAAAAAATACAATCTTCCTTTTCCTCTTCTCCTCAAATGTCTGGCCACCATCAAAGTCATCCCCCATAATTTTCATAATAGGACATTGAGGGAAGGCAATATTGGAATATACTAGAAGAGATCTGAGACTAGATGTCATAGTAGACTCTTGTGGACCAGTTTCTACAGGCCAGAATATAGAAGAAAGGGTGCTGAGTGAAAACCATAAGGTTTCATATCCCTTACTGTTAGTCCATAAGCTCATTATCTTGTTGAATTTTTCGCTTTCTTTTCCTGTGAAAACAGCTGAAACGGTTCTACCATTTTACACATAATTCCTCCTTTTGTTTGGTTTTCAGAGTGTCATCTATTGGTCACATGACCACCTCATTACCTTCTTACTACCTGGAATGGGGAGCAATGTATATGAAATTTTTTTTTCATGAAAATACATACATATATATATATATACACAGACATGTACATGTATATAATATGCATATATTTCTTTATAGTTAAATATATCTATGTATTTCGGTGTATGTATGTGTATATTTCCTAGTTCTTTGGAGTCTCAAAGGCACACAGGTTGAACTAAATAAAGAGTTATAAATTTCAAGCATTCTTCTTTATTTCTACTTTTTCATCAAAACAGGAAGTCAGAACAATGGGGACCAGTAAAATCAGAATTTTAAGATTCTCATATTTGTGAAATTTCTGCTTCACTTTTGCTGACCTGACAACTACTTCCATGGAGCTGAAATGAAAACTGGCAGCTGGGAGCTTAAGTTAACAAAAACAAAATAAAGCTACCCACATATAAATAAAAAACAGAACTTATTGCTCAGTTACTGGAAAACAAACATCTATCAGGTCTTAAAGTCATGATAAGAATTAAAGAGCTGTCTTTAAAAACACAAAAATGAATTCAAAACTCTTAACATCCTTTACTGTTCATCATTTTGACACTTCTTTTCATACATAACCACTGATGGTATTTACAGTGGATTTTGAGCCATCTGCAAAAAAATGACAATAGCAAAATTTGATAGAGCATAAGGCAAAAATGGACAGAGAGAATAAATTAATTTCTTTTAAATATTTTTCTATACTACAAAATAGCCAAATAGCGATAAAAAAACTCTAAGGAGAATATAAGCACTTGGAGGACAGGAACTATGACTTCTATTTCTTGGCAGTTCCTTTTCCTCCTCCTTGTGCTCCTCATTTCTTTTCACAGTGGATCATTAAAAATGATTGACTCTTTCAACCATAGCAGTGGCATTTGTCAAGCAAGAAGGGTCTCACTCAGTCCTTTCTGCTTGGTTTAGCCAGAGGGCTAGTGTGAACTAGTTTCTTGAGCCAGATATCTAGACTGAAATTGTACTTTGTACTTGTGGGAAAAGATTGGGGTGTGTTCATTTAGGAAGACATGACTATAAGACATCATAAAACAGGATACTGGCATACAAAAAAGGGACATGATTTAATTAAAATGCTTTTGTACAGGCCAGGAGAGTTTTCAAAAGTAATTCAGAAGGGATATATTTACATATACTACACTGTTTCCAAAATGAAAGGTTTGAAATCATTAGTAGGGCAGTGAATACAGGGAAACAGTTCTCTTTGGCATAGAGAACAAATAAACAGCTCCACTAAAAGAAAGGTACCTGATTTGCATGTAGGGAAAGAATAAACCTATAAAAGAATGTGATAAAGATTTATTTTTCCATGTAAAGAAGATAAGTACTTATTTTTATATTGGGCATGTTGGGCTAGAAACAATTGTAAGTGATCTAGTAGGTCTTTTGATCGAACAAGGAAAAGGGTAATGTCGTCATGTGGTCAGATCATGAAAACATTCTTTCATTAGATTAAGCAGGAGGGTCATTTGATAAATGTCCTATGGAGTTCTTTCTAACATTATATTTTCCTTATTTGAGTTTTACAATCCTAATAATAATAGCCAGCTTTTATATAGTACCTTAAGGTTTGCAAAGCATTTTATAAATATTATCTCATTTGATTCTCACAGCACACCTTAAAAAGTTCCACAGATGAGGAAATTGAGACAAACAGGGTTAAGTGACTCGCCCAAAGTCACATTGTAGTAAGTGTCTATGACCAGATTTGAACTCAAGTCATTCTCTCTCCAAGTCCAGCACAGTGTCCACTGTGCCATTAGCTGCCTAACTTTGAGATACCTTCTGAGATATGTACTGAAATGATCAATTGAATCTCTGATATCAACATAGGTATTTCCTCATACTTTATTGTATGGCTCAGAGTCATAGGACACTATAGTGTCTAACCAAATGAATCTTTAAAATCACACAAAAAGGATTAAGAGCTGAATGGGCACAAGCCAGTTATATCAATTTACAAATAAAGAATAATGAAGGAAAAGTGGCTTAATAGAAGTCATCAAAGAAATACACAAGAAAGTAAAAGAGGATGGGGTGGCCACACTGGGGAAGCATAAGACAGCCAATGAACAGCCACATATTTACCTGGTTGGTATCCTCATGTAGCAAGAGGAAGCAAAGAAGACCCGCAATACATTGGGTGCATGACAAACTTCTGAGAGAACAGCAACAATAGTTACACAGAATAGACAAGAATGGATGGGTTGTGCTCCACATCATTTTGAGGTAGCTACTATTACATATGTTATTCAATCTGTCTTTTCTAAGAGAAAAATGTTGCTCAACGTGGTGAAATGATTTGCCCAAGGCAACCTAAATTAGTACAAACAAACAAACAGGGATCCTGGCCTCAAACTCAAGATCTCTGATCTGGGCTTTTTTCATAATACTGTCCTACCCCTTGAAAGAAAATGTGACTGAATGATCTTACCATTACTTTTTCTTTAAATTATATTCTGCTTTTTCTTATACTTACTTGACACTTTTTAAATTTCCCAATTCTTTATCAGAGTGCTTTCTGACCTATATGGAAATCATCATAGTTATTTCTCTCAAATATCACAAGATCACATTTTTTTCTCATTCTATTTATTCTAATGGTTGCCCCAATGTCACTTAAAACCATTACTGCTATCAGTTGTCAGGACCAGATCACCTCCAGAGAAGTGCAATGTGCCGTTACTGAAATTCTATTCCCAAGAACTGAGCACTCTCAAGAATTTCCTTGTAACACCCTTGTGCGCTCATGTAAATAAGATCACCAAGCACCTATTGCAAGGGAAACTGATGCAGGGTGTCAGAGGCGAGCACAGGGACCAGAAAAAGCATTATTAGGATAGTGCGGCACATGAATTAGGCAGGATAAAAATGCCTGCCATTCACAAAGTGCTTTAGAGTTTACAGAATGCTTTGCCATTGGCACCTCATGTCCATCAGGTCATCGTGTCTGTCACCATCAACCTGTCCATAACAGAAGTAATTTTTCCTCAGTCCCCCAACCCTTCCTTCCCTTGAACTTTCTTCTTACTGTGAAGAGCAACAGTAAGCTTTCAGTCACCTCACTTCTCAATCTTGTTGTTAATCTGGACTCACTCACTAACCTTACAGAAACATTTGCCAGATCTTGTAGTTTCTACCTCCGCAACATTTCATGCACATCCTCATTCCTCTTTACTCAACAGCCATCACACTCATACCTAGTCTTCACCACCTCTCACCTAGACAATTGCTAAAGCCTCTTATTCTTCAAATCTCTTCCCATTCTACTCCATCCTCTACACAATCGCCAGCTAAAGTGATTTTTCCTAAAGCATGGGATAATACCTCCTTATTACCTCTGGGATAAAGCACAAACTCCTCTGTCTGGCATCTAAATAACCTCATCTCCTACCTTTCCAGTCTTGTATACATTTCTCCACTCCGTGCATGCGGCAATATAACCATATTGGCCTAGTTGCTATTACACACACATGCTGTTCCCTCTCTTGACCTTCTGACTTTGCCCTGGCTGGGTCTCATGTCTCAAAGGGTTCCTTCTTACTTCTACCTCTTGGAATTCTGGGCTTTCTTCAAGACTAAGCTCAGGTGATGTCTACATGAAACCTTTTCTGATTCCTCAAGCAGTAAGTACCTAGACTACCTGGTATTTATTTTGTATATGTGCATTTATCTATTTACTTATTTTTCATTTATTTGTTTACTATATGTACATGTTGTCTTCTCTATTCAAATATAAGCTCCTTGAGGTCAGGAATGGATTTCATTTTTTCTTTTTTTTAAATTCCCAGTTCTTAGCACATAGTAAATGATTAATAAATGACTGATTGATTGGCTTATTAAACCCTCTTTGAAATAAGCCTATAATTTACATATTATTATCCCCATATTACAGATGAGGCTTAGAAGGGATAAATATCTTATTCAGTACTACTCAGCTAGTAACTGTCGGAGGAAAAACTCAAATTCAGCACAATATAATTTCTGATTCCTAGGCCAGGGGACCTCCCAATACAGTAAGTTGCCTCTTTCCTGCCAGCTGAGAAACACTGTATGGGACAGATTCATTTAGGATGTCACAATCATATACAGGAGATGATGTGGGAAGGCCTCTCTTTTCATACATTCATTCATCCAAGAAATATTTATTGAGTGTGTCTGTAAAATGATAGGGGTTGGACCTGGATGCCCTCTGAAATCCCTTCCAGCTCCAAATCTCTAATTTATGATCCTTTCTGTAAGACACAGTAGTGTACCCTGGGGCACCAGGGGAGTTACAAAGATGAACAAGAAAGACCTTGCCCGCAAGAAATTAATTCTACAATGAGGCCAGAGTTCTAAATATCAGTGACTGGCCACTTCCAAAAGCACAAACTACATATGGGGATTCTCAGTGTGGAATGAAATACAGGGCACTTATACACACATACTATTTTCAAAAGCATCTTTGAAAATGAAGAAAAGCAGACCTGTAAATAGACCTAAGCATACAAAGACTCTGTCTGAGCCTATAAGCAGGTTCACTAAAGTAATCAGCAAGGATTGTTCTCAAACATCTGCCTAGAACTAGGCTAGGTGCCCTAGGGGATGTGGAAGGAGTACAAGAGACCCTCCCCATTTGCAAAGGACATGGTCTAGCTATTTCCCAGAAGAGAAACATCTGTAAATACTTCACTGTGTTGGTGCTAAAGATTTATAGGCAGCAAGGGATTTGTTTCCAACACAAAATGCTGTTGACAGCTTCTTTCCAAATCTCTCTTTTATTTTTTTAATGTTCTTTCATCTCTCCTGATTACATCAGGGAGAGCTGCCTCTCAGAGGTGCTAATCTTGCCTTAACACTTGTTGTACAGTATGAGCTCTCTAGCTAAAGACATCTATGAATTTGCATTTCTAGGAAGTAGCACCAGTAATAGCATCACAATGAAGGTTAGGGCTGGGGCTGGGGCTGGGGCTGGGGCTGGGCCTGGGGCAGCAATAAGGCTTAAGAAGACAGCTGAAAGTTTTCTTCAAGAGTAAGCTCAGGTGATATCTACCTGAAATCTTTTCTAATTCCCCATTTTGTAACTATATATACCCTCCCTAAACTACCTGGTATTTATTTTGTGTATGTGCATTTACCTATCTATCTACCTTTCATTTGTTAGTTTACTGTAGGTACATGTTGTCTTCCCTATCAAATATAAGCTCCTTGAGGTCAAGAACTGATTTACTTTTGTCTTTTTTTTAAATTCCCAGTTCTTAACACAGTGGCTGGCACATAGTAAATGATTAATAAATGATTATTGATTGATTGGCTCATTAAAACCTCTTTGAAGTAAGCACATAATTTAAATATTATTATCTCCACCTTACAGATGAGACTTAGAGAGGATAAAGAATTTGCTCAGCATTACCTAGATAGTAATTGGCAGAAGCAAGCCTCAAATTCAGCACAATATAATTTCTGATTCTTAGGCCAGTGCTCTTCCCAGTATAGTTAGGTAGGGTTAGGCTGCTAATATATGAAAGCATAAATAATGTAATAAAATCTGGATGGTTTTCTGAGTGGTACACCATCCCTGCTATCAGCCCAGATGAATGGGTTTGAGAAAATAGCCAGTCTGTTTCTACCTTCTTTACCTTTAAATAACAAGCCTTCCTCCTATGAGTTAGAGCAGGGCTTCTTAACTTTTTTTCACACCATCGACTACTTTGGCATTCTAGTGAATCTATGGATAGATTCCTTCCCGGAATATTTTTTTAATTCATCATTGAAAGAAATATTTAATTTCGACTAGAGGTTGGTAAAAATAGAGATGTCATTTTGTTTTTCCACCCAAGTTCTGTCTTTGAAATCACTCTATGGACCATGTTGTAAACCCTGCCAAGGTTAAAAATCCCTGAGCTACAGATTTCCTACTATAATACATTTTAAACCTGAGATAACTTGTTTTTAGAGGGGGGTAAAAAACATACCACCACCAAAACTAGGAGTACTACTGTACATAAGCCTTAGATTACCAGTCCTGCCAAAACAACTAGGTTTATGTCTTTTGTTTTATTTTCTTTTTGGATAGATTTCATTTTATAGTTTAACAATAGAAACTTCAATTTTTTGACAAAGACACATGTGTTCTAGGTTTTTGGTTTGTTTGGGTTTTTTTTTTTTTGGTAGAGTGAAACACAATTCTGTTTCTGTATTTTTTCCTTTACTGTCTTATTCTTTATGGCATGCATTGTTGAAACTCTGTGCTTCTTTGTGGGGATAAATTCAATCCATGTGCCATTCATCTGTGTCATTCCATATTAAGCAATCAACCACAATAGCTTGTTTTTGAGATTGTCAAGTTATATAATCATCCCCCAACTTTTATTTTCTGGCTTGCTATGGATTAGTAGTTCATTTCGTCATTTAGACTATTTCATGGTAAAGTATACTAAGAATTTAGAGAAACAAGTTTCCATAAACTACATATTATATTTTGCATACTAATGATGAAATGCAAAATGTCCCTCATCCTGGGTGGTTTCCTATTTCTACAGTGATTCTTTTGGAATGGTGGAAAAGAAGAAAATAGATTCTAAGACTCACAGTTTATATACCTCTTAAAGATTAGTTTAACATCTTGAAACTCTTTATTTTATAAACTCATAGGACTTCAGGAGCCATTTAGCCCAACTTGTTTATGATAAAGAATCCCTTCTACAATATCTCAGACAAGTGCTCAATCAGCCTTTATTGAAGGTCTACAAGTGAGGGGGATCCTGCTACCTTCAAAAACAGCCAATTCAACTTTTGAATAGTTCTCACTGTTAAGGAGAAAGTATGTCTTGGCATCAAGCCTTAATTTGTCCCTATGATCTCCATCTGTTGCACCTAGTTTTATGGAATGAGAGTCAATAAGTCAAATATTTCTACCTGATGAGAGCCTTTCCTACATTTGAAGACAAAAGATTATGTTTTGCTTCCCCACCCTGTAGCCCCCCACCTAGCATTCATTTATTTAGTTTATATATCCCTAGTATCTTCAAATGATCTAAACATGTCATGAACATGTCATCCCTTTTGCTTTCTGAGAAGTCTGCAGCTGAAATTGTATCTAAAATTGAATACACTAAGATCACATTGGGGTTTTGGCTGCCATCACTAACTCAAATTGAACTTGTAGTCCATTAAAATCATTAGGTTGCCCCCTACCCTGAAGTCCCATTTAGTGTGTCGGAAAGGCAAAATGGGCTCCTTAGCACTTAGTTCAACAAGTGCCCTTGAAGAGTTTGGCTTTTGTT
>CM053627.1:122102579-122136588 GCA_028646595.1 Phalanger gymnotis | reverse complement strand
ATAAAAAGAACTTAGAGAACTAATCATATATTTCTTTGTTGGCATGAAACTAAAATATACCTATTTTAAATTTGGCATGGATGTGTGCTCTTAAGAGCAATGAAAATTTGATTAGTGTTTTCTTAATGGTAAGTTGTTTTGGGAACCTTTGCTGGAAATTTGCTCAGATTACAAAAACAATGTATTCTTTGTATAATGCTGTTAACAATACACTTCAAGAAGTAGATGTAATTTTAAAATGCATTTCATCTACTAATGAAATATGGCCTTGAATAGCTAGGGTTGCTTCCATAGGACTTTTCTTTAAGTAATCATTATAAACTATGAGTTCACTGTCCAAAAACAAATAGCTATGCCTCAGAGACCAGCTGCCCCGCCCCGCCTCCCTTCCCTAGTTCCCTTCCCTAGTTCCCTTCCCTCTCCCCTCCCCCCACCACCATTTGCCTGCTTCCTGCCTTGGTCTTAAGTGCTGCCTTGCAGCTCTACCACCCAGATCTATCAAAACTTCTCCTTGGAGGCCAAGGCTCCTGTCAACAGTTTGGCCAACCTGTACTCGCAGGCCTCCTACTCCTACCTGTCCCTGGGTTTCAATTTCGGCCGGGACAATGTCGTCTAGCTTAGGATATTGATCCTGGAGGTGGTGAAGGACAAACGCAAGGATGTTGAGTGCCTTTTGCGGCTCCAGAACCAGCGTGAGGGCCGTGTCATCCTCCACGCTGTGCAGAAACCTGCCCAAGATGAGAGGGGTCGCAGCTTAGATGCCATACAGGCTGCCCTGAACCTGAAGAAGGGCCTGAACCAGGGCCTTCTTGAAGCTGCATACCCTGGGCTCCAGCCACGGAGATCTACACCCCTGCATCCTGGAGAGCCACTGCCTGGGCTCGGAGGTGAAACTGCTGAAGCGCCTGGGCAACCACCCACGTGCAGGCAAACCCCTGAGTTCGGGCTGGGCAAGTACCCAAGTACCCATTTCAGAGGCTGAACCTGAAGCATAAAGGGAAGCAGACTCGTCAGGTAGCTCCAAGGCGGAACCAGGAACACCCCACAATAAAGGCAGACTGCTCACCCGAAAAAACCAAACAAACAAAAAACAAGTAGCTAGTTGTTTGAGAGTCTTACCCTAAACTAGCAGTTATGAGAGAGAGGATTATGTAAGAGAGTGAATATTAAGAAGACATTAATTGAAGAGGATCAGAAGGCAGAGACACCATCCCCATACCCTAGGAGTAGAGGTGATTATAAAAACTAAATAGTTATTTTTAAAAAATGATCAGGCAAAGGAGAAAGAATCCAACCATAGAGATCTACTATGGGAATAGAGAACACTGCAGTGGCTTTGCAGAGGAGAGTACTGAAACAAAGAAACCCTCTTCTGCCCCAAAGAGTAAGGTCAAATGGTCACCTGCCTGAAAAGAATTCATTGAAGAACTTACAATAGACTTTAAAAATCAAATGGGAGAGATTGAGGAAAAATTAATAAGAAAAAATAAGAGTAATACAAGAAAAACAAGAAGATTTTGACAAGAAAGTCAACCAATTAGAAAAGAGCCAGAATTTAAAGGAAGAAAATGACTCCTTGAAAATCAGAATTGGGCAAAGTTATAAGAGATGAAGAAATAAAAAAAAAGAATGAAAAAATAAAAGAGAATGTGAAACATCTCATAAGAAGAACAACAGATCTAGAGAACAGATCAAGGAAAAAAAACATAAGAATAATTGGACTACCCGAAAGTTCTGATCAAAAAAAGAATCTTGCTACAATAATACAAGAAATAATTAAAGAAAATCGTCCTGGAGCATTAGAACAAGAGGGGAAAGTAGAAATAGAAAAAAAAAATCTGCCAATCACCACCTGAAAGAGATCCTACAAAGAAAACTCACAGGAATATCATAGTTAAATTCCAAACCCCCCAGATCAAGGACAAAAATATTATGAGCAACAGGAAAAAAACAATTAACATATGATGATACTACAATTAGAATCACACAAGGCCTAGTGCTGGCAACGCTAAAAGATCACAGGTCTTGGAATACTATACAGGGTGTTCTTAAAGTCTGGACACATAGGCAAAAATGCATATTTTGAAGAAATGAATGAAATTTCTAGCAACATTTTATTTAATTGGAATATTAATAAATAACATCTTCAATATGATTTCCATCATTTGTGATGCAAAGGTTGATGTGCTTTTCAGGATTCATGTGAACTCAATACAATAACTCCACATTGTTGTCAGTTTTAGCACATTCACTCTTTATGTGTTCAATCACGTGTATTGCATCTGTGATTTTCATTGAGTGCACTTTTCATTTAGCATACCCCGGAAAAAGACGTCAAAGGGTCTGTTACTATTCCAAATATTTCGACATATATGTTTTCGCCTATGTGTCCAGACTTTAGGGACACCGTGTATATTGAAGGGCAAAAGAACTGGGCCTCCAGCCAAAAATATTATACCCAGCAAAGCTAAGCAGAATTCTGAATTTTAAAAAATAGACATTTGATCAACTGTTAGAATTTCAGAACTCTGTTAAATAAAACCCTGAACTCAATAGAAGATTTGACGTATAAGAACCAAGGGACTCAATAAGGATAGAATTTTTACCTTTTATGTATGGAAAATATAAAATCTGTGTCTAAGATTGTTACTAGTAATTTGGTGGCTTATAAGAAAGATTGGGGTAGACCTAAGTATGATATGACTTTAAAAAGTAAAAACATTCAAGAAAAGCTACAAATGAGGTGCAAGAGAAAGAACCAATACAGAAAAATTCAATGGGGGTGGGGGGCTATTAGTGCTGGAAACCTACTTTCATTGGAAATAGGTTTAAGAGGGGAAAATACATATACATCTAGAAGAGTATAAAAGTCTTCTAAATTAAAAAAAAAATAAAACTTTAAGGGGATAGGGAGGGGGGAGAGGATAAAGGAAAGATCTTTAGAGGGGATGGTGAGGGAATAGATCAAAAGGGAGGTACAGAAGGGTGTTTAGATTTAGGGGAATGCGAGGGTAAAAGGAGGGTAAGAGAGGGATTGTGGGAATGGGGGTATGTTAAGAAATAGGAGGGCAAGGTAGCAGGTGGAAGCAAAGTAGAGTTAGGAGAAATAGGAAAAAAAAGAGATGTGCACAAACATAAAAACAAGATTAGGAGTAGAATCTTTTAGGGAATGCATATGTTTATGTATATATATGTATACATATATATCAATACCTGTATATATATATGAATATCTGTGCTCAATTGTAGCTCTGGAGTTGTAGGTAGGGGTGAGGAAAGGGGAAAAAAGAACAAAGTAAAAAGTATACAACAGAGAACAAAAGAAAACCTGCAAGGAAGCAAAGATGGACTGCTTTCAACTTAATGCACAGTATTTAATATATAGGCTTTCTTGAAATGGTAAGTTTTTGCTATATATTTTGAATCCTCTCCTATGTTCTGCTTTGCACATGGTTTTTTTTTTGTTTTCTTATTTTATATTTAATTTTGTAATGTTTTTTTCTTTTCTTATTATGTATTTAAGTTTTAGTATTTGTCTAAAATAAAAAGATTTTTTAAAAAGACATTAGAAATTTGGACTATTTTTATTTTATAGTTTTAGAGCTGAAATTGAATTAAATGTAGAATGGCGATCAGATTTTATAAATGCTTATACGGTGTGGCTTATTTTCCATTTTCTCAGATTTTGTTTTTAAATTTGGCTGGAATCATGAGGCTAAGTGGCTTCTAAGCTTCCTTCCTTCTTCCTCTAAATCTATGATTTTATGATTTAAAATCCTCTGATCCAATGTATCTAATTGGCAGGTACCTGTCAGGAGAAAAAGTAAAAGAATAGAAAAGCATTTTCTTTATTTTAGTAACTGACTCCTTAAGCAAATTAAGCATGTTGCATGATATCATACTTGCAAAGTGAGCCCAGAAGCAATCTTTATGTTTCATTGGCTGTGATGGTAAACAACTCTAACTAGTGAATGTGCTCAAAAAGTATTTCAGTAAGCTAGCAAGAAGGGGAAAGAAAAGGAACAGGGAGCCAAGTGGAAAACTAGATTTCAAAAAAAAAAAAAAACCTGGGAAAATGGGAAACTATTCAATCTCTAAAGCCTCAATTCCATTAAAAAAAAAAAAGGGAGAGATTGTAGAGATAGAAAAATGCTAATTATGTGAAATTTGTAATTGAAGTCAAAGTCCTCCCTCCACACTGATACGTGGGAATCACCTAGTACATGCCCATTCAGAAACTCAGAAAGATGAAGAAAACCACATTGTACAGTGGAAATAACACATAGTTCTGGAGGACACAGGTTCAAATCTCAATTCTGACAATAATGATTTGTGTGACCTTGGACAAATCCATGGACCTCTCTGGGGCTCATTTCCCCATCTATAAAATGAAATCAGACTAAATGCTCCATGAGATCCCTCCTAGCTTCAGGGCTGTGATTTTATGTATGACTAATAATTAAACTTTAATTGATGATGAAAGAGAATTCTTGGAAAGGTTCTTTTCATGATGTTACACAAATCTCTTCTAACTTTGTTTCCTTCTGACTAAGGATTGAATAAAGTACTTATGGAAACCTTCACAAAGCATAAATTGTGCATCACAGTATTTTTGATTAAAAAATGAATGTCTCCTAAGATTACGATAGAATTTTTAAGTTGCTATCTAAGTGTTCATACTTAGAATACTTTTGTAGTAAATGAATACTTTTGAGACATGAGTTAATGAACATACATTCTTTTATTTTCTAAACATATTACTTAGTTTTGAAAGAACTAACATAATAAGCATTCCAATGACAATTTCCTACTGGTCTTTATGAGTCATCAGCATGTAATAATCTTCTATCTGAAAGTAAAAATTTGAAGGAGAGGCATAAGCAGAAACTTCTAACCAATTTCCCTGATGCCAATCATCATGAACACCCCAGGTTATTGTCTTTTCTTCTTAGTCTCAAGGTTCAGGCATAAAGCATTAACCACATGAGGTCACTGTTGTTCATATATGAATTATAACTAGTATACAAATCTTGATGGTTCTGATTTGAATAGTGCTAGAATTTGTGACTAGAACAAAACAAAACAATAGATTATTTAGAAATAGTCAAAAACACAACTTGAAATTTCAGAGAAACTACATATATTTATTTTTAACATAAGATGTATTTTTAATAAACTAAAAATTGCAGTATTTTTAATGAAAACCTTTCAAGAGAAACTCTAGCTGATTTTAAAAAGTATGAGACACATAACCAAAGCCTTCTTATTTTTGTTTAATGCACTCTGAAATTATCTGCATGAGACTATGATTCATGTATGGTTTTCTGTTGGTTTCTGAAGAATTGAGTTTTATAGTCTTGTACTGTCTATTGTTTTATAATACTTTTCCTAATATAAAATAAAATCTAAATAGTGTATCTTGAATGCCAGGCAATTCGCTGATTATCTAAAATGATATCTAATATAGTATAAAAGTATCCACTAATAAGATATTTCATAGGTATTGAGTAAAGATAAAGTCAGATGGCATGAGTTGGTGAGTACCTTGTACCGGGGTGTTGACAGTGACAGAGGAGGGAAGGGGGCAAAGATGAATAATATTATGAAGGTTAAACCAACAGGATTTGGTAACAGATTAGATATAGGAGAGTCGGATGTAGTATAATGAGAAGTCAAGAATACTTAGGTTGCTAGCTTGGGTGCCTAGAAGAATGGCAGTACCCTCAATAGTAATAGGGATGTTAAAAAGAGGGAGGAGGTTCCTGGAGCCAAGATGGTGGAGTAACTCTTCTATATTTACCTCCAAACAACCATAAAATAGCCCCCAAAACAAATCCTGGAACAGTAGAACCAGAAAAAAGATGAGATGAAAAAAATCTCTTAGCCCAAGAAACTTGGAAGATAAGCAAGAAAAGTCCATCTCACTTGTATAAAAGTCCATAACAGGTGGCATCCCAACAAGCCAGCAGCCAGCCCTACCTGAGCAAACTATCAGGAGTTTCTGAGCCCTAGTGTGGTAGAGCAGACAAGCAGCAACTCCAGGCCCCCCTTAGCATACCCAGGAGAATCAGCAGGCTCCAGCTTTGAGAAGCACCATGTGCTTCAGTGTAGCTGGAACAAACATATATCCTCCAGTGGCCAGACTTCTGCATCCTTCAGCACAGCTCTGGGCAAACAGGCAACCTCCAAAGGCCAGACAGTGATGTGCTTCAGTGTAGCCCCAGGCAAACCAGCAGCCTCCAGAGGCCAGACCTCCACATGCTTCAATGTATCCTCAGGGAAACACAGAAACACCCTACACTGGGCCTCAGCACACACCTGGTAATCTGCCAAACACCTACAGCAGATCTGCATAACATTTGGCTCATCAAAGGATTTTGGGCAGCCTGTAAAAAATATAGCCTATGTAAAACAAGCTTGTACAACATACTGCCCATAGGCCATACATTGTGCAAGCCTGAACTATGGCCTCCAGCAGCTCCAGCCATCCCTCACCCAAAATCCTCAGTGAAGCACTAGACATGAGTATCCCCATGGGCCTCAGGGCAACATCAGTACAGCACCAGGTAAACAGCCAGGGCCTGCAGTCACTAGAAGCACAAGAAGCCTGAGACAGAGCCCCTTCCACCCTGACAGCAGAGCTCACATTTAAAAGAAATGAAAAAAGGCCAAAAAAAGATGAGCAAAAAAACAACAAAAAAAGAATCTGACCACAGAAAATTATTATGGTGACAGGGAAGACCAAGACACAAACTCAGAAGAGGACAACAATGACAAAACATCTATGGGCAAAACCCCAAAGAAAAACAGGAAGTGGTCTCAAGCCCAGAAAGAACTCATAGAAGAGCTCAAAAAGGAGCTTAATAATTGTATAAGAGAGATAGAAGAAAAATGGGGAAAAGAAATGAGAGTGATGCAAGAGAATTATGAAAAAAGAATCAACAGCTTGGAAAAAGAAAATGACTGCTTAAAAAGTAGAAGTAATCAAATGGAAAAGAAAGTAGAAAAGCTAATTGAGGCACCTTAAAAGTTAGAATCAGGCAAGTGGAAGCTAATGACTCTATGAGATATCATGAATCAATCGAACAAAATCAAATCAAAGGAAAAATGGAAGGAAATTAAAATACCTCATGGGAAAAACAATTGACCTGGAAAATAGATCCAGCAGAGACAATATCAGAATCACTGGACTATGTGAAAGCCATAATCAGAAGGAGGACCTGGACAGCATCTTTCAAGAAATTATCAAGGAAAATTGCCCTGATGTCCTGGAACCAGAGGGCAAAATAGGCACTGAAAGAATCCACCAGTCACTTCAGGAAAGAGATCCCAAAATAAAAACCCCAAGGAACATTACAGCCAAATTTCAGAACTATCAGGTCAAGGAAAAAAATGCTTCAAGTGGCTAGAAAGAAAGAATTCAGATATCAGGGAGCCACAATCAGGATTACACAGGACTTGACAGCTGCAACATTAAAGGACTGGAGGTCATGGAACACAATACTCTGGAAGGCAAAGGAGCTAGGACTACAACCAAGAATCACTTACCCAGTAAAATTAAGCATAATACATCGAGGGGAAAAATGGTAGTTTGATGAAATAGAAGGGTTTCAGGCTTTCATAAGAAGACCAGAATTAAACCAAATATTTTATCTCCAATATCAAGACCCAAAAGAAACATAAACAGATAAAAAAGGAAAAAAAAAACATAAGGGATTCAATGGAGCTGAACAGTTCTACTTTCCTACATGGGATGACGACACTTTTAATTCTTCATTTTGTCACTAATAGTACAGCTAGAAGGAATATACATAAACAGAGGGTGTGGGCATATGGTGAATTTGATGGAATGACCGAAAAATATTAATGGATGAGAAAGAGGAGTATAATGGGTGCAGAAGGAAATGAGAGGCAATATGGGGTAAAGTATTTCACATGAAAAAGTGTGAAACAACTATCACAGTGGAGGAGAAGATAGGAGGGTGAGCAATAGGCATCACTTGAACCTTACCATCATCGGTATTGGCTCAAAGAGGGAATAATATACACAATTAGTTGAAAATAGAAATCAATCTTACCCTACAGGAAGTAGAAAAGGAAAAGATTAAGTAAAGGGGTAGTGGGGACTGACAGAAGGGAGGGATCAGGGGAGGTGGTAGACAGGAGAAAAACACTGGTGAGGAGGGAAAGAGTGAAAGGAGAGAGAGAGGACAAGCGGGAGGAAGAATAGGATGGAGGGAAATATATAAGTGGTAATCATATGTGAATGTGAATGGGATGAACTCTCCCATAAAACAGAAGCAGACAGTAGGGTAGGCCCTAATGTTTGATAAAACCGAAGACCCCAGCTTTTGAGATAAGAACACACTATTTGATAAAAACTGCTGAGAAGACTGGAAAACATTAGATATAGAACAACATCTCACACCACGTGCCGAGATGAAGTAAGAAATGTGTGCATGATTTAGACATAAAGGGTGACACCATAATAGTCTACCTGTCAGATCTATGGGGAGGGGGAAGGATTCATGACCAAACAAGAGATAAAGAGTATTGTGAAATATAAAATAGATACTTTTGATTATATTAAAATAAGATGCTTTTGTACAAAAAAATCCAATGCCAACAAGATTATGAGGAAAACAGAAAGCTGGGAATCAATCTTTACAGTAAGTGACTGATAAAGACCTCATTTTTTCAAATATATAGAGAACTAGTTTGAATTTATAAGAATACAAACCATTCCACAACTGATAAATGGTCAAAGGATATGAATAGGCAATTTTCAGATGAAGAAATCAAAGCTACACATAGGCACATAAAAAGTGATCAAAATCACTTTTGATTAGGGAAATTCAAATAAAAACAACTCTGAGGCACCACCTCATACCTATCAGATTGGCTAACATGACAAAAAAAAGAAAATGATAAATGTTGGAGAGGATGTGGGAATATTGGGACACTAATGCATTGTTGGTGGAGTTGAGAACTGATGAAACCATTCTGGAGAGCAATTTGGAATTATCCCCAAAGGGCAACGAAACTATACATACTCTTTGATTCAGCAATATCACTATACTGGGATACTTCTGTATCCCAAGGAAATCATAAAAAGGGAAAAGAACCTAAATATGCAAATACATTTGTAGCAGCCCTTTTCAAGGTGACAAAATATTTGAAATTCGAGGGGATGCCCCTCAATTGGGGAATGGCTGAACAAGCTGTAGTATATGAATGTAATCGAATACTATTGTGCAATAGGAAATGATGAACAGGCAGATTTCAGAAAAAACCTGAAAGATTTGTACAAACTGAAACAAAGTCAAATGAGCAGAACCAAGAAAACATTGTACATAATATCAGCAATATTATGTGATGACCAATTATAAATCACTCAACTCTTCTCAGCAACACAATGATCAAAGACAAGTACAAAGGACTCATGAAGGAAAAGGCTATTCACATCCAGATAAAGACCTTATAGACTAAATGCAGATGGAAGCATATTTTTCTCACTTACTTTATTCTTTCTTGTCATTTTTTTTCCTTTTGATCTGTTTTTTCTTTCACAACTATGACTAATATGGAAATATGTTTTACATAATAGCATACATATAAACTATAACAAACTGCCTACTATTTTTAGAAGAGGGGAAGAAGGAGGGAAGGAGACAAATTTGAAACTCAAAACCTTGTTAAAACGAATGCTAAAAATTCTCTTGACATGTAACTGGGGAAAAATAAAATAAAAATAAAAGTATTTAAAAAAGGAGAGGGGAAGGTTTGGGGAGGTTTTAAGATGTCAAATATGTAGTTAGTGATATGAGGCCGGAGGTCAGCAGAGAGGGCAGAACTGGAAAAGTAGATTTGAGAATCATCTGTGTAGAAATAGCAATTGAATCAATGAGAGCTGGTGATAGTGAGAAGATAGCATAGGATAGATTGTGGGATGCCTGTGCTTAGTGGGCATGAACTGGACAAAGATCCATCAAAAGAGACTGATAACGAGTGGACAGATAGGTAGGAGAACAAGGACAAAATAGTGTCATGAAAACCTAAAGAAGAGAGAATATTAAAGAGGATGATGGACAATGCCACTGAGATATCAAAAAGGATGAGGATTGAAAAAAGAGGTCATTAGTTTTGGCAATTAAGACAACATTAGGAGGAGTTTCAGTTGAATGATGAGGTTGAGAACTAGACTGTAGAGTGTTAAATGGAGTCACATGAAAAGAAGTGGAGGCATCTATTGTAGAAGACCTCCTCAATGAATTTTGTTACAAAACAGAGGAGGGAAATGTGAAGATAAGCTGTTGGAGGGGAGAGTAGATCAAATGAGAGTTCTTTGAGCAAGGATACATAAGCATGTTTGCAGGCACTGAGGAAGTAGCCAGTCAGTAAGGTGAAACTGAAGGTTGGTAAGGATGACAGAGAGAACATCTGCTCAAGAAGATGGGATAGATTGGGATCATCTGTGTAAAATTAGAGCAGTTTTCCTTGGCAAGGAAAAGGACAAATCATCAGGTAAGAAAGATATGAAGGTAAAGATGGTGACAGAAGACATTTGGGAAATAGACCTGGGAAGCAAGGGAGATGAAGATGCTCTAGGTGAATGACTTCATCCCTGCCTATTTCCCAGCAGAATGTGTTTACTCTGGATTGTTTACTCATTGATTACTCATGGTACTATTTAAGTAAATATTTATTGGCCATTTAATTAATATGTCTTAAAGTGAAAATTCTTAGATGAAATGTTAACAATGGAATAGAATTCCATTCCTGCAGGGAATGAAAATTATCCTCTACTTTATACCTTTCATAGCACCAACTTAATAACTTTCATCTTGTCCATAATCCTCTGCTTTGAATTACTATGCCTTGTTACCTTATCTTCCTTCTATATACGGAGAAATATTTAAACGATGACCCATTCTTATAGAAAAACTTGTGTGTCTGAGTATAATTATTTTTCTGCCATCTTGATTATGTTTATACAGTACTTAGTCAGATTTGCCAAATTCATTTGCTAGAAATATGGGTAAAATGCTACTCTTAGACACAGAAGAACCAAACTCTGCTGATTGAAAAAGAAGAATGATTGGTTATTCTAAGTCTAATTTGTCAAGTTTTTGAAAATTAGTCTCGTATGAGATGAATCAAAAACTTTATTAAAGTGAAGATAAATTGTATTGATTTCCTTCCCCATCATAGTCTCTGTATTAGACAAAGTATCTATTTGTTCATGTCTTCTTGTAATGGGTAGACGAATTAATTGTTGAGCATTATCTTTGACAGGTCTTCATTAAACTAGGATGGTGTGTTTCATGACTATCTACTTTATGAGACCAAAGAAGGATAATGAGAAAAATATAAATCATCAGACTGTCTTACTTTTGGCACATATCAGGAAAGGTCAATAATTAAAGCAAAATTTCATTTGCCTTCTACTGAAGTCCTATTCTGATGCCTCAGTCTGCTACTTAGGTTTCCCAGAACTCTGGAATGGTACCCCAGGGAGTGCAAGCTCTTCTAGCTCCTTTAAGGATGTGATAGGGCTTCAACTATGAGATCTACAATGGATTATATGTTGTTGTAGGACCAACAAAAATTTTTGGAAGGTTGATTACCAGTTTGAATGCAGGGCGATTATTATTTTTAACTAACTGAAACTCTCAAAGACCATTTTCTAAATTGTAGCTCAGTGGCGATTTGTATTTATTAAGAAAGCATCCATATCAGAAAAATAATGGAGCCTTGCAGTGTTTAAAGAAGCCATCATTTCCTTTTTTTTAAAAAAAAATATATTTTTCATACAAGCAAAAATCTACCTTCTCTCTTTTTCTCCTTAACCTCCCCCCCACCCCTGACTTTGATAAAAAGAAAAAGAAAAAACATCTCATTACAAACATATATGGTCATGAAAAGCAAACCTCTGCACTGGCCATATTTAAAAACACATATACATGTGTATATATGTGTGTATATGTATGTGTGTATAAACATATATATTTATGTATGTGTGTATTTATGTGTGTGTGTACATATATACACACATATATAAAATGAGTCATATATAGGATGTATTTTATATATAACATTTATACCATATACATCATATATGTGTATATCTCCATATCTACATATATCCTATGTATAATGAGTCCTTTACTTCTCTATCATGGGTGAGAGGGAAGTGAATAATATATTTCATCATTAATCTGCTATAATTTTGGTTTGTCATTATGCTGATCAATTCCTAATTCTTTCAAAATTGTTTGTCTTTGCATTATTTTCATTGTAGAAGTGTTCTCCTGGTTTTGTTAACTTCACTTTGCATAAATTCATACAAATCTTTCTAGGCTTCTCTGAAACCATACTTTTTATCATTTGTTAATACATAATGCTATTCTCTTACATTTGAATTCCAAAACTTGTCCAGCCATTCCTCAATTTGTAGGAAACCCCTCAGATTCCCATTCTTCAGTACCTCAAAAAGAACTATAAATATTTGTGTATAGTTTTGCTTAGGACTAATCCTATTTTAATCTACTTTCCCTCTCATTCCTCTTTCTCTTCTGCCCCTTTCCTTTTCATTACCCCATTCAGTAAAATCTGTTTATTTCTATACTCAGCTGTGTGTGTGTGTTCTTTACTTCTTTGACAAGTTCGGATAAGAAAGTGGTTCAAGTGTCAGTTGTTTCCCTGGTTTCCTCCTCTTTATTTGTATATATGTCTACTTGTGAACCCTCATTATAAGATGGTACAAAAATTCAAATGTTTTACTTAAATTGCTGGTTTACTGATGTTTCTCTCTCTCTCTCTCTCTCTCTCTCTCTCTCTCTCTCTCTCTCTCTCTCTCTCTCTCTCTTTCTCTCTCTCCCCCTTCCTTCCTTCCTTCCTTCCTTTCTTTCTTCCTAGGTAATCAGGTTAAATGGCTTGCCCAGGGCCACACAGCTACTAAGTATCTGAGGCCCGATTTAAACTCAGGTCCTGCCAACTCCAGGGCTAGTGCTATAGCCATACTGATTTAAAGTAAAATTCATTATATTTGCCAAAAAAAAACAAAACTTAGCTCATAGTCCATAAAATCTGTTTCATAATCCTTATAGTTCTGAGAGCAGTGCTGGACAAACAGTGGCTACTTAAAAGATAATAATAAATGCTTCCTGATTTGACATGAGAAAATCCCTTAGTTTCCCTAAATCTTTTAATATTTAGTATTCTGTTTGTAGGGGACCATTTCCAGTCATCCTGATCTATATCTTTCTACTGGACCCATATGGCTCTGGAGGAGAAAGTAAGATGCATAGCTCTCCCTCACTTAAATCCAATTCACTTGCAAGTCTTGGCATCAGCTTCAGATGTCATGGTCTGGACAAACAGCAACCTGTGAGTAGTAGAAGCTGCCCCACTGGGGACCCAACTGGCCAGTCAGGCAACAGAGCTCCTTCATTCTTCGTCTCCTCTACTCTCCTTTTTCTCCTCTCCTCTCCTCCCCTCTCCTTTTCTCTCCTCTCCTCACTTTTCCTTTCCTTTCCCCACTGAATGCTCTGCCCAAAGCCATGCAAATTTTGGTTCCTGAAACCTAGCAAGATATCTTGGGGTTTCTAGGCTAGATTTCTTTCTTAAGGACCTGGGCCTTCAACCTAATTCACTCTGGTTTTCATTGATTGGCCAACAGCAGGTCCCAACCTAAGCCCCACTAAATATCTGGGCCCTGAAGGCTCAAGAGTGTAAATAGCAACTGTTATTGTTTTTGGCCAGAAACCCTGAGGGTCTTCCCCTCCCAGATTGATTTTTTTTTTGACTGGGTAACAGAGGCCATCCTTTGCTTCACTTCTTACCTAGTCTTAATCACTGAATGTCTATTGCCTCAGCCAATCTGAGACCTTAAAGTTTAAAAAGGCTGAAGTCTTCCACTGCATCTGGGGCCATCTCCTTTCATACTGATATTTATCTTGCCATTGGACCTAGTTGGCTCTGGAGGAAAAAATGAGAGTGGTGACTTTGCACAGCCCTCCCTCACTTGAATCCAATTTACTTTCAAGTCTTGGCATCACCTTCCTGGTGTCATGGTCCTCTTTAAGAATGAAGGAAAAATAAAAACATTCTGTACATAAAAAGAGTAACAATTTTAACCTTTCAAAACAAAATGCTCTATATTGTGGGCTAGAAGGAAATACTGGACTTCTGAGTTGCCCTTTACTACTTTTTTATTTCAGTTTAAGAAGTCCTAGATAACTTGATTAACATCTAATTAAGACTTGTTGATTACTGACACTGTTGCTCTTTCTTATAAACCTCTCTGGTCTTTCTTTGTTGCAGGAAAGGAAATGAGTGACTTCTATGCATGAAAGCATGGTGGTTGTTAATTCCTGAAGTTTTCAAGATTGCAGATTCTTCCTATGATGTGATGGAACACATTCTTCTGCTGTCAGAAATAAGAAAGCATAATAGAGTTCTGCATTTGTGCATACAGAAAATTCACATACTAGAGCTATTATTATTCATCTTCAAAGAATAGGATTAAGACATTTCAATCTTTCCTTCTATCCTCTAGTTTAGTACGCACCACTGTCTTGCCTCTCCTACTTGACATATTTAACTATGAAAATAGAGATTGCTGCCTCTCTCTTCTCCCCTGTACTACGTCTTAAAACCTCTTGACATCAGACTTCATTCTCTCCTCCTTCTCTACAGGCTCTGGTCAGAGCTGGCTCTTCTCCTCAAGGCCAACGTGTTTATTTGTTCTCCGTATTCCTTCTCCTTCCATCTTCCCTAGTACACTGCTCCTTCAAATGGTGCCTCTCTTTCTCTATTCCTCAATCTCCCTCTATTCACTGACTCTTTCCCTGGTGCCTACAAACAATAACACATCTTTACCACATTTAAAGTAATGTTCCGTTGACTTTCCCAACATCTCAAGCTATCCCTCTTTCACCCACCCTCCCAAAAGCAGCCAATACATGCTGCTACCCCTTCCTCTCTTCACATTTACTTCTTAACCCTGTCTTCCATATTTATCACTCAGATGACAACATTCCCTCCAAAGATACCAATATATTTTAATTTCCAAATCGTACATTTTTTTTTTATCATTGCTAATGCTTAGCATACTGCCTGGCATATCTGTTGTTGTTTCAATCATTTAAATCATTCTGTCAGGTAGGAGGTAGAAGTTTTGTGCCCTCATTTGGGGTTTTCTTGGCAAAGATGCTGGAGTAGTTTGGTATTTCCTCCTTCAGCTCATTTTAGAGATGAGAAAATTGAAGCAAACAGGATTAAGTGACTTGCCCAGGGTCACAAAGCTAATATCTGTCTGAGGCCAGTACATAGTATACCCTTAATAATTGTAAGGAAACTGACTGACATCCTTCTTAAAAATATATGTGTGTGTTTGTATGTGAGAGTATTTGTTTCATTAAATATTTCCCTATTGAATTTTTTAAAAAATGAACTTTAATTTTTAAAAAGTTTGAGTTCCAAATTTTCTCCCTTCTTCTCCTCCCCTATCCCTTGAGAAGGCAAGAAATATGATATCAATTAGACATGTGAAGTTAAACATCTTCATAGTATCCATGTTGCAAGCATACACACACACACCCAAGAAAAATAAAGAAAGTGAGAGAAGTATGCTTCAATCTTCACTCAAAGCTCATAAGTTCTCCCTCTGTTGGTAGACAACATTTTTCATCATGGATCCTTTGAAATTGTCTTGGATCATTCATTTCCTTCTTGAGATGAACTGCAGCACTGACACTATCAACCGTCTTTTCCTCTTGGATATTCTATCTTTCCTGGGTTTTTGTGACACTGTTTTCTTTTGGTCATCTTCCTACCTGTCTTACCTTTCCTTATTCTCTTTTGCTGAAGCTATGTTTGGGTGTATCCCAGAGTTCTGCCCTAGATCTCTCCTCTTATTAAACTCACTCTTTTGGAAATGACTATAGGCTCTTGTGTGTTTAACTATTTTATATATGCATATAATTTCAAGATCCTTATATCTAGCCTAGTTTCTCTTTTAAGTGCCAGTAAAATTTCATGAACTGTGTGGAATATTTAGCCAACTGAATGTCCTAGTGTAGATATATCAATCTTAACATGTTCATTATTTTCCACCTTAAACCACCCCTAATTTACCTATTTTCAGGGCAATGATACTTAATTTCCTTCATAGCCCATATGTAGTAGATCACACATTCTACCTTCACAAAACTTCTCACATCCATTACTTTCTTTGTACTCACTGCCTGACCACCTTACTTCAAGCCTTTGATGCCTCTTACCTGAACTAATGCAATACCCTGCTAATTTGGTGGCCTTCTGCAAATCTCTTCTCTTTAACCCATTCTCTACATAGTTACCAAGCTGATATTTCTAAACCACAGCCTTACTATGTCACATCCCTGCTCAAGGAACTCCATTTGCTCACTATTGCTTCTAGAACAAAGTAAAAACTCTGTGAGGCATTCTGAGCCCATCCCAATACAGATCCAGGCTACCTTCCCAGGCTTGCTGTACAGATCTCCCTCCCCCCTTATGGAGTCTGCCCTTCTGACAAATTATCCTACATTCAATTTCCTGCCCTTGAAATTTTACGCAGGTAGTTTCCCCAAGCCAGGGTCGTATTCCCTTTTCAAATCTGTATTTCAGAATCCCTAGCTTCTTTTCCCTTAAGTACTCTCTCCTGCTTACCCTGATCCCACCCCCCACCTCCATTATTAGTGTCCTCCTATACTCCCCAGTTAGTTTACATTTGTTTTGTAAATGTGTTCTACTTATGCCCATGTTGCCACAGTATTATCTAAGTTTCTCAAAGGCAGGGTTTTCTTTCAGTTTGGCCTTATGTCTTTAGCATCTTGCACTATCTCTGGTACAGAGTAGGTGCTTAATAAATGCTTTTCAGATAAATGAAGGACTAGAGTTCTAAAAGCCTTTGTGGTTTTCAAAGTATGATTTTTGTTCTGAAAATAATAAAACTAAGTTATCTAAAATCCAACATATTGTTTTCCTCCAATGGAGCATTTACTTATATAGTTATCTATTTAAATTACAATTTCATCTCTGTAATTTGGGCTAGAAAGTCTCAATGGAGCTTTAATAATTTGGCTGATATAGAGCCAGTTTCAAGCATGGTGAGTTTGTTGAAAAAGATTGTCCGTCTTCAAATCCAGAAACGTTATTTACAGATGCACAGAGCCACGAGGCATAAACAACATGCCTTCAGTGATATTTTCAATGTTTTCATTGCTACAAGGGCGAGGAATACAAGGGTAGGGACCCTTGGGATTATTCCCACATGCTTTGGGACATTTCTTTCACTTCTTCCTCACCAATCTTGAATATATGGGTGGACTGGTAGATGGGGACAAGGCAGATTTAGAGTGCAATAGATAGGTAGCACCTCTGAGGGAGAGACTAAAAGTTTTATAAGAAACAGCAAGAAGACCTGGGATCAAGGCTGCTTGGGTCACCCTGCCAACATTTAATAGTGAACCTTGGCATGTTGGCATATAAAAGTAGAGATGAATAGCCCTCATGACATACATTTGTATTAACAGAAGAATCGTGGCATCATGCTGAGGTCATAGTAATAATAATATGATGTTAATAATTAACATTTATGTAGCACCTATTATATGCTAGATACTGTGCTATGCACTTCATAATCATCTCATTTGATCCTCACAACAAGCCTGGGAGATAAGTATTTTTATTATCCCCATTGTACAGATGAGAAAACTGAGGTAAACAGAAGTTAAGTGACCTCCTCAGGATCTGTTTCCACAATCTGGCTAGCAGCTTCTGTGGGGGTGTAAGATCCACCCACAGCGCCCAGAAAGCTGCTAGCATTTCGCAAAAACGCAGGTTCTTTTGATCTGCTTTAATAAGGAAAGCAAGGTTAAGGGGCTGGCAAGCTTACATTCAGCTTATTCAGCACACAAATATCATTCACTTAGTTCAGGAGAAAAAGCCAGCACCCTGAACTTCAGAGCAAATTACAAACGTCAACAGACAGACCCAATACAGATTCATAGTTACCAACATCTAGGTTCAGCTCGGGAGCTCAGAACAAGGGCTGGCCCAGAATCACATGCGCCACCACTTCTGCGGCAAAGAGCCCCAAAGAAGAGGAGGCCAACCCCCTGGTTTTTATATCTTTGTCAGCATCAGGGGTGAGTCACACATGCAACTCACCCAGGTGACCTAAAATAGTCACAAAGAGGCAGACTTAAACCCAAGTGGTCTAAGAGCCTCTGCTGTCCCAGACATGTAAACTAGGCCCTTCCTGGAGTTAGCCCCACCTTGGGCCTCACCTTAGTTGCCAATCCACACCCACATAGGTTTTACACCTAATAGGGGTTTGGGCCTGGGGCTTAGCACTTAGTAAGATTCAATGAAATACACTGAATTACTCAACAAAAACAAAAGCCAAACTTGTTGAACTAAGTGCTAAGGAGCCCATTTTGCTGACCAACACAGGATCACACAGCTAGTAAGCATTTGAGGCTGAGGTCTTCCTGATTCCAGGCCCAGCATTCTATCCACTGTTGCCTAGTACAAAGAAATTCACCAGGCCAGTGGTTGTTAACCTTTTTTGGGTCATGGACCTAGTCAATGATACACTTGGTAAAAATATAACTGGCTCTCTGAAATGGGGGGAAACAGTACACAGGGCACACTTTTAAGTTTATTCTGTATTAATATTTTCTCCATCACTCTGCCAAGTCTAGACAATCAATCAAGCAATAAATCAAGTGCTGATTTGTAGTGTTTGACAATTTCTATTGTTTAAGTGCTCACACTGAAAAAGTGACAGTAGGCTCTTGAAAGCCATTTTGAGCTGGCTCCGACACAGGTAAAGCCCATGGGTCATTTCTCAGAATAAGGATTACAGAGGAAACCAATTGGATTGAAATATCATAAAATATATTTTAAAAAAATGTTCATCAACCCCAGATTAAGAACCACTGATCTAGGTGGAATGTACTTCTTAATTCTCTCTCCTCTCAGGAAGCCAGACTTGCATTTGTGTGTAGTACTTGGAGTTTTTCCTTATTGACTTATCTGGTAGAAGTTTTAAACTAGTGGAATTCATGAGAACAATAAAGGATTACTTTTTTGTATAATTAGCAATTTGTGAAAGGTCCTCTCTGAAGCATCAATGTATCTTCATAGAATCCTGAAAAAAAAACAACTGTAATAAATCCTAACTTACAGACATCCTAATTATTGTAAACCTTGACTCCATTTCTGCCATCTAGTGCAAGGATAATATATACCGATTCAAATTTCCCATTGGCTGTGCAAAGATTGCCTTCAGATGTAGATTGTGTTTTGTCCACATTACTGGAAGTTGTAGCAGCAGAAAATAATGAATATTGTCAACTTATGGAGATTTTTATTTTGACAGTGTTAGGTAAGGGTGCTAGAGACATGTTATGCAAAAAGTCCAAAAATTGTTCAAAACTGAAATACTAAGAAATCCATATTTACATATCTTCAGTTTGTGACCTCAGGAACTACTCTGTTATTAATTCATAACTAGTCACATAATCCACAAAATCATAGGAATGGAAGATCCCTTGAAAAATTATGTACTTATTTTACATACCTTCAGGCAGAGCCACATCTAGATTAGCCAAAATAAATAAGAACCTATTTTATTTATCTAACTTTCAGCACGGCAAAGATTCTGTTTTAGAGACGGGTATTCACACACACACACACATATATAGATAAAAGAAAGAGAGAAAGACACATATGGGGAGAGGGAGAGAGAGAGAGAGAGAGAGAGAGAGAGAGAGAGAGAGAGAGAGAGAGAGAAAGAGAGACTCATGCACACTATGTTAATAGCCTTCTAATTGGTCGGTGCTTAGCACAATGCCTGGCACATAGTAGGCTCTTAATAAATGTTTTTGATTGATTAAATTGGTTTCTAAGGATCTATTCTTTCACCTCTGCAATCCATCCTTGACAAATTTAATACTGCATTCATAACACATATGTTGTTGAACCATACCACTCCTCTTTTCAGTGGCTTCTTGGAGTCTTCAGGTTAAAATACGACCTCTTCAGTCTAACCTGTAAAGTCCTGTACAACATAGCTCCAGCCTATTTTTCAAGGTGATTACTCTTGAATCCCCCTGACCTACACAACACTGTAGCCAAACTGACCTATTTGCTATTTCTCATATGGGATATTAGTCACATATGACATTTCCCATCTCTAGATTTTTGCCTAGCTTGTCCTCCATGCTAAAGCTTTCTCCCTCATCACCTATGCCTCTTGGAACCTCAGTTTCCTTCAATCCTCAGCTCAAGTGTTGCCTCTTCCATGAAGCCTTCCCAGATTTGACCAGTTACTAGTCTTGCCTTGACCCATGAATATTTATTTATGTAATTTATATATATAATTTTTATATATAATTATATTTATATATATATTTATAAATTTATTTATATAATATTTATTTTGTATTTATCTCTGTACATGTTGTTTCTTTTCTCTCTTAAAAAATGTAAACTGAGAAGTGATCTTTCAGCAGACCTGATCAAGCCATCCAACCTTAAAAAGAAAGAAATTATGTGCCAGAAACAGAATAATTACAGCTGACTTCATAATATAAGAAGACAGAACCCTGGATTGCATAAAGTAAAAATCCCATGAGAGTTTTTAATACTTAGAACTCTCAACACCCATCCTTCAATTCACTCAACTATCTTGCCACAATGAGAACTAGAAAACTGTCAAGCTTGTATCTAAGCCTTCCCTACTTAGCTCACCCCGATATGGCTCTTCCAAGGCTGTAACATGTTGTCCCGACATCCAACTCCTCTCAACTTTTTAAGAATTGGCAGACTAATGTAACACAGCTATATGAAGGAAGGAAGGATAGAGGAAAGAAGATTACAGTGGGTTGTTGTTATTTGTCCTTTGTTTTTGAAGAGGATCAGTGATATCCTGGGGTGATATCTTGACTCACCAGCGAATTAGATTTAAGTAAGGCAGAGTTGCACAAAGTCATCAGGATCACTCTTTATTCTGGAGTCATTTGAAGTCCAGTGGCAAGACCACTGGCAATGGGCTGGGATGAAGTTGATGACCGCGGTGTCTTCAATGTTTGACCAAGCTCTAAGCTCTCTACAGTACCTCCTTCAATTGCCTTCAGGGCCACTGGAACAAATTGTTCTCATCTGCCCATTCCATCAATGGAAGTCTTCGTATTCTTGAGGTAGACATCCTCCAAACTCATGGATGGCTTTAAGTCTTGTCTGTTACCCCCAGCTTGGTTTAGTCCATCTACACAGGAAGCTTTACTTGGGTGTGATCACTTTGTATGCTACAGCTTCTTGCAGTCACTGGTGAGAAAATGAGTCAGAGCTCATACTATTCAGCGACTTTCTAGAGGCAAGTAGTATATTAGGCTCTAATTAAAGAGAATTGAGATAAATTTGCCTCTCACTTCCAAAGGTTATCCAATGCAAGAATATTGACCTGGCAACCCCCATGTTCTCACAACATAAGGAGGTTGAATTTGCCTAGATTTGAGGATCTGTAAATCAATGGAGGAAGAAGTGCCAAAGACTGAGTGCCTGGGAATATAGAGTAAAAGTCTAAATAAAAAGCCTAGCATGAAAACAGATTGACAGCATACAGGACCATAAAAATAGAAGAAAGAATGAATAAAACCTGAAAGAAAAGTTAAAATATATGAAATAATTGTCCTTTATAGTACGAAGGAAAATGAACCAATTTTACCTGATGAAAGGCAATTTGGTAGAATAGGGCATGGAATAATAGTGAGAAATTCCAGAATGCTTCCAAAGAGAATAAAAAGAAAGATAGTATGATACAGAAGTAAGAGAATTGTACTTGAAGTCAAGAAGATGTAAGTTTGAATCCTGCCTCAGACATTTAGGAGCTGTGAGATCCTGAAATCACGTAACTTCACTGGCTTCAGTTATTTTATAAAATCAGCATGTTGGATTCATTGGCATCTAAGGTTCTTTCAAGTTCTAAAGCTCTGATACTATATTTTTCTCTGAAATCAGGAAAAAACTGTCATAAATTAGAAGTCTCAATATAGAATTTTAAAAACACAGTCAAGTAAGAAAATTGAATAAATGATAGATAATCTCTCCAAAGCGGTAGAAATTTTTAGAGAACAAAATATTCATCACACACACACACACACACACACACACACACACACACACATGCGTACACACATGCACACAAATTGAAGTGGAGGAAAACTTGGTAGAAGAGAAACAAAAGGCAATAGTGATTAAAAAAATAAACACATAGATTCTATATATGACAAAACAATTAACTTTTTGATGATAGGATATACAAAGATAACTTAAGGTTTACAGGTTTCCCAGAAGATCAGAACAACACCAAAACTTGAATAGGAATACAGACAGTGAAGTATCAGTTGAAAAACTACATAGTCACTGAAATGCAAGCATCAAGAAAAAGCATATTTCAAGCACCAACACACATTATGGTTAAATTTTTAAAATGTCAATAATAAACAATTTAGAAAGTTGAGAGGAGAAGTATATCTCATAATTGTAAGAAATTACAGTGGAAACTGGATGAGTATATACCTGTAACAACAATGTTGCTAGCAGCTGTTGTGAAGGTGTAAGACCAACAACAAGACCAACAGGACCAGCACACAGGAGGGCTGCTAGCACAGGTTCTTTGATCTACTTTTCTAAGGAAAGAAACTTGAAGGGGTTTATAATCTCACTTTAATTAAGTATTTATATATATCATTTCATTCACTTAGTTCAGGGGAAAAAGTCAGCATCCTGAACTTCAGAGAAAACACAAACAGAAATTATGTAAATAGAACAAATAACACAAATCAGCAGACAGCACTTCTAACCATCTGTCCATAGCAATACATACATAGTTACCAGAGAGAGAAACACCAATATCTGGGTTTTCAAAGCTGGGGGGCTCCTTAATGGCTACCTAGAGTCTCATCTGACCAAATCACATGAATATTCTTCCATTCTTGCACTTCTTCAGGGTCAGCCCACAGTCACAATCATGTGATTCAAAATCATGTGGCCTAGGCTTTCTTGTGACTTAAGCAGGTCACCAAAGTCTCTTGATTAAACAAAGACTCAATTCAAACAAAGGCAAGTCTCGATCAAAGGCTCTTGATTACCTTAGTGCTGAGAAGAACTAGAACTCCAAAAGAAAAAAAGAGCAAAACAAGTCCCCCTTTGCTTGCTATTACAATACCAAAACCTACCTATGAGCAGTTAGGTAGCAGAGTGGATAGAATGCTGACTCCACAGTCAGGAAGATTCCTGAGTTCATATCTGGCCTCAGACACTTACTAGTTGTGTGACCCTGGGCAAGTCACTTAACCTTGTGGGGATACACATGTGCAGATAGAAAAGTATCAGTATACAGTTATATATGTGTATATAGGGTCTCATAAAATAACCTAACATTTAAAAAAATTTTTTTTGGAATAAAATAGTTTATGACAGATTGAAAAAAGGGAATATATTCTAGAAAGGGTGAAAGGCTTATGCAAAGGCATGGGAAACAGAAACAATAAATGGATGGATCAATGAATGGATGAAGAAACTGATAGATGGACAGATGGGTGGATGTATGGATAGAAAGACAAAAAATAATTTATTAAGTGCTGACTATATGTAAAGCACCGTGCTGAGCACCGGGAATACAAAGAGAAAAGTGGGAAATGACACAGAGAAGTTTTCGGCCATAAGTAAGAGGTGAAAATTTCATGGTCCTAAGGGGCAGAGGCAAAGCAGATGGCAAATCACTTTATTTAATATCATTTCCACCAATAAAACCATATCATTAATGAGTACTTCTGGGAATAAACTGTGGTCCAGTTTGACTGGCATGAATACTGAAGAAGGGTAAAGCTATGAAATAAGATTAGAGGTAGTCCAGAGACAGGTTGTAAAGACCTAGAAATTTCAGGCTGAAGAATTTGTGCTTCAACCTAAAGGCATCAGTGAACCGGTGAAGGACTTTCCAAATTGAAGTGTCATAGACATAGCTGTGCCTTGGGAATATCATTTTAGCAATTGTGTGGATTGGTGAAAGGAAAGGCTGGAAACAGGAAGGCCAATGAGGAGGCTATTTCAATAGGCATTTTAAGCAATGATCAAAACTTGGGTGGTGGTCATGTTAGTGGAAGGTTAACAGATATGAGAGAGGCTGTTGAGGTGAAATTTAAATTTGACAGTTAAATGGACATGGGGCATAAGGGAGATAGAAAAGTCAAGGATAATTCATATTATACAAAATTAGGGAGCGGGTGATGCTCTCAATGGAAATAGGAAAGTATGGAGGACTTGTGGGCTAGTGGACAAGATAAGATATATTCCAGATATGTTGAACCATGAACCATTGTTCATGTGACTATGGGAGATTCTGGCTCAGGTGAGAGATTATGGCTTAATAATTAAATCCATGCAAACGAATGAAACCACAAACGGAACAATTTCATAGACAAAGTAAAGAGATAATTTGTGGAAGAGGGTGTTGTCATCCATCTAAAGAAGGATATAGGAAGAGGGCCAAGAAATGGCTATTACATTTAGCAGTTAATAGATTGTTGGTAACCTTGGAAAGAAAAGTTTTTGATGAGTCAGAAGCCAGATTGCAAAGGGTTGAAAAGTGGAAGAGGAATAAAGGCAGTGAGTATAAATGGCTTTCAAAACAGTGAGACAGTGAAATTCAATTTATTTGAATTAAGACAGCATTTACTGAGTGTCTACTCCTACCAACAATGCTAAAAATATGAGTAAAACACAATATAGTCCCTGCACTCAATGACTTTATATGCAGTTGGGAGTGAATACCATGTACACATGAACTTAGGTTCTTTGAAGAAGGGGATTTTTTTTTTGCCCTTCTTTGCACTTAGCACAGTGTGGAACACATAGTAAGCATTTATAAATGCTCATTGATTGGCTGATGGACCTAGAAGTAAATAGAAAGATATACAAAATATATCCTAAGTGGAGAGTGGAGAATAAAATGAAAAGCAATCTCTTAATCACAGAACATGCTAAGGCATGTTTAAAGATACACACTTTCAGTCTGGTCAGTTAACCTCTGTCCTGGGACTCACTGCAAAGCTGAGTAGATGACCTCCCCAGAAGGGGACAAGAGGTTCTTTGCTCCTTAAATGGCAGATATTGTACGGTGAGAGGGGAATCAGAACACATGTCCATTCCATGGTTCTGTTGGATCATCAAGACAATTGTTGGTAAGGTTAGTTAATAATGGTGAAAGGGAATATTTCAGAAAATCCTGGAAAGACTTAAGTGAATTGTTGCAGAACAAAATAAGCTGAACCAAAAGAATAACATGGACAAAAACAACAACATTGAAAAAACAAAGAATTTGGAAAGATTTAAGTAGATTGATCAATGCAACCATTACCCATGGTTCCAGAGGCCCATTAATGAAGAATTCTATCTACCTTTTGACAGAGATCTGATGGATTAAATATACAGTATGATATATATTTCTGGACACGGACAATATGATATGTTTTCCTTGATTATACGTATTTCTTACAGAGGAATTTTTTTCCCATCTGGGGAAGTATGAGAGGAAAATTCTTTTTATTGAAAAACAAGTTATTAAAAAGAAAGAACAGTGATAATAAAAGCATCTACCCTATAGGATTGTTATGAGGAGTAAATGAGATCATGTATGTAAAATCCTTTGTCAATTTCAATGTGTCATGTAAATGCTGGCATCTATTATCATTAGTAATAATACAACAGGTATAATAGCAACGACAACAGCAGACCACATCTTTATAATTATAGAACTGACAGAAAAGTATAAAGGATAGAAGACCCTACTGGGCTTATTTTTTCTTAACTACTAAAAAATGATTTGGTAAAGCAAAACGATGCCTTAAAATCTATTTTTAACAAGGTATCTCCCATACATATTAAAATGAAAAGATTCCTTGAGACATCTTCAAATAGATACAGCTTTTACCTGTGAGATAGGTAACACATAGTTATTTTCTCTGTATTTTATAGATAAGGAAACTGATAAAGGTGAAATGATTTCATCAAGAGTTAGCAAAGTGATATATGTAGTGACAGTATGTAGGATTGCGAAACTATGATTCCAATGCTCTTTCCATTTCCCCACACTGCCATTCCAACCATCACAACTACTTTATTATTGGTATCCTTAGTAAATAAACAACTTCCTTATGGTCAAATGGGCGTTTTGAATGGATGAATGGATATATTTACATATATATATATATATATATACATATACATGTGTGTATGCATATATATGCATATACATATGCATATATATATATAGCAACACATAAAATATAATATCTTAAAACTTTCCAGACTTCAACTAGGAATCCCGAAGAGAAAAAGAAATTCTTCAGCAATAGCATTTTCTAGACTAGAAAATAGTTGATATACCCTGATTACCTGGAGTTAGTGCCTGGAGTCAAGACTCCTCTTCCTGAGTTCAACTCTGGCCACAGGTAGCTGCGTGATCCTTGTCAAGTCATTTAATCCCTGTTTGCCTCAGTTTTCTCATCTCTAAATTGAGCTGAAGAAGCAAATGACAAACCACTGCAGAATCTTTGGCAAGAAAACCCCAAATGGGATCATGAAGAGTCACACACAACTGAAACAAATGGACAACAAAAACAACAATTTTGCTGTATAATATTCAATGGAGTAGGTAGACCATTAAGGACAAGTGGTGATCTTAGTAACTTTCTGAGATACGTAAACATCTTTGCTACTATTAAAATACCAAAAGAGGTTTTATGATAAAATTGTAATATCTGCAGGTATTTATATGGCAACTGAAATATAAAAAAAAAGTTTTACTTCATTGAAAAAATCGATTGCTTGTTATGACTGAATTTCTGAGTTCTTTGTTATTTACACATCTTGAGTATAGACGTCTAAATGGTTATTACTAAAGAAGGCTTTTGCTTTAATTCTCTCTTCCTCTAACTAAAGAGGCTATATTGCTAATGTAAACCCCATTTGAGCTCAATATAACTTAAACTATTTTTGTCGTACTTGAAAGTAAATGTTTTGAGAGTGATAGCAAAATGGTTGTAAAACTTTCTTTCACTTAAATTTTTTTTGCTCTAATATGTATCATATCTATTATGTGAAATATTGGAAAACTGTTACTATCATATATTGAATTGTTAATGATAAATCAGTTAGTTTCATGCAGTATTTCTCAAGGGAAAAATCACTGGGTCATAAATTTAGAGCTGAAAGGGATGCTGGAGTTCATTTAGTCCATACCCCTTATTGAATATTGTAAGGTGCTGTCCCTTTCAGATTTGAGCCATTTTATATATGGTTATGAGCAGAAATACAAAGGTCTTAGAGGACCTGAGAGAACACAACCACTCAAAGAAAAACACTTGGAGAGAAATTGACATTTCTGAGACCTGATAGGAAGTAGCTCTCAAAAGAAAGTGTGTACTAAAAAAGAATCCACTCTACAATATACCAAACAAGTCATCCTTCCTAAAATGTGGCACCTAGAATTGATGACAACGTTACACTTGTGGCAACTAGCTACAGTGAACCCATCATCTCCTTCATTCTGAAAAAGCATGCATCTCATAATATAGTCTAAGATTGCATTTTTGTCTGCTCTATCACATTGCTAACGTTGAGCTTTTAGTACACTAAACCTTGCAGATTCTTTTATTTTCTGATGAATTTAAGTTTAGCCTCTCCCAACATGTTTTTGGAATTGATTTTTTGGAACCAAAGTGCAAGGCTTTACATTTATCTTTATTTAATATTACCTTATCAGAGTGTTATGCAATGTACTTGGGACAACGGGTAATAATTTAATTTATTGATATATACAATTAACCTTATAGCTTTTTACATCTTAAAGACATGCAAGACATAATTATCTCATTTTCCTTCCCTCACTTGCTTTACACTACTTGCTATCGAGCTCAGAAATTTTGACATAAATTCTTTACTTCTTCACCATGAAACCACATATCAGAATAGATATTAAATGCATCCTTAAAAAACAGTCCATTTTTCCAAATTTAGCCTTGTTTAAGGCATAGGCTGTCAGTGATGTCTTAATTAAGTGAACTCCCAAGTCATTGAAACTCACTCCATGTCCTACAAAAAATCTCTTAATCTTTTATGATATGTGGCATGATGCAAATTCATGATGTTATATTCCCTCTCAATTTAGAAATTTCTATAATTTGGGAATAATTCTCTTCAACATGTCACAATATTAATCAAAGTGTATCATTCACTCATTAGGTTCAAGACTTTCAAGCCCATGGGATGTTAAAAAAATCCAAAATACTTTTTTGGGGGGGGTTGGAGATTTCATAGTTGATTAAGATGCCTAGGTCTTCTATGCTCACACTAATTTCTTCTTTCAATGGTTTTGGCATGATTTCAATGAAAAATTGAGTTGCATCCACAGTAACTATCTTTTTCCAATCTTTAGTATTCTAGTCTTTGTGTTTTGCCTATGACAAAAACACATACACAACTATATAAATTTATAATAATGGTAGTCTTACTGTTCTTCCAACTTCAGGTGATCTACCCTTCAAAGTAGAGGAATCAGTAACAGACCTTCATTTACCAAGTCTGTCTGAAGCTCTTTATTTATTTTCAGAGGATTTTTGTATCAAGAGTATTTTTGGCATTGAAGTTCTTTTTTTCTTTGTTTTTGACGTTTTCCTTTGCACTGATCTTGTTTCATTTTAGATTTGAATAATTCTTGAAATATTTGACTTTTGCACAGCAGCATCCATTGAAATAACTATAAGCATATTTCTTGAGAGCTAAAAATTTTCTTATTTTCTTGGAGCAATATACATTTTAAAAGAATTGTAAAGACTCAACAATAGAGAACAATGAAATACATTTCACATACATTCCAAAATACAGTCCAAAATCTCATACTGAACTGACAAAGAGCTAACCAAAGGGAGGAAAACATGCCAATTCCAAGTATTTTCTGGTCAATCCTTTAAGTCAGCCTAGTATCAATAGAAGTACCTATGCATGTCTATGATATAATAATAGAATGAAATAGAATCTACATATTTTTTCTTGTAACAAGGAATTCACATACCATTGTAGATTTAGTAGACTATTTTGCCCTATAAAAGTCTTTTTGAATCCTGAATGTGTTTATTCAATTTGTTAACTCAACTGCCTTCTATTATGTCACCTGTTAATTTGATAAGCTTGCTATTTATACCTTTATTCAAGTAACTGATAAAAAATGTTTCATAACAGTGGCAAGTGTAGATTTTTCTAGTCATCTTCTAGATTTATAGGACAATTCCTTCCTGGTGGATGTTAAGTTATTAATAACTGCTCTTTGGGTCTTCCCATTCAACCAGTTTCAAATATGTAATTATAAGATAGAGCTTATGTTTTTCTCTCATCTAGAATAATAACATGGAAGGGAGCAAATGGACTGCTAAAATTCAGGTAAAGTTTACTTATAGCATTTCACTGATCTGCCAATCTAGTAACCCTATCAACAAAGATGAAAGAAAGGAAATGAAATTAATCTGACTTAACTTGTTCTAGATGAATCTGTGTTGGCATTTAGCGGAGTGCTTGGCACATAGTATGTACTTAATAAATGTTTATTAGTTGATTTTTGTAATTATTGTTTATTGAAAGTTCATTATCCAGCCATCTAACGTGTATTCCAGAACTTTTCCAGGACTCAAAATCAAGTATGTTGGCTAAGATTTTACAGGCTCCAGTTTTTTCTATTTCTTTGAATATCTGTATATTTTTCCTCCAATTTAGTGATTCCTATCTCATTTTCCAGTCCATCCAAGGTCACTGACATGGCTCAGTAGTTATATCTCCCAGATTTTCAGGGGGAAAGTATGTAGGTCATCTGGACCTACAGGCTCGAACTGGCCAAGGGCAGCTAGGTCCTCTCTATTAGCACCTCCTTAGTTAACTTACTCCCAGTTAACCCTTTTTTATTTCCTTTCTAGCATAAAGATTATTCCTTTTGAAAGAAAAAAATTAAAAATATAAAATTTAAACAGCTGTCTTTTTTTCTATTGTCCCCTTCTTTGTAATCCAGAGCATTTATCACAGCATCTGAGACACAGTAAAGGCTCATCATTTTCTTTTTTTTCAAAACATTATTTTTTCCATGCCATATCAAGCATCAGTCCTATCTCTTCTTTTATCCTTCTCTATGCTCCTAATATTTCTAAAACAAATCCTCAATTCATTATATGATACTGTAGCTCAGGAGATAGATAGATATAGAAATATGCAAATATATACATAAACACACGTATGTACATGAATTACATGACTGGAAACATTAAATGAACCCATGGGAACTGATAATGTCATCATGTGAAAGGATAAAGTGGCAAATAAGAACAGAACCCAGGATAGAGTTTCTGCCTTTACACTAAACAAGTTACTGGGTGTGATGTGGAGTGGATGATGATCCAACAAACAAGCCTGAGATGGGATAATCAGAAATGTAGGAAGCTATCCAAGATAGAGAAGAGTCATGAAAAACTATGGAGCAAAGAGTATCTAGACAAGTTGAGTTGTCTACAGCAGTAGTATCAAAAATCAAATACAAATCAGGGCCAATAAGCACTACAAAAGGATCCCTGTGTTCTGCATATTGATTTAGAAAACCACATATCAACATTATCTATGTTTTTTTGTATTTAAAAATATTTCTCATTTTACATTTTGATCTGGTTTTAGGTATACTTTGGAATATTGTGGGTCATATAGTGTTTGACCTCTCTAGGTCTATGTGTCAAAAAGGTCTGTAATGATGAAGATTGAGAAAGGGCTATTAAACTTGGCAATTAAGAGAGAAATTATGAGTGATGAGTCTGGAAGATATACACACATTTTTATATTTCTTTATCTATGTGAGTGTATGAATATGTGTATGTATGTGTGTATTATATATGTGTGTATATAGATATAGACATGTGAGAGAGAGAGAGAGAGACAGACAGACTGTGTCCATAAGGCAAAATGGGCTCCTTAGCACTTCAGGAGTTTGGCTTTTGTTTACTTTGAGTGAAAGGCACTTGAGGAGTTTGGCTTTTGTTTACTTCGTTTGCTTTGAGTGAAAGTACTTTCAGCTGTTAAGTGCTAAGCCCCAAGGCCCAAAGCCCTATCAGGTGTGAAACCTGTGTGGGTGTAGATTAATGACTTAAGAGGGGCCAACTCGGGAACCAATCGTCTCTGGTCTCTGGTCGTTGAGGCGGGGCTTGAGAATGCCAGAGGCTCACTGGGAGGAGAGGTGAGAAACTACAGCTGAAGCTGAAAAAAGCCGAAGCAGGAGCTGCAGAAGCAGAGGGCCGACCCGTGTGGACCCAGGAGTGTGAGCAAGGACTTGAGGCCAGTAAATATGGATTGGCTAAATACCATCTTGTTTTTATGTGGCCTCCTGGTTATTCTTGTGATGAGGGCCTACTGGGCCTGGGGTTTTTTGGTCAAGATGTTGGAATGGGGAGGCTGGTTTGCTAATTTGTTGCTCTGGGGCCTAAATAATTGTTTTGATGCTTTCTACTTAGAGAATCCCTTATACCTTGCGATTTTGAACCTTTCAAACATATACATGATTATATTTGATATTATAAATTTGGCCTTCCTACTACACAGACAGACAGACAGACAGAAAGAGCACCTTATCAAGAAGAGGGGCTAACTATGCACCTCTATTGCTTCTCAAATATATGCAATACTTTTTCTATGGCATTTAAAATAATTCAAATAAATGATATTCACTTAAAATGGTTTTTTGATTCAATATAGTCTAAATGATTACATGTAGATTTTTGAAAACTGCCCAATTGCATAAAATAAGATACACCTTTACCAGAGGGAATGTCTTTGTTCCTGAACTTGAATATGAATGTTAAATAAAACTGAAATTATTACCTTTCCCTTCTCACAGTGAGAAATGAATGGGGCCTGGATAAGAATGCAGTGTGATTCTCAGGATAATCTGTCAACTGAGGATTTAGCAGTCTAAAAAGACAGGGATTTTTTTTTTTGTAATTTATTTTGACTAGGGGCTAAACCCGTGCCCAGGTGGATATTTGATAAGTATAAATGTAATACCATACATGTGTTACTGTAAAGTTGTATGTAAGGTAATTTATGATAAATTATATCAAAATCAGTTGATTCACCATTCAAAGAAACCTTAAGGTGAATCCTTTTGTAAAGCAAATATTACCTCCTAAGATTCGTTCAGATGGATCTGTGATCTAATCAACTTGATTGTTCCCTTCAGTGATATGAATCATAAACCATTCATACCTGGCCATCCTGTGCTACTTTTGTCCATATCCTCCCATAAGTTCCCCACAAGAGAACTACCAAATGTGCTGGAGACTTCCCTAACTTTCTCCTGATATCACAATATCAGAGGAGCACACAGTCACTTCTCCTTAGCTCTTGTCATCTACCTCATGCATCTTCTTTTTCTGTCATACATTTTCCCAACAATTCTTTCCTTATTACTCCAGTTTGTCTTTGGAATTTCTTATTTATTATATATTGGAGCCTTCTTATATCTGTATATATATCTTATATCCATATATTATTTACCTCTCCATTGTTTTCCACATGATTATTTTTTTAACTCCTCTGAAACTAGTGTCCCATGATTCAAACACTGATAGGGGACTGTTATTTTTTTTAAAAGGGTCACTGTCCCTAAGAGAAGTTTGGGATCATGAAAGAGAGCTCTGTAGCTTTCTGAAGTCAGCCCTACCAAAGACTTATGATTTATGAAATCTGAATGTGCTAAATATTTGCCTACACATTGATTCACACACAGGTATTTGGCATTGCTCAGAAGAAAGAACACTGGGTGAGGGATCAAACCCTAAAGCAGGGTTTGAGTTAGAGCTATACTACCACTTATTGGAGGATGTCTGTGACTTCAGCAAGGAGAACAATCAATTTTGGCATCACTTTTCCTTTTGTAAAGATAAGTTGGGATAGATGGACTCTAGGTTCCCTTCCATTTTTAAATCACATATCTGATGTACTTGAAGTTGAATGTTATTTGTATTTTCTATGCCATATTTTTATTATTATTAAATAATAACATCGAATCACCCAGAAGGAACATGACTGCTATACAGAGGGATTTTTAGTATTGTTATTTGTGACTAAACATATGGTTTCTGATTTCAGAAAGAGGAGCAAAGAGGGAATGAAGGAACAACATAATAACCCAATTTGCATGGTTGTTGTGACAAATAAGAATTTACTAAAATACATATTTATTGAAAATTATTTTTCTGCATCATATTTTTATGTTCATTTTTAATATATTAATTCATTTTTAGTTTATAACATTTAGTTCCAGAAGCTTTTGAGTTCAAAATTTTCTTCCCCTTCTTCCCCTCCTTTTCTTAGACACATTGTATTCTCTACAAGGTACTAGACACATAGATATAAACAAATTATACATTCCTGCCTTTATAGAGCTTATAGTCTAGTAGGAAGATACACATACAGAGGGAGAATATAAGTTGGAGTTAAAATCAAACAGAGAAGGATATGAGACTAGAAAGATTACTTTGTGTTAGAAAACGAGGAAAAAGTCGTGGATGAGGTAGCACGTGAGCTGAGCTCTAAAACTCTCTTTCTGAAGCTTTAATTACTCCCTTTCTTGTACTTTATAGTCCAGTCCTCCAAACTCAGCTATCTCTTGTCTCTTTGGCACTATATAATCTTACATATTGGAATGCACTCTCTCACCACCTCTTCCTCTAAGAATCTTTTGTTTCTTTCTTTCTTTTTTTTTTTAATTTATTTTTGACATGTTTGGTTTTCAGCATTGATTTTCACAGGCGTTTGAATTACAAATTTTCTCCCCATTTCCTCCCCCCCCCACTCCAAGATGGCGTACATTCTGGTTGCCATG
>CM053627.1:122080847-122102079 GCA_028646595.1 Phalanger gymnotis | reverse complement strand
TGTGGTATATGAAGGTAATGGAATACTACTGTGCTATAAGAAGTGGGGATGATACGGACTTCATAACAACCTGGAAGATCCTGCACGACATAATGCTGAGTGAGCAGAGCAGACCCAAGAGAACATTATACACAACCACTGACATATAGATTCTGTGATGACTAACCCTGACAGACTTTGCTCTTCTCAGCAACACAATATGCAGAGACAGCTCCAAAGGACTCATGATGGAGAGTTCTATCTACATCCAGAGAAAGAACCATGAAATACGAATGCAGATCGAGGCACATTTCATGCTCACCTTTTGCTCCTCCCCCCCTTTTTTTCTCTCTTTTGTATTTGTTGTTGTGGTTTTTTTTTGGTTCTGTCTCTTCTTTCTCATGATTCATTCCATTGGTCATAATTCTTCTCCACAACTTGACTAGTGTGTAAATTAATTCAATGCCAAGTTATACATGGAAGTTATATGGGATTCCATGCCATCTTGGGGAGGGAGGTGGGGAGGGAAGGAAGAAAATCTGGAACTGAAAATTGTGTAGAACCGTGTGTTAACTAAAAATAAAAAAATTAAAAAGAAAAAAAATGAATTGAAATGTTGTTTAGCCCAAAGAATAAAGGACATTGATGGGGACTGGGGCGGGGGGCTGTGTGGAGGACTCACAACAGCTACCTTTAAGTATGTGAAAAGCTATTCTTTCTAATGGGGATACAAGTTGTTCCTCTTGGCCTTGAATTAGAAACAGTGGGTGGAAGTTGCAGAGAGGCAGACTTAGGCTTGATTTAAGGCTAAACTGCCTAGCAATTAGAGCTATCTAAAATTGGAATGGACTGCTTCAGCAGGGAGGGATGAGTAGACATCTTCAAAAAGTATCGTTATAACTCCTGGGTAGGCTGTGTATCATAGGAAGAATTCTTATCCAGAAATGGGTTAAATGGATGTTCTCTGACCATTCCTTCAAACCCTGAGATTCTAGGATTCTGTGAAATCTCAGCCCAGTACTCTTGTCACCAAGTCCCACTCCTTCATGCTATAATTAAGTGGCCTTCTTGCCTTCAGGAATACACTTTTGCATTAAATCAAGTGATTTTGATCCTCTGCTTCACAAATGAGAGAACCATTATGACCTTATCCTAAAGGGCACATCTCCCCAGCTGGTGGTGACATACTCTGCAGAAGACCAATGAATAGAGGACTTTTTCCCCCAGATACAGTCAGTAAAACCACAGGAAACTACTGCCAACTCTCATAAATGGCAAGTAGATTAAAACTGTAGCAGTTACCAACTGTACAGGGCTTTCCCTTTCAGCCAATCACCTATTAGTAATGCAGGACAATAGAATCTAAAATTAGGATTGAACATAAGAGAGAGACCTTCTCCCTCTATTACTTTGGGGATTGGGGGAGAAGAAGACAACCCACTTGCCATCCAAGGAAAACAGGTTAAAATTTGGGTTATATAACTAATTTTTAAATATTATACTTTTTTCTCAGCTACCTTCCAACCCAATTGCATGTAAATGATATTTAGTTATGACAGTACGGATATACTTATTGAATAGGGCCCAGACTAGGGAGAAAAGAAGCAAAAACAAAAACAAAAATCATACAGTCTAACAAAAAATATCCACATATTGACTCATCATCATAATTGCCTCCAAAAAGAACTTCAACTTGAAGGTAAGGGGCATATGTATTCTTTCCTTTAAGTCATCTCCTGTTTTATTCATTGGAAATTTGTGTACCTCCATGATTGTCAGACATTTAGAAGCCCTTTGCTAAAAGTCAATGCTACCAATTGAAATTCAGCCGGGAAGACAAGGGGCCAGAAACCCCTCTCCAGATTTTGTTTTCACTGGCAACTCCAAAAGCAATCAGATATGTGTCTCTTGCCTGCAATCAATCCAGGACACCCCCTCTCAACCTAGAAAAGCCTGTGATGATCATTTGTGCCTAAAAGAAAGTCAGATAGATATATTTGTTTTAGTCTTAAACATTTTATCTTTGTCTAGTCCTATGGTTTTATTAGGATAGGAACTTCTCGTAAGAAAACTTCTTGTGCCAAAGCTGATCTACAATCCTTTGGCAACATATTGTTTGTGGGAGTTGCCTGGGGCACCAAGAGATTAATTATCTTGCCAGGTAAATTGACACAGTCAGTTTGGGTCAGTGGTAGATCAGGAGGTGCATCTTCCTGACTTTGAAACAAGCTCACTTATCCACTATGCCATGCTTGCTGCCTCTCACGATTAATCTAAAGCCGACATAAAATCTTGGTTTTATTGAAGGCTCCTAGACACTTAAGAAAACTTTAGGGGCATCTTTGACTTTTCCTTCTCCCTCACCTATCACATCTAATCACATGCTAAATCTTATCCATTCTACCTTGTCAATTTCTCTAGCATGATATCCTCTTTTCCTCCCACTGTAACCACCCAAGTTTGAGTTTAAACCCAAATAATTGCTTGCCTAGACAATTTTAAGGGCCTCCTAAATGATCTTGCTTCCAAACTCTTCTCGCTCCAATTCATCCTTCAAATCATATTTTCCCAAATTATCTTCTTAATTCACTACTAATATCACTCTTTTGATCAAAAATTCTGTGGGCTCTCCTCTGATAACCCAGTTATTGCATTCAAGTTCATTCACACTAAGGTCACAACCTTTTGTCCAGCCTTCTCTCACACAATATCCCACCCCCTTTATAAAACTCTCTATATAACAGTCAACTAGACCACTTTGTAATAATGTTCACATCCTGACCTCTCCATCTCTCACGCATATCAGCCCTTACCTGGAATGTCTGCCTTCCCCACTTCTAGTCTACATTTTGTGAAGTCTGAACCAATCCGGTAGACATGAGTTCTCTCCCTTCAGATTATTCATAGCACTTTGTCAAAACTGCTTTTATCACATCCTACCTTGCATTACAATTGCATGTGCATGTCTTACTCTTCCATGGAAATGATAAATTCTCGTAAGGGCAGGGCTTATATGTAATGCTATATCTCAATCACAATAGCTACTAGACCGATGTGTTCAATGTAGTACTTTCTTAATTCACCTCTGTTAAATTCAATGGAAAAAATGCAAAAGTATAAAATCAGCCAGGCACAAAAAATACTTTAAAAGAGGTCGCTAAGTGGCAAAGTGGATAGATCACTGGTCTACCAAACAGGAAGACCTGGGTTCAAATTTAGTCAAATACATTTACTAGCTGTGTCACCCTGGGAAAGTCATTTAAAAGCTGTCTCCTTCAGGTTCCTCATCTGTGAAATAGGGATAATAATAGCACCTACTTCCCAGGGCTATGGTGAATTTAAAATGATAGAATATTTTAAAGCATTTTGTGAAACTTAAAAGCATTATATAAAATAGCTATCATTTATATAGAGCTTTAATAGCTTTATACATAAAGCTACATAAATGCTATTATTATAGCAAAACAGCATTTTTTAAAAACACATCAACAAAAATCTTTTTTGCATGTAATACATAAACAAATTTACTGAAAGTTTCAGGAAATGCTCATAGAAATAAAATGTAAAATAAGACCCATACATAAGCATAAAACTTATAACTTATTTGTTGCTCGCAGAATACTTTATTGTTTTGATAACAAACTACTCTCACTCAAAGGCGGAAGAAAACAACCTCCATGATTTAAATTAGATAAAACTTGAGATAATATCATGTATTCTTTAGACCTAATGCTCATCTAATGGGTGACCCATTAAAAAAAAGGAAAATATTTCATTTAGGAGGGAACACTCGTCCTTTTTCATTAAAAAAGACCCTGTCATATCTCAATGTGTTTTTTGTTTATATATGTATGTATATACATATACCCTCTACATCTCACTATGGTTTCTATTTATGTGTATATATATACATATTTACATAAAGACTATAAGTACATAAAGACCAATTATTGTTTATTTACATAGATATAAAGATGGATGAGATATAGAGACACAGAGACAAAGACAGAGTTATAAATGGAGACAGCATGCTGAAATATTAAAGGAATATATATTGAGAGGAAATACAACATTTGCAGGAAGCCCAGTTGTCAAATTATAGTACACCATAAAACATCTTATAGCCAGTCAAGAGAAAAAAGTTGATACAACATTTTTTATTCCCTTTGAGATTAACAGAGCATATTTCAACTATTTCTTTTGATTGGCAAGAAAAAATATTTTTAACCACTCTTATAGAACTGACTTCTATCAAAAGCACTTGTTTTAATCTTACTTAAGATAAAAACTATATTTATTATAGAAAAGCTTTCTGATCAGCTATACACAACTAACCTACATGTCTAATTTACTGAATATCACAATAAACAAAAAACAAATGTAATAAGTTAGCAATACAAAGAAGAAAAAGGTATTACAGAGAAGGAAATAGTGCATTAGACAACGCAAATTTAGATGCAAAATTTCTCTTCTAAATTTTGAAAAATCTGTAGGCACATGCAAGTTAACACGTTAATTCTATTAATATTAGATTCACAAATTGATTAAGGGGATAATATTTGATTGCTTGAAAATTGTGCTTTCATTATATCTAAGTACATAGCTGAATTCATACTTTGAAATTTCAGTTGTAAATAAAAATAGCAACAATAATCTATGGTTATAAAGCAGTTTTCATTAGAGCAACTACAAAGTAGGCATTATTATCTTTCTTCCATACATGAGCCTTGGAGAGGTTAAATTACTTGCCCAAGATAACATATAATTTAAATATTCTGTTTGAAATATATTGCTATGCACATATTAACACTCTATTCTTTCAGATTTTTCTTACAGCACAGAAAAAACATCAAAGCCAAGCCAAAAACAAAAACAAGAAACCAACTTCTTATTGTAACTAGCCATTATTATTATTCATGGTTCTAATACATGTTCGATTTTTTAGTACAAATTTTTCCATTATTACTACTCACAATAATCTTATTAGATAGGTAACGACAATATTTTATCCCCTTATTTTCCAAACAAGAAACTGAGAATATGAGAGACTGAGTGTCTTGGCTGTGGTTACAACAGGTATTAAGTGTTATATTGGGGATCTGAAACCAGGTCTTGTCATTCCAAGAGTCCTTTCTACCACATCAGTCTATTTCTCCTTTCAATTTCAGTAAAGCCAAAACTTAAGTAGAATTTCAAGCTAAAGCTAACTGTAACCAAAAGATTACACAATTATAATACATCCCTTTATACTCCAATCAATGCTCATAAACATAACTGATCCTTCAGCAAAGCCTATGTCACAGTTTTAAATGCTTTTCTGAGAATGTCCAGGAAGTAAATGCATACAGGTGGTACTCTACAACCTTGGATAAATAGAAAAGAAAGAACTCTTGGTGGATGTACAAATAAGAAATTCTTTTGGTCAGGAGAAGGGAATAACTCAAAGTTTAAACTTTTACTTGATGCTTATCTCTCTCTGAAGCATGGGTCGGAGCAAACCAATATTGAATCTTTAAAAGAACTACAAAACTGCTAGACAAACATAAAAAAGTAACACAAAATTAAGATCAACAAGCAACTCATTTATATGTAGCACTTTAAGAAGAGTAAAATACGTTATCCACAACAATTATGAGATGTATAGTGCAATTATGAACTGTTTTAGAGATGAGGAAATCAAGGCTTTGAGGGGCCAAATGACTTGGTCATAATCACACAGCTGGGAAGAATCCTAGGTGTAATCTGAACTAGATCTACTAAACAGCAAGGTGTAGGTAACATTCATACAGTGCTTTCAAGCTTGCAAAGCACTTTACAAGATCCTCACAAGAATCCTGTGATATAAATGCTATTATTATCCCGATTTTATAGGTGAGGAAACTCAGGTTGAAAGATGTTCAGTGATTTATTTGCCCAGGGTCCCATAGTTAGGAAGTGTGTGAGGTAGGATTTGAACTGAAGTCTTTTTGACTCAGAATCAAGCCTGCTGTCCACCACTCCTTCACCCAGCTTCCTCAGATTTTCAATCCACTATGCTACCTCATCGTTCTTTATGTTAGCCCAATCTTTTAACAAATATAGTGCATTCATTTGTGTTTTTTTCCTATTCCTTGAATATCTTGTCTTTGAGTTAACATTTATAGCACTACATTACCATGGTTGTTGCATTTTATGCATATGATAACTGAAAAAACATAACGTACACAGAACAAATATGTCAGGGAAGGTACATAATTATCATTTTTAGAAAGACATCTATGCTTTAGGTGAATAAGTTGCAAACCTGCCAAAACTTACTTAGGAAATATGTATATTTTCTTTCTATATTTTCAAGGAATTTAATTTGAAAGCCTTATTTTCAAAGCAGCAGTTAAATGCCACACAATTAAAAACACTGTATTATATCAGCAGAAGCACCAAGGAAATATTGCATAATTATAATAAATCTGTGTTGTTCTTTTCCAGTCTGTCCATATAGTCATGGCCTACTTCTTCTACAAATGTGTGTACCTCTAGAAGTGCTTAGTAATTGTTCAGTGGATGGCAACTGATGATTCTTAATTAAGTTTCAAATGTGCTTCCTCACACAGCTGCACACACATGTGCATGGAGCTAATCGTTAGTTGCACCTGCTCCAAGTTAGGAATATTTCATAGTGCACATGGCAAGAATGGCATTTTCAAGTGTTAATTTGTTGAATGTAAATCAATATATTTTTTCAATACTTGATGGCACATGCTTCTTGATAATTGCCACTTATATACACCAAATTTGAAATATAAAAGTTGACTGGTTTGAGTTGCTGACCTGAAATAGCAGTGACTTTTTAGATAATGAAAAAAATACTGGAAAAACTCCTCTTCCATCTTCATTACCTCTACCCTATCCCACATATAATTTAACTTGGAATTTTCCAAGTTAAGGAAGGATTTTTTAAAATTTATACAAGAAAAGTGTTTCCTTCTAACCAGACACTAAATATTCTAGCCAAACTTTTTTTTCTCTTAATGCCCTAGAAAACAAAATTGAAAAGAATAAAATCAGTTTCTGCTGCTAAGTCCACTACAACAAATGCAATGATGATTTTCTGTCTCTATCTGAAATCTTCAGTTATAGAGCATTAAGGGCAGAAATGATAAAAAGAAATTACCTTCTTGAGATTATGAGCTTAAACTCTTGATTCGGCAAATGCAGCAAACCTGGTTCCAAAGATCACATCTGTTTCCTTAAGAATCACCCAAAAATCTGAAGTTAGCCCAGCCACACAGCTGCAGAGATTTTAATTTGCGATGAAGAAGAACATTTCCTTTTACTTGAAATGAAAGTTTTTCACAATCTCTCTGGAATGGATTTCTCAGTACCAACTGTATTCCTCTTTTTTATGGGGGGGGGGGGCATGATGGTGGCAATTACCAGACACTGTTAAAACAGTATAGCCATATAACTTGATTAAGAGTGAAGCTGAGGAATCATGCTCTAAACATTTAATACTTTCTGTCAAAATAACCTTGATCCAATAGCACCAGGAATGATATATACTTCTATGTGAAACCAAAACTACTTTATTTCTTCCTCAAGAAGAACAAACGAACTAAACATACTTTTTCTCAAGTCCCGATAATGTACAAATTATGAAGCTTTCAGAAGATGATGCTTGCCTGATTTGGAATTTTGATCCTCCAAAATTCAATGAAATAAAAAGGAAACTAAGCCCCTCTTGAGTACTAAGAGTGTAACCATTTGGCAAAAGCTATATGACAACCGATCATCTTAAGCACTTGAGGAGTAAATCCACAAACCTGCATGAACTTTGGTGTCAATCAAAAGTACACAGGGATAACACTCATTCTGAAAACTTGGTTTACAATATTCCCTTCTCTTAATTTAACATCACGGAGGTACCCAAAGTAACCTACAAAAACAAAAGAAACATATAAATTTATCCTTTTTATTAACCTAAAGAAACACATAAATATCCTTTTTACTAACCTATGTGCTGCTGCCACTTTTAATATTTTAAATGAAGGTATCTATCAAAAGTTTATAATATTTTTAAAAGCAATTGTGATCAGGAATTAGATAAATTTGGATCCTTTTAAAGTGTATCATTATCTCACCCTATCAGACCAATTGGCTTTTCTTCATCCTTTGTTTTTGTTCTGCATCTGCATTAACATGGCTGCTAATTATATTAGTCTGGTGGCACATAAAGTCTGGATGGGAAACTCACATGATTCTAAGTGAAAGTATCCTTTGACACCCAAATACATGTTTGATGCAACTAACCACTCTTATTTTAAAGAGCCCTGTAGCTTATTATGAAACTGAGTTGTGATTTCTATTTTCTATTTCACAAGCAATATGACAGCTCAGCCATCCATGCACACACAAATACACACACAAAGAAGCTTTTAGCCTTGTGTTTCTATGCATATTTAATTCCACTATTTTTTAAAAATCACTCTATAATCAATTTGAAAGTTTGAGATTTCTTTTTATTCAGCATATTACATATACTGTCTGCAATTACATATAGCTAACTTCCATCAGAGCCCTACTAAGTTAAATGTTTGAAAGTTAAATCGCCATTAAACAAAATTCTGCATAAATGTTCCTAACCACCCACTCATTCTCACAGTTCCATGCTTTTTTTTTACACAATGAGTTGGCAAATGTGTTGCTTTTCTTAACAGTCCCTCTAAATGAAAATGTTTGAAGATTCTCCTTATCTTCTACCACTTGTTTACAATTTAGATTGTTCAAAGACATTCTTTTGCACAGATAATGTAAACTTTCTCATTTCTTTTTTTGTCTCTATCAGTGGGAATAGGAAGTATTTGATATGAAACTCTGATAAAACCAGGCTCAAAGAAATAAATATGTTTAAACATTACTCAAAAGGGGGGTTACACTCTTAAAATTTTATATGTGGTTCTTCTCACTTGCTTTAAAGACCAACTACAAAAATGAGTATTTACAAGATTAAAAATATTCCTCAACGCACATCACCAGCTGAGGGAGAAGGGGAGAGGAGAGTTTACTGGGGTGGGGAATGACAAAACTACAACAAACCCAGAGCATTTATACAAAAAAGAAAGATTCAGCCAAGGATGAGAATGAAATATTTGTATTTGGTGACAACAGATATACAATAAAGTACACTTAAGGTATTTTGGTGTCACTTCTACTAGTAAATTTTTTTTCCTGTATGGATTGCTTTGCTGATTTAGCTCTCAGAAATCTATTTCCTTCCTGGATTTTCTTTAGCACCTGCCTTCATGAAACAACTACTGAGAATGCTGATAGCCACTCATATCAAGTTATGCTTTCCAACCAAAGATATTTGTCAGATTAGGAAAAAAAGACTATCAAATAGTATATGCTAACTTGCTGCTTCTTTCCCACAATAAATTAACTACTTAAAGCCTATATTATTTTCTCTAAATTTCTTCTCCCTCTTCAAATCTCTTCCCCTCCCTCTACACATTTATATTAGGGAACTGGAACTTAAAGATGTGACAATTTCCATTGCCAAGTACTTGCCTTGGTACAATTTCATAAGATTCTTCACAAAGTCCATAATACAACATCTTTGGTGGACAGAAAACTATCTAAATTAGGAACCATTATTAAGACAATATAAGATAATACTTTCCTCTAAAATGTTTTTGGGCAGGACCAAATTTAGAGTGCTACTGCTTCAGTATATGGCAAATGTTTTTGTTGAGTTTCTCTCTTAAGAATTTCTTAAAATTTACTATGCATACTTTTAAAATAAAATGCAGTTCATTGGATGGCTGTTAATACACAATTTGTCCCACATAGGTGCATGTTTGCAATGTTTTACTTCTATAATCCTTAAGGTTAGCATATAGATATATCTAACTATATGAAAGAAATTTCAAAAGAAAAAGTCAAGATTTCCACATTTCATTGGTTCAACACTTGTACAACAAACTGTTTGTGCCTGGCATTACTGTTCTATATTTATACTAACAAAAACATGTAAGCCATAAATGAATAAACATGAAATATCAGTTTGCTTAAAGAAATGAAAACCAACAAGTTTAATCCACACCTTTCAAAATGGAATTCAGAGGGGTGTAAGGAATGGGTGGAGTAGGTAAGAGAGTGACTGTTGGGGGGTGGTCTACCCCTCCTGTACAACACAGCAAATATACCTGAAATAATTTCAGATATAGGCAATATTTTTCCACCTTTCCTTTTTTTTCCCTCTCTTTCTTTCATTCTGATGAACAGTAGACCTTTCATTGTACTCCCCTGTCTACTATCACCGAGGCACATTAGAGAACAAGAGGACCCAAGTGTCACTTACCAGTTGCATGCCACAGATAAAGATAAGCGTGCACCTGCCACTGCAATAACCCATGGTTTCCAAGACCCCTGCCACAGCCAGACTGTCCCACGTCGGCCACCGTCGAGCCCCCACTTTATCCAATCAGATCGCGGGGAAGGACAGGCAAACCTGCGGAGGGCTCAGAGGCTCCTGTCTGCTGCTGCCAGCGTCCTGGGAAGTGACAGGCATTAGGACCTGCTGGAGCGGCTCTGTGTCAGCAGCAGCAGCGGCGGCGGCAGCGGCAGCAACAGTGGCAGCAGCAGTAACAACAGCGGCGGCGGCAGCAGCCGCTCCAGCAACACATACCTTCACTCCCTTAGTGCAAACAGCGCTCCTCCGGCTGCGCCTGCGGGGGAAATGCGCCAGGTGCCCAGAGCAGGAGCAGCAGCAGCAGCAGCCTCCACGCAGCACTGAGGAACCCACAGTCATCTGGGCTCCAAAGTTTCACCCCCTCCCTCCCTCCTCCTCCTGGCCCCACGCCCACTCAAAGTGTCAGCGCTGCCGCCTGGGCGCTCTCTCCAAACACCTCGCGGGGCTGCAGAGTCAGAGCCCGGCGGCTGCAGCGCGCGGGGCGCTCTGGAGGCGGGGGGACGCACGGGATGATGCCTGCCCAGCACTGCCTCTCTCCAAGGTGGTGATGCTGAGAAGCTGCCTGCAGGAGGTGCGGGGTGGCGGTGGGGAGGAGGAGGAAGAGGATCCTGGAGAAGGAGGAGGGAGAGGGCGCGGAGGGCGGAGGCGTCCGGGCTCCTGTGTCCCGGGCGGGCGTCAGCAGCTGATGCTAACACAGTGATGCTCCTTCTAGCTCAGGCTTCCCCCCCCCCCCCCCCCCCCGCCTCCCAACACCGCCCCCCCCCTTTCCTTCCACCACCCGCCCTCAGATGTGTTAATCCCTAGCTGACAACAAATCCCTTAACCCACCCCGTGCCTTGCCACCCCTCGATATTTCCCCCTCCCCTCTTCAAAGGCGTCAACTTCTCCGGGCTGGTGCTGTGCTGCTGCTGCTGCTGCTGCGGGTGCTGCGGGTGCCAGTCACAATGCAGGAGGGGAAAGGGAGGAGATGGAGGCGACGATGGTGCTGTTGCTGGTGCTGGCGTCGGCAGCAGCAGCAGCAGGGAGAAAGGAACCCAGGAAGCATGTCAGTCTGTTCGTGTGCAGGTTCTGACTGTGTTGGTCTTGCTCCCGCAGCCCAGCCTGGAGCACAACACGCGCGTGGCTTGTGTGTCTATGTCCTCCAGAGTGGGGTGGGTAGAAGGGATGGTGAGGGAAGCAAGGCAAAGAGGGATGGATGGGTGGAGAGAAGGGTGCCGCACCAGCATTCCAACTGCAAAAGTGGTCCTCTCTGGTGCAACCACCGGCCTGAGAAGGTGGAGAAAGAGAAGCAGCAAGCCACCGTCAGTATTGCTGCCCCAGCTCTGCTCCTGTGGTGCTGACTCCATTCCTTTTCGTGAGTGGGGGACGGGAGTAACAGGGGTAGGAACCACTCCTGGGGTGGGTTGCAGGTAAGAGTCAAAGAGGATTGGGGGTGGAGGGAACAGACTACTTTTTTTTTTTTCTTGGAGTGGGTAGAGTTAACTGCTGCTTTTTGAAACACGCTTCTGTTGTCACTTTTCTTTTTTTTCAATGAGCCAGGAGTTGGCACTAAAAAGCTGCAGCCTCACAAAACTGCCCTGATAAGAGTCTGGGTGTCTGTTCACATTGTCAAGTACTGGAGACTGCCCCTAGAACTGGACTTGGTGCCAAAAGGCGCTCCAGCTATTTTAAGTAGCATAATATTGGAAGCTTCAGAGCCCGCTGCTGCCCCCTGCTGGCCCAGAGCTGAAGGGTCTAGCTGAGCTCTGCTTGGGGGCGGTCGGTCCTGGAGGACTCGAGTGCTTGCTGGGAGTTAGGGGTACTCTTAGAAAATGACAAAAAAAGCTGCCCTCGTGAACATCTGACTCACTTTTTTTCTCACCAGCGAATTAAATAAATGTAACTAAATATCCCCGGGCAGGAATCGAGTAGATAGAAATAAGCGGGGGCTTGGCAAACATGGGGTTAGAAGAGTGAGAAAAAGAAAACTTCAGAATGATCAACGATAAGTGATGGACGTCTTTGCCCAAAACGAAAACTCGAGCAGCAAAAGGACTTTATTGAGAGAGACCAAAGTGTGCCTGTGTACAGGCTGCTCCTCAACTACCAAGATTCAGCTCAATTTTGAAGTATTCTGCACTGTTAGTATGAAGTTACTTTCATTAAATTTGGATTTGTGTGGGGATAGAGCAGAGCCTGGATATTTAAGTAGTAATGATGCCAAATGAGCACTTTATTTGAATGAAAATTGTGGTGTACTAGGATAAGTGAAAAATACAGAAATAGTATCAGACACTTTGATTAGTATCTCTTTTTGAAACCCAGGACTGAACCTTCAGGAGCAATTTTCATTGCATAGTGTAATTGCAAAGTATAAATCTTTTATGCCACTTAGAATTTAGGAAATAACCTCTCTGAGCCTCAGTTTGCACGTATGTAAAGTGAGGATCCTAATATCTCTAAAGCTTTCCTTATAGGATTGTTCTAAGGACCATGTGATGACATCTATAAAACACTTTGTAATTATAAAGTAATATAAAAATAAAAGCTCTTATTATTAAATGGCAAAATTGTAAAAGCATGAAGTTGTGAAGTGTCCTGATGTTTTTGAATGAATGTAAATGGACAGAATATTAAAGAATTGATATGAATAATGACAGTGTATCAATTCACAATTTTATTTATTTTGACAAGTTTTGCATTTAAAATATAGCTACAGGAAGACACTCGGATATTTTTCTACATTACTATATCAATTATAATCATATGCTTTCTATAAAACAATAATATGATTCCATGCAGAAAGAATGGGCGACATCATTGCATAGGTTTGAATTTTGGTACACGCGCTAAACAGACCAATATTCTATACATCAAAAAAAATGGACATGCACAATGCCCATGCACTTGTTACCCCTTTCTTCAATCAGCTTCTATTGTAGGCTCCTTTTGGACAAACAGCCAATCCCAAAGTTTATGGCCACTTGATTTACAAACGTCCCTTTACCATAGCACGGTGTGTTCTGCCTAGTCATTTGTTTCCAACCAGTCATTTCTAATCACTTTATGTCATGTTTCAGAAAGTTGAGGATTGTATATATAGAATGTAGGAAGAGAATGTGAGGGAAACACATCCCTGACAATACTGTTTCAATTCAAATGAAGCTAGAATGATTTTCAAATTAAGGTATTTATGAGATACTTCCCTCCTTACCCCTCTCTTCCTGAAAATAAAATCAAAGAAGTAAAGACTAGTATATTCCATCAGTTAAAGCAATAAATAAATGAATAAAATGTCCGTATTCTACCTTTCCAGACTTATACTAATACCTCTCCATGAATTTTGTAGTCCAGTCAAACTGGGCTACTCCCTACCTCCTACCATGGCCCATCTTTTCCCCCCCTTGTTTGTCTTTGCCTAACCTCTTTCCTATGGTTCCAAATCCTTTAGTATCTCCCTCAAATAGAATTTTGAATATAACTGTGAGGGCAGTGACTGTTTTAACGTTTGTCTTTGTATTCTCAGCACCCAGCATACTCCCTTGTACATTGTTATTCAGTCATGTCCAGCTCTTCCTGACCCTGTGCACCATAGCATGCCAAACTGTCCGTAGAGTTTTCTTGGAAAAGATACTGGAGTGGTTCGCCATTTCCTTCTCCAGTAGAAGACCCTTCTCCAGTAGAAGGGTCACGCAGCTAGTAAGTGTCTGAGTTCAAATTTCAACTCAGGTCTTCCTGAGCATAGGTCCACTGTTCTATCCATTGAGTAACCTAGCATAGTAGTCACTTAATAAGTGCCCTATTGAGTTGAATTGAATTTAGCTCAAATGAAACATCTTTGAGACAGCCCTTATGATTCCCCTGTCAGTAAAGATTTCTTCCTGGAGTCTCATGTAACATGATGCTATTTCTATGTACTTCTTGTATCTTTGCATCTATACTAATTTATGTACACTTGTCATATAATTCTGTTAGACTGCAACTTTTTAACCCAATTTTTAAATTTGATTCCATTTTTTTTTAAAAAATCACAATTTCCAAATATAATCTGCTACCACCAACAACAATCTTTTAATAAAGAAAAATAGTTAACATAAACTGACAAAGTAATTAGTCCAGAAATTGTTGGTATCATTCTCTACTCATATTCACCTACCTTTCTATCAAAAAGAGAACGGTGTTTTTCATCTTTTTTTTTCTCTCAGTCACCTAGCACTTTTAAAGCATTTAGTATGTACCATGTAATATGCTATATCCCTGGGGATACAAAAAAATTTGAAAGAAAAAAATCCCTAATCTCGAGGAGATCACTACCTAATGAGATAGACAAACTGCAAACAACTACATACAAACATAGTCTCAGAGGGATGGCAATAAGACATAGGAGGAATAGGAAAGCTTCTTGTAGAAGGCATGTCTTTAACTGAGACTTAAAGGAAGCTGGAGAAAATAGAAGGCAGAGATGAGAAGAAAAAAGGTTCTAGGCTTGGGAAACAACCAGTGAAAATGCCCCAAGTCCAGAAATGGTGTATCACATAAGAGGAACAGCAAAGAGATCGTTTTCACAGAATCTCAGAATGAGTGGAGGGAGATAGGGTGTCAGAAGAATGGAAAAGTAGGAAGTCAAGTTTATGGAGAGCTTTATAAGCCAAATACATGATTTTAAATTTATGTGATGGTGATAGGGTGCCAATGGAGTTTACTGAAAGAGGGGGAGGGGCTGTGGTCAGACCTGCACCTTAGCAAGATCAAAATAAAGATGGCTCATTGCAACTAATCTGAAGTCAGATATCTTTTATTCCTGCTTTTCTTTACATAGTTGTAGTTATGTATATTGTTCTCACTTTTTTGCCTCTGTATTCCACAAAACTCTTCCCATGTTTTCCTGACTTCATATTAATCATTTCTTATAATCCAGTGATAGTCATATACTACAGTATGTTCAACCATTCACCAGAGATTGTACCTTCTCAACAGTTTATATCTCTGAGTAACTTAGAACAGTGCTCTGAACACAATAGAAACTTGATATATGTTTGTTAAGTTAAACTGAATTGTCTAAAATTATTCAGAATGAACAAATTCACTGACAGTTGTATAAATTAAAGGTGGATATACATTGGGTAAAGTCATACTCAACTTCAAAGGATCACATTTACTCAAATGAGTTCAAATATGTGGAGTAAATTCAGGCTCACTTATTTCTTCCGAATGCTTTATCTGTTAATTAGAATAAGTCTAAACAAATGATTGGTTTTTAATATGCCTATGGTAATATGTTCACTATGTCCTCTTTTCAATGCGGTTCATATTTATTATTCAGCATTAAAGTATATTTCAAGCTAATAAAGTTACTGTATAATCTCTTTATTTGCTGTGCTTTCCTTGCTTATCCTTCTACAATCCAAATAAATACTATTTTAATAGAATATAAAAAGTGACAAAGAAAAATATTAGGAAGGTAGATAGTGTTTGTTCACTTGTAATCAGATTAGTCAAAATTCCAACACAGTGTTGTATTTTGAACTTCTGGAATAAAGAAAAGTAGAGAGATTCCACAAACCTATCTGTACCTGGTTTGTGTCTACAAAGTGGAAATGCAATTGAGAGCTGGAAGAGACTTTTGATATCATCTAACCCAACTCTCTCATTTTACAGATGAAGTTGAGAGCCAGAGAAGTTTAATAATTTATGCAAGGTTATACAGAAAGCAGCAGATATAGGATTTGAACTATTTTTTCCTTTAAAAAAAGTTATCAGAATGGAAATGACTAAAGGACTTTTGTGGCTCCAGCCACTACAGCCAAATAAAGCCAGGGTGGAAAATAATGAGGTTTGCCCATGTTCTGGGTCCATCTTTGGCTGTCCTGTATTGAGACCAAAAATCATGGTTCTATCCTTCTTTTGTCTAGGCTCTATTCATGTCACTTGGAGCAGTACAAAAGTCATGTGGAGAACCTAAGAAGTTTCCAATGGATTTTTGTTTCTTTGTTTAGTGTGTGTCTTGTTAGAAACAATCAGCAGTCTTTCCAAATCCCTGCTTATTGTATGGTTGGGAAAACAAATGACTGATAATCCCAATCTTCCTTTCCTTCTTCTTCTCCCTCCCCTCCTCTTCTCCCCTCACCAATACCTTGCATCCCTTCCCTAGCTTGTTCAAATTTCATAAGACATTTTTACCAGGACTAGTGTCAAATCATATAATAAAATTGCAATTAGTCATTTACACTTCATAGAAGTAATTACCTTTTTTAAAATGTTTAAATATTTGTAAGCTATAGCTTTTTTTTTTTACCAGTTTTGGGTATTAAATTGTTATCACCCTTTCTAAAAAGAAATGTTATATGTCATAATACTTTGTAAAATTTAATGCAAATTAAAGTTAATTTTATTTTTTTGAAGTTGATGATATCCTATATAATTAAAGACACCTGGAAGGTAAAACCAGAGTGGGAAATCACTGCTGTCTATAGTATGACTGATGATTCATCTGATAATGGTATTTGTTAGGTTACGTTTTCAATTTTTTCTTAATTTTTACTTACAGCATAATTCATTTCAGGTCCTATGTCTGGACAAATTTTTATGGTTGATTTAGTGTTCTCCTAAACTTTAGATAACTATTTTAACAATCTGAGGTCTAAGAATAAAAGATTCTTTTTCCTAACATTTGTTTAGATATTTAGTAGTATACTTAGTCTTATATCTCAAACCTATTCTATAGAGTACCTAGCATAATTGCCACTTTTGAATGATTATTGCTCTCTACACTCATGTTATTATACATGTGAATATCCATACACACATACACATAATTTCACTGAATCCAAACATATTGTTGTACTCAGAGATAACTGTTTGAATAGATATATGGTAATGTTGTCTAACTTTCCCAATGGTATCCTCTATGCGCTATTAGAATGTTCATTCACTTAGTCAACAAGCATTTATTAAGTGCCTTCTATTTGCCATGCACTCTTATAGGCTAATAGTATTATTTATATTTAAATAACATACTTGTTAACCAAGAATTTATACATTATGTGGAGCTAAGGGAAATCAATTTCAGGGGGAAAGTGATGTTATAACATATTTTTAATTAATCATGTGTCCAGAGTTACTGGAAAAATAAATTGATTCACCCTAGAAACATTACAGAAATCTTGAAATTATTTTTACAATCTACATGCTACAAAGATTGCTAAGTATTTTTTCTTTCTTCTATAGGTCTTTAAGCCTTGATTTCCCTAATGACAGTTTATACATGCTACTGTCACAAACTTTTGTGAAATGCCATAAAGTGATTACAGGCTTTGCATTTTACATAGTAACAAAGTCAAATTGTCATACAGTGTCGAGCTTGAAATCCTTTATATAAGAGTGACTCCTGCTAAAAATGCTATTAAAGAATTTTAAGTTGGTAAGTTTCTTAAGCAAAACTTTCTTTAAACCTAGTGGGAAATCCAATTGAGTTTATCTAAGAATTTACCTCCTCTTTGCTAGTGGAAGAACAGCACAATGTTAAATATGATTTGCTTGTTCAGATGGAAGAAATGATAAGCACTTATTAATTCTTAATTAATAAAAGGAGGCATTCATTAATTGTATTGCTAAAGCACAGAAATAGTATTTGTTTATACTGGCTCTTCAATGTCAAGAAATATAAAATTTTGTAAATTTTTGAAAACCCTCAAATCTTGATGTTTTAAAAATTAACTAAGGGATAACACAAATTTTAATGAGTAGGCATTTCAGTGGGCCAATAAGTCTATATTATTTAAATATATTTTGTTGCTAGACTATGAAAAATACTCTCCATGATTCTGTTTAGTACCTGCAAGAAACAAAGCTTTCCTCATATAAACAACAAAACTTTTCATTTTCTTTTACCATCTTACATGATTGTTTATTGCTTTTTGGACCATTTCTGGATTTGTCACAACTGTCACAACCGACAGCAGAGAAACAGTTGAGACTTCTGAAATATATAATATAAATGGACACATATCAAATATATATGTATATGTAATGTTATATCATGGTGCATCATACATGATCATCTTTTATGTTCAATTACATTGAAGATATATTTGTTATTATATTTAACATTATGTTGTATTGGAAGAGATAATATACCATATTATATCACATTGTTTTCTCTATCATATGTTATACTAAAGCTATAAAAATATCAACAATAATCTAACAATACATAAATGGGACTATATATACATTGGTATTGCTTATTCTTGAATTGTATACCAGATTAATTTTGCTCATTTTAGTGATTTCTGTAATCATACGTATTTGCTAAATGTTACATAATACATAGTAAAACCCATCTTCATCTTTTCACTCCTACTGACACAACTTTAATTTATGATCTCTTTAGAGACATTTAGGACTATGGGCCTCTTAATTGGTCTTCCAGTCTTCCAACTCTCCCATCTATAATCCATTCTTCCCTTAGTCAGTTGTCTTCCTCCCAATGCTAGAAGAGCTGATTATATTATTTCTCTGCTACAAGACCGTCAAAACTTCCAATGTCTGTGAAGCAAAACAGGAGAGTTTTCTACATTCTAGCTCCAAATTTTGTTTCCAGCCTTATTTTACTCTACTGCCCTTTACATACTCTTATGTTCCTATCAAACTGGACTGATAGCCTTCTCCTAGTCTGATCCTGACCTCCCTCTTGCCTCCATGAATTGTGTTTGTTTTTAACAATAATTTCTGATATCATTTATTTTTACATTGCCTAAAATTCTACTTGGATTTCTCCCAATTTCCATTCCAAGGAAACTATCTTATATAACAAATAAACACATTAATCATAATCATAATAAAGACAACCAGTAAAATACAATAAATACGTTGAAATAAATACATAAATTGAAAATACATGCAATTGAAATACATATATACGTAAATATATTGAAAATAAGTATAATAAATACATTGAAAAAAATCTGATGATGTAGCAGTGTTCTCCACCTTTGACAACCCCTACAAAGTAACATCTTCTCACAACATCTTTGTGGCCATGCTAGTTCTCTGTAATTTTCAGCATTTATTTTTATTTCCTTGTGGTTGTTTTTCTTTCCATTTGTATTGTTCTACTCATTGTATGTGTTGGTTTTTTTTGCCTCTGTTTACTTCACTTTGTAGCAGTTCACATACATATTTTCATTCTTCTCTACATTCATCATATTAATCATTTTTACAGTACATTATTATTATATTACATATATGTTCCATATTTTATTTAGCCATTCCCCCAAGTAATAGACATCTACTTTGTTTATAATTGTTTCCTACCACAAAAAGTCTTGCTAAAATATTTTGTCGTATATTTCATGGTTTGGCAGACTATTCTCTGTGCTTGTAAATATTACCATCACCATTACCATTATTACCACCACCACCACCATTATTACCACCACCACCCAGATCCTTAACTTTTGAAATCCTGCTGAATTATCTTCCTTCTGTAATCAGGTTAGGGAGGCTGGAAATGTCTCTTCTGCAATAGCACCAAGCTCTAGACTCATCTAGATTTTCTTCAGTCTTGGGGGAACTTGGCCTCTACAAGAGGTCAGGTTCTTTCTCAATGTCTGGGAATCTTTATTTACCCACTCCAGAGGTGGAAAATTACTTAAAGCTTAAGTTTGCCTCATGTCTCGGGTCTCTTCCCTCAAGGAAAGAAAGGCATTCAATACACAATGTCAATAGGATACCTACTTATTCATACTAAATAAACTTACAACACAAAAGATTTATTATCTTACATTGACAGATATTTAAAGCATGAAACAGTAACCTATAACTCCTATTATACTGTCCGTGAAAGTTGGTAATTAAAATATTAAAGCATAAAGCAATTAGTGAAACTTCCAAACAGCCAATTCAGGCTCTCATCAGCTCTGCATTTTTCAAATAATTACCTCAACATTTAAATCTTCTGACAAACCAGGTCATGGCTCCGGGTTCATCTACCTTTGTCAGTGGCCATCTTTGTTGAGAAGAGTGCCATTACAGAAAACATGCTGACAGGCAGTTCTAAGTAAGGAACCCAGAAATTCACGAACTTCTGAAGTAATTGGGTTAAATTCACACCTGGAAATGTCTGTATCAGGATCACTGTTTGACCACTTACACAAAGGGGAAGAAACACAACTAGAATAGAGAGTGACCTAAGATCAAGCAAGGCTCATTCTTAATCAGGAAGTACATATAACTGCTGACATCACCAAGCAGCCACCATGGCTGATGGAAGAATCGGAACTCCTCTTCCACAAGATTTCAAAGAAAGAATTCCAAACTCTATATTCGGGGGTGGGGGGGAGAAGGAAGAAGGGAACAAGAGCAGAGAAGTTGTCTCTCCCTTTAAAGTCTATTGAGTGGGGCACAACTTTCTGGCTCAATGGCCAATCCTCTTGGATGTAGTATCCCCCCTTGCTGTGTCACAGGGACCAATCAAAGTGACCAGGGAAACTTAGCTCAGATCTGCATATGTTCCATGAAGTGTGTTCATTATAATTCAATTAAATTCATTAATTCAATTCATCAGGCTGATATTGCATTTAGTATACTCGAGGCTCAATAAGGCAGTGGCAAATGCATATTTTTAAATGCCCCAAGAAAGTAAATCCTAAGGTGATACAGCATGTAAACAAGTAAATAAATACTAGTTCATTTGAGGAGATAGAGGTCCTGAAGAGCTATCAGCATCATAGAGGTCTTCCAGTAGGAACTAGTGCCCGATTTGAGCCTTGAAAGAAACAAAAGGGGGGGCGGAGCCAAGATGGCGGCTGGGAAGCAGTGACTGGC
>CM053627.1:122020560-122080347 GCA_028646595.1 Phalanger gymnotis | reverse complement strand
AGGGGGTCTGGCTGCCTGAAATCTCCTCTTCCCTTGGGGTTGTTCTCCAGCCCTGTTGCTCTTCAGCAATGGTCTCAGCTCTTTGTTGTTTGAGCTGGGTGTCTGGCACTTCCCCTGGGGGAGCAAGAGTATGTCTGGGCTCCTGGTTTTGACCCCTGCTGGCTCTGCCCCTCTGGGACTCAGGTACTCCCACTACTCGGCCACTGAAGCCCCACTTCTGTCTCCTCTATTCCAGCATTTTTGGTCCCCCCCCCCCAGGAATTCTTTGGGTGGGGAGGGGAGGGATTAGAGCCATTTACCTGGCCATTATGTCTCCTGGAAGTTCAAGAAATGTTTCATACCTTTGGGCTGCAAGCCTCAGGAGTAGGTATTTCGTTGTTGGTGGCATTGTGCTGCCTCTTGTTGCTTCCACAGAGTGCGGTCTTGTGTTGGGATGCCTGGGGATCTCTGCTGGTTTCCCGTGTCGGGCTTTCTCCCAGCCTGTTTCCCACATGAGTTTCCCAGCTGGCCGCTTCCGCTTTGGTCCCATCTGGAGCAGCTCAGCACACCGAACCCTCTCCTAGCCCACAGATTTGTTCCTTAGGCCTTTTAGACTCTCCTGGCTGGGAAATTTGCCCCACTCAGACTTCTTGCAGTTTCTAACTCTCTCAAATCTGCTCAAATTCATTTTTTTATAGGAATCTGACAGAACTTGTGAGAGAGCTCTGATAAGACTCTGTTTTCATGCGGCCCTCGATTCATTTTAATATGGTATATTCTCTCTACTACCCTCACCATCCAGTCCCAGAAACTGGTTCTCGGCTTTGATATGCCATTCATTAGCAAAGTAACTTTGGAGAAGTAGGCCTCAGTCTCTTCATCAGTATAATAAAAATGTAGGATTAGATTAGATGCTTTCTAAAGTACACTAACATTCTCTATAAATATGCCACACCCTGAGGGTTTCCTAGATTGAATCTTTTTGTGAAGTGAAATTAGGCCATCTTTTGTCTCAGTTCTTATGTAGCCTTTAATTACTGAATAGGTGTTGCCTCAGACAAACTGAGATCAGAGAAAGATGTTAGTGTAAAAAGGCCAAGATCTCCCATTGCATCCAGGGCCAGTGCCAGTAATACTGACCTATACTGGATTCCTGCAACTCTGGAGGAGAGAGTGAGGCTGAAGACTTTGCACAGCCTTGCCTCTTTAAATTCAACTCATTTGCAAGTCATCACCCTCCTGATATAAATAACAACAAATAAGGATCTCCGAATATGTACTTAATTGACATACTTCTACTAATCAATAGACTTAAGTCTATTACCAGGCCCTGAGACTGGTTACAGGCACAAGAGTGAACTGACAGGTGTTTTGCCCTACAACATTTTAGGTAAGCATATATTGTGAAAGCTTGGCTTTTTGGTTGGAGCCTGATATATTTAAATGGGAAGACATTTACTTAAAGTGTAAAGGGGACTGTGTGTTTATTCAGGCAAAGTGAAGCAGAATTGAGGCCATTATCTGGGTAATTGGGTGGGGAGAGCCTCTATAACCTGTCTGGTAAAAATAAAAGGGTTTCTTAGCTTCCTCAGATTCTCTGATAATTGTTCTGTTTTTGTTGTTGGTGTTGTTGGGTTTTGTTGTTGTTGTTGTATTTTTGTGTTTGCCCCAATAACAGTTGCTCCTTGAAATGAGTGCAAGGAAAAGCTTTCTTGGTAGATGAGTTTGCCCAATTCGAATTGTAGTTTCAGTCCTACCTAGAAGATAGAGAAATGGAAATGAAAATAGCATCTAAACTGGTCCTTAAATTATTGAACTAATGCAAAAAAAGAAGGCAGAAGAGAAAATTAAGAAGTCATTGGGGAAAGTGCCACAGCATAGATTAGACTTAGGCCTTCTGCTTTAAAAAACAAACAAAAAACTACTTCTACTATCCGCCATCCCATCTCCCACTCTAAAAGTCTAACCACTTCTAAGTCAGTTAGAAGTAGATACTGAGCATATCTGAGCTTTGAGCTAGGTACTGACAATCCAAACTACTGATCAAAAACTGGTATTGAAACTGAGGGAGTCTGAGGATATTGCTACATCATTTGACTAATGGACCTAGCTTGAAACATTTTTATCCTTTAATCAACATTGTAAAAATTAGTCATCATCATTTGGAAGGGTTATCCAACTACTTCTATAAGAAAGTCTCCTTCCCGCATCCACTGTGAATTCTTAGGGACTTTTAATAATTGGGCAGCAGAATTTTACTAATTGATTAAACTCCAAGCCTACTCCTCCTTTATGCAAATGCATTTTCAATTCCAGCAGCACTCTCTGGACATGAGGACATACCAGTCTTTCAGCTCTATCAGGGTATTTGCCAAACCAAACTGCTACACACCTACATACCCCTGCATATCAGACATGTATTTTCTTCTCACAGAATCACTGGACTGCTTCAAAGTACAGCTCAAGCCTTTTGCTATTCTCTGAAGTTATTATCATTCCTTCCTTTCTGAAATCACTTCTTATTACTTATATATATATATGTATGTATGTATTTGTGTGTGTGTGTGTATATATATATGTATATGTGTATACATATATATATATATATACATATTATATATATATATATATTTATGTATAGGGTCCATCCCCCCCAATAAAAAATAATCTCTCTGAGGCAAGTACTACTTCTTGGTATTGTCTTTACATCCACAATGCCTAAGGTAGTAACTCATATGTACCAGGTACATAATGTTTGTTGAATTAAATATTATTGACCAATTTCCCAAAGAGAAAGAAATTCTTTCTAAATAACCCAGAACTAAGTTACATGTGCAGAGAATTTGGAGAAAATGCCTAGCATAACAAGCATCATAAGCATGGAGAAATAGCTGAAAATAGCATCCATAAATGGGAAGTATACTGTTTTTAATTTAGTCCCCTCTCTAAAATTAAGACATTCTCAGAAGATAAAATTAAATTATCCATCAGAATTTCTTCTCAGTTTAAACTGTCACTAGACTAGGCAATCTAACAAAATATTTAAGGCCTCAAACATGATAATTAAAATAGGAGGGCAAGAGGAATGAAAGAAAAGACAAAATGGAGAGAAACCTAAGAAGGTCCAGGAAGGAAAGAAAAAAAAGAATTGCATCATAAAACACTTGCACATGAATCAAGGTCTACTACTGTAATAGTAATTAAGGTGAGACTTTTTGCTGTTGACCTTTAATGATTCTGGCCTTTGTTTGAATGGTGCAGATAAAGTGGGATGTTTTTGTATTTCTCAGCACTGAGACAACTGGGAGCCATTGATTTGTATCTGATGTGATATTGGAGGTGGGAAACTTCTCCAGGACCAGCCTGGGTGAGGTCGCAGCCCTGAACAGGATATATAAGCGCAGAGGTTAGTATTCTCTCTGATGAGCTCTGAGCCACAGCAGGAGTGGCACATGACTCTGGGCCAGCCGTTACAATGAGCTCCCCGGGTGTACACCCAGATGTTGATAACTACAAATTGTATTTGGTCTGTAATTCAGGGTGCTGGGTTTTTTCCCCTGAACTAAGTAAATGATATTAGAATGCTGGATTAAAGTAAGATTGTTAACCCCTTAACGTTGCTTTCCTTAAGAAAGCAGATGAAAAGGACCTGGGCTTGCAGCATTCTGTGAGGTGGTTGTTGTTGGCTTTACACCCTCACAGCAGCTGCTAGCAGGATTGTTGATACAACTACTGATGCTTCAATTGCTCTGACAGCCCTTCTGAAGACTTTTTGGAACATTTGAGGATGTTCTCTTGGGCATTTAATGAGTTCAGACCTCCATCTTTGTCTAATTATTCTCTCATGAGGAATTTATTATAGAGGCCAATATATCTAGTGTCACTGTGCAGAGTATCTTATGAACCATACTGCCCTTCTTCATAGCTCCATCTCCTACAAGATGGCTCATGAATTGCTGGTATTGGAAGAACTGGTTTTAATAAAGGGCATATTTAAGTTTTAGAGTCATCTTTTTCTCTTTTAAGTTTTATTGGTGTCTTTTGTTTTTAAATCACATTCATTTCCCAGTATAGTTCTCCTCAACTCTCCCAGCAAGTCTTCTCTTTTAACAACAACAACAACAAAAAATGATTTAAAAACATTTCAGCAAAATCAACACATCCACCATATCAGAAAGTTGCACAGGCAACATTCTATGCCCTTAACATCCCACTCCCTCCCATCCCATCTCTACCACGAAAGGCAGGAGGCAATTTTTTTCAGCTCTTCTTCCTGTCCAAGATATGCTAGGTCATTATAATTACATAATATTAACGTTACAATTTCCTCATAATGAACCACTTCCTATTTGCTCATGCCTTTATGCCAGTGGTATTTTCCACTTCTGCCATGGTAGCCCAGTAGTAGCTTTCTAACCCGTTCAAAATTTCTCCTTCTATCACTTCAGAATTTTAGTTTTTATGGATGCTATTATGTAAAAGATACAGATCAAAAACCATGTGGAAGTCAGCAGGTTTGGAATAACCTGTGCTAACTCCATTCAGCCCCTGGGCTATGATGACAACAGACTTTGTCATGGTATATCCCAGACACTGTACAATTTTAGTGATGAATGTCCTGTCCAAGATGATTTATTTTTCCCCTCTTTTAGACCTCTAACTAGTGCCAAAGCCACCCATCTATTCCCACAGTAGAAAGAGATGATTTAGAGATAGGGGCTCTTAACTTTTTGTGAGTCATGGGTGTTTTGTCAATCTGATGATCTCTTCTTAGAATAACATTTTAAAATTCTTAAGATAAGACTCATATGACTACAAAGGAAATAAGTTATATTGGAATACAGTTATCTATCTATCTATCTATCTATCTATCTATCTATCTATCTATCTATCTATCTATCTATCTATCAGCTGTACCAGTTCATATCATAAAGCCTAGGTTAAGAACCCACAGTCTACTTTGTCTTCTAGTGTGACTGGAAGAGACTGAGCAAGTTTGTATTTTCCTTATGTTCTTTTGTTTAGGCAGAAGTTGAATATTAGAGAATTGGACAAAAATGCTATCTCCTGAGCTACCTTGTCTCTCCTATGTTCTTCCTCAGGGGGAATTAGAGGCAAAATTCCATCTTGCACATTTCAAGCTAACACTGACCTGGTAAGATCATACAGTATTGGGAGATGAACTTAGAACTGGAGAGAACATTAAGGAAGATTGTCCTGGTTTTGAATGGATAGCCCTAATCCAATCACCCTGCTTTTAAGGCTCTTTCTTTTCTCTGTATATTGTATCCTCAGAAGTTTGGGTGTGGGCAACTGTTCTGCTCTTAGTAACAGTGTCAATCAATAAAGAAAACATTGTCATTGATATCTCAGCATGCAAGCTTCTAAAAGATCATTGAGACAACTTCAGTGTTTTTCCCTATTCCTCTCTCCGTTTGCTAAAGGCTGTGTAAGCAAAGATTATAAAATTAAGAAAAAAAAATCATTTGGAACAGTATTTGGCTTACATAAATTTAGCTCACACATTTGATCAGGGCAGTCATTAAAGTAAGAATTTTAAAAATTCAGATTAAAAATATATATATAGCACATTATTTTTCTAGATTCCTAAGGCATACCAAAATGTAGCAATAAATTGATTTGTTTATTGAATTGGATTAAAACCAATATGTGGTCCGGGGGATGATGTGTCATCAGTGATTGTAGGGGGTCCAAGAAAGGCTTTTTCGAGATTGTGACATTTAATTAGGCTTTAAAGGTGGTTAGACATTGAACATGTAAACCATAAATATGAGCATCCCATACATAAGTATCATGGGCAGAGTCAAAGATTTGGGAAGGAACAGGGTATGTTTGGAGGGCTAGAATACTGTAATTCAACTGCAGTATAGGGTATGTGAGAGGGCAGGGTGAACTATGCTGGAAATAGGGTGGCGTCAGAGGACCATGAATGTTAGGCAGAAATGCTTGATATTTAATCAGTAGGAAATAGTCCATCACTGAAAATTTTTAAGCAGACACCACACCCTCAATTTCACAATATGGCCAGATAGACATATGAAGAAAATTAATCTAGTAGTGGTATGAAGGATGGGTGGGGAAGTGGTATAGAGCTAATGCGATATTCACAGTGCCTTACAGCAGTTATGAATAAGCTGGGGCAGTACTGCATCGCAAAATGTAACAGACTCTCTACATGGAAGACAGAACAAAAACATTTATTCAAACATCAGAAAGCTGAATCCCAACACCAGAAAGCCAAATCCATCACAGCAGCAGAGAAATCTATGCACATTAACAATGCAGGGGGCACCACCATCCCCAAGCCTTCCCTCTGTTAGGGCCTTCCCACAGAACAACAGCCTCCCACAGAATCCCTCTCTGGCTCTCACTCATGCTAACTGCTGCAACTCTGACTGCCTCCTTTCTGTCTCTCTGTCTCTCTGTCTCTCTCTGTCTCTCTCTCTCTCTCCACCCCCCCCACCCCAAACTGCTCCTCCACTCTTCTTGCTCCACCCCTTCCTTTTATACTCATTCAGCAAGCTCCTCCCCCCACAGGCTTATGTGACTCAGGCTCATCTGACTGAGGCTTCCATGTGACTCAAATAGGTCACATGGGCCTATTAATGGATGGGAAGATCTTCGAATTGTTGTAACAAGACATTCAATAGACTAATGATACAGGTGGTGGGAATAGACTTCAGAACTTATTTTAGGAAACTCATAATTTAATGAGTAGTGATAAGATCCTAAGGGAACAGAAAGTAGAGATTCTGTAGGAGAGACAATATGATAGCAGAGTTGATAAGGCCTGGTAACCAGTTGGATATGCAACTGAGGGAGAAGGAAGAATTAAAGATAATTACAGAGTTTTGAATGAGGGGATTTGAGTGAATGCCAGTAACATATGTAGAAAGGACCTTGGTTTTGGACATGTTGAATTATTAAATAGCATAGAGCCGGGCATGAAGTAGACATTTAATAAATGTTTATTGATTTGCATTTATAATGTAAGTAGTAATGTCAGAAGGAGAATTTGGCTTATAGGGAAAGTTTGAAGGGCCTTTGCACATCCAGATGGTGATGTTTTACAGATGGAAATGTGGGCTTGGAGCTCAGGAGTGAGGTCAAACATGTCAGAATAGCATCTGAAGCAGTTCTTTTAAAAGGAACTCCTAAAAAGTCCAACATGTATATCTATAGCTAAGGTCAGATTCACTTATGGATTATATGCATAATAAACTTTTACATTTATATGGCCTAGTAGGTTGATAAACATTATATACAGAAAGGGTTTTTATACTTTTGTTGTCTAATCAATGCATAAATTATAAAACAGTGACATATTTTAAAACTGAACAATGCTATATTCTTATGAGAACAAATGAGCCTCAGTAATTTAATTTTTTTTCAAAAGTAGGAACTATGCATGCCTTCCCCTGATTGAACAAAACTCTTTGTGTGGATCTCTATGGCCATTGATAAGTCGGAAACAGAAAACAGAAGACTTTATGTTAAATCAACAAACTGTCGAAGACCCGTAAATATAGTCAGATGATCTAGGTAAAATATCTAAAATTATTAGTGATAGGGATTTAATATGAAATGAATCTGCTGTGTGTGGAGGAGTGTCACTACTCTGCCATTAAAGAGGATTTATACTTGTAGAAAGTGTATAGGTAGGAACTTCCAAGAATGTTATCTTTAGTCTCTTAGATTATAAAAAAAGGACGAGCATCTTTAAGAAAATGTTAGTGTCTTCCTTGATGTGAAGGAAGTACCTTGGAACAGATCTTTTGGGGTAATAACTTCTCAACTTCACAGTCAAAGAGGAGACCCACCACCAGCCAACAACTGGTTGTTGTTACATAGGAGATGCAACAACATTCTGTGTTCATCGAATGCAGATTACGTATAGAACTAAAAAAGGGGCAAGAGAGGAAGTTTAGAAAAGATATCATGCCTCCTACGTCTATGTTTGCCTAGCCCCCTTCAATACTCAGTTCAAATCCCACACTCTCCAGGAGGTCTTTCCCAATCCCCCTGGCTGCTAATCCCTTCCCTTCTAAAATCTTTTTGAGGTAAGTAGGAGTTTATCCTGGTTTTACAGAAGATCAAAATAAGGGCATTTCTATAGTCTGTGACTCTACTGCTATTGCTGCCCCACCAGCTATGGAGGGCAATTCTACAAGGGCTTCAGTTGATAGTCCTGCTCTAACCCCTTGCTGCCAGTTTTGGTTGATAGAAATATTGTTGATTGCTGTTATCGGGACTCCGAAGGGTCTATGAAGATTATCTTCTCAGGTTTCTCATGCCCTTATTAAGCTCTGCTATATTGAGGAAAGTTTTTATGAGGGCTTGGAAACCACCACTGCCCTCCTTCCACATAAACTGGCAGGATTGAGCACTATATATGCTCTTGAAATATAGCATGCCAAACTGATAATGAAGATGTAACTTGTGGTTTCTTAAACTATTGGGTGTTTTTCCAAGGTGTGAGCATTTATTATCCTTAGCAGCAGGAATTAATACAGCTTAGTGAAAGTTGTCCTACTTTGAATGAAGCATCATTTCATATTCCAAGAGGAGGGGAGCAAAATCACAGTTTTTTTTTTTAAATAGTAGATATGAACATGCTGTTTTATGTAAGGCTGATGGTAGAGTCTCCTTCCCTTCTCCTCTTCCCAATATAGACCCTTTTTTTCCTTCTCTGCAGGGAGAAACTCTTGGTTTATAGTATATAAAAGATTGAGAAATAAGCAAATGCTGCTATGATTATTAAAAAAAGATGTGGTTTGACCACCATTTTTGTGATGAAATCTTGTGAAAGTGGATGGGTAGCAAGGAGATTTCTCGAGGAAAGAAATGTTTATCTGAATCCAGGTTTTCTACTACATGTAAGCCATTACCTGATAGATGCTTAGAGAGATCCCCTAACTTTTTCAAATCATTTGACAGTGTATATTTTACTTCCTTTTAATTATAATGACAAACTGCCATCAAAATCATTGAAGTAGAATATAAGTAGCTTGTACTTTGTATGTATGAACCTTTTTTCTCAACCTTTTTTTTCATTTCTCTTTCTCTCTCTCTCTCTCTCTCTCTCTCTCTCTCTCTCTCTCTCTCTCTCTCTCTCTCTCCCCCTCTCTCTCCCCTCTCCTTCTGTCTCTTTGTTTCTTTCTGTCTCTGTCTCACTCTCTGCTATGTCCTTTTGACTTTTTGTTAGGAAGTAAGAGGCGGTAGACTTGCTTTTGCCGCACCTGTATCATTTATAATAAATACTTAATGCCAGACCTCTTATTTCATTAACTGCACCTTGAGCTATTAAGGTTATTAAGTTACTAGAGTTACGTTTTTTAACATTACCTTAGAGGTCACTAACTACTACATCCATGACCTGAAAAGCTAATTTGTCTCCTAAATTGAGTCACTTACCTCATTACCTGGCTTTGAGTCAGAGAAGTAGGAATGCAGGCCAAAGATATTTTAATACAATTGCTGCATGCAAAACCAGCTTTGTTGTGTGCTTGCAACTTGAAGGTACATATTGTCCTAAACAAACTCACTGAACTTTCCATAGTAACAGAGATATTTACCATGTGTTATACTTTGTCGCTGAGTCATTGAAGACAAAATTAAACAAGAATTTGAACCACAGTCCTGGAGTCTATATTTCAAGAAGTGAGTGGGTGTTTTGATTGAAAAATAATCTTGAGACACTAAAATATTTTTTTAGTCATGGGAATCCCCTTGGATATTTTAAAGAGAACTAAGGAAGTTCTCTTTATTGAATGGTTTTGTTGCCCAACTGCTAATAAATCATCAGGCATTTTCTGAGCTTGTACTGTGGATAGAAAGCTGGCTTTGGATTCAGACCTGTATTCTGGTCCCACTGACCCAAGGAAATCATTGAACTTCTGAGTGACACAGGCCGTTCCCTGGGACTAGCAGTTGTATAGCTGGTGCCATTTTAATTTGGTAGAGAAAGTGACTCACCAGAAACTCCCTATGCCATTTAAACAGAAAGTCTAGTAAAACAGATAAAACAAAACAAACAACTGTCTGACAATAATTGTGCTTGAGTGCTCTATGGACCAGCAAAAGAAACAGGAGAAAAAGTACCTCTTTCACCTAAAATGGAAAGAAAATACAGAACAGAATAACTTGTTAAGGGATCATTTTAGGATGCAATGAATCATAAGGATTTTTAAGTAAGAGGAAATTTAATAATGATTGAATCATCATTGTTATAGTGTGTGTATTAAGTGTCTTTACATGTGCAGCACTGCTCAGTGTTGAACAAATCGAGTTAAACGTATCCAGTTCCTATTCCCTTGGAAATTAGCGTCTAAAAATATAACTGAAAAGATGACTGAGTAGCTGTATTTTTTGTAAATTTATATACATTATAGTGGTGTTAATGACTGAAGAGTTGGCTGTAAATTGTCACACACTCCTGAAAAATTAAATTTTAAGATTGTACTGGCATTAAATAGCTCAAAATGATTTACTGTCCTCTGTTTAACCTTTTGATGAAAGTCACACCTGCTGTAGATAAGATCAGTGTTGAGGAGAAATAAATGTTGATAAGATATCATGGGTAAATGTCATGACTATTTATTCAAAATGTGTTATTCTGGTCCTTTTTAAAATAAAATTTTAGTTCAGTTTGAATTTACTCCAGAGCTATCTAGTTACTTTGAATGCAGGTGTCTTAATAGTGCTTAGAAACTCACGAGCCTCTATTTGATCAAAGTATAAATAATTCAATGAATTCCTTCACCGTTTCTATTTTAGTTCATTTCTCCACCTGTCTCTAGATGCTTCTTCTGTCTTCTGATTCTTTTAGACCCTTTGATCATAAACACTTTCAATTAAAATCAGTTCAACAGTTGTTTATTGAAAATAAATAGATGGGGGCATTTAAGCCTGAGTCAAAGAAAATTTTAAGCAAACAAAAACACATGGTTTGTGTTTGAGGAATGGCAGTTTGGTAGAGTAGTCATACAGCAAGTGACTAAAGATAGGACCAGAAAGGTAGATTGGAGCCAGATCATGGATATCCTTGAATAATAGCCTAAGGAATTTGGGCTTTTTCAGTAGGAAAATAGGGAATCATAAAAGACATTTTGAGAGGAGAATGACATAATCAAAACTATGCTGTAGAAGGAGTATTCTAGGGATGATATACATATTGGATTGAAGTGAAAAAATGTTGTAGGTAGTAATATGATTTTGTATTTGTCATTGAATGTGAGGGGCTGGCAAGATATCTAGGTGGTGATGTCTACCAGGCTATTTGCAACGGAGGATTATATCTCAGAAGAGCAGTGAGAGCTGGCAACATAGATGCTGGAGTCATTTGCACAGGGGTTGGAGTCGGGTCAGATGACATCAGTCTTTTCGGTAAAGTAGAAGTTGAGGTCATCAGTTCTGAATTATGTTAATGCATATGTGGAAAAGAATAAATAGATTGATTCTCAGGGACAGATGCATAGGGGCACATTGCTACCAAGTCTCTACTCCCTATTCCAGGGGTGGGAAACCTGTGGCCTTGAGGCCACATGTGGCCTTCTAGGTCCTTGAGTGTGGCCTTTTAACTAAGTCCAAGTTTTACAGAACAAATATTTTTATTAAGGGGGTTTGTTCTGTGAAGTTTGGATTCACTCAAAGGGCCCCACTTGGAGACCCTTGGGGACCCCGAGGGCCACATGTGGCCTTGTGACAACAGGTTCCCCACCCTTGCATTCTCTGTGGGAACTACTACTCAACACAGTTGCTGTCCCTTTGTGAGATGGGATTCAGGAACCTTCCCTTTCCCTTTCTCAAGAGATGTTAATGATTAATCCCTCTCCCTTTGCTCCTGAGAGCTGTGTTTTCCCCTAACCTCTGTAAAGAGTTAATAGGCTATTTTTTTTCAGTCAAGAAGAGTGAACACAGTAAGAGAGTGTATCAATGTGGACTTATTTACCTACAAAAATTAGGGTAAAATATTGGCATACTACTTTTGAAGTTTGAAAACTTGATTTGGGGGTGAAAGGAGAAGCAATATATTCCGTTGCCAAAAGGGCAATGGAAATATCCGTGGTACATGCAAGTTGGCTACGTTACTAATGATTAATTACATGCAAAAGACATCATCAAAGACAGGAATGACCAGAAAAAAAGTAGGCTGCTCATGTAATAAGAGTGAGAGGGAAGCTGAGGTCTTAAGGAAAGAGGAAAAGTTTGGAGATTATCCTGGTGAGGATGGGAGAGAAAGTTAACAATAATGAATATGTTGCCAAGTAGAGTGAGGTTCCGGTGGAGGTTATATGACATATGTCTGTAATGGATCAAATTCACAGTTGTTGTTGTTGTCTTGTTTCTCTGGCAATGCAGAAGTAAATTAGGCTGAGAATAATTTTCTAAGACTTCACCCATGTAGACTAGGCTTGTGTTTTCTTAAACATTATTGTCCTTGAGACTTAAGTGACCCAGGAGACTATGACTTGAATCATTCATGTAGCTTTCTGGTGAACCAATTAGAAAAGCTAGCTGAGAAGGCATCAGGAGCCCCCTCAGGCTTTGAAAAATTGAACCAACCAAATCAATACTATATCCTTGCCGAATCTCTTTTTCCTACCATGGCTAAGTAAACCTCCTTTTGTCATTTATTGGCTGACTTATAACGGTTATGATTTCTTTCAAATTCTGAATCTGAAACACCAGAGTAGTTCTGAAAGAGGCCTAGACTACAATATGCAGGGATATATTTATAGAAAATGGACAGTGTATGTGAGGGAGGGAGGAGTTCAGTGTTAAGGATTTCAGAAGATGCGCACGGTGAAGATAAAGGAATGAAGGATTCTAGGATGATGATATGTATGCAAACATAAAGGTTGTTTAGCGATAGGGTTGGAATAAATATTTATAAATGATAATGCGAGTAAGGAATGAATAAACCCCTTTCTCCTTACCTTATGATTTGGAAAAGAAGTAGAAAAAGATGTAGTATATAACACAATGCCTTCCATAGAGTAGGAATTCACTTATTTGTAGAAGGAAAGAAGAGAGGGAGGGAGGAAAGAAGGAACAAAGGAAAGAAAGAAGGAGGGAAGGAAAGAAGAAAGGAAGAAAGGGAGGCAGAGTGGGTGGAAGAAAAAAGGAAGGAAGGGAAAGTGGGAAGAAAAAAGAAAAGAAAGGAGGAAGGAACAAAGGAAGGAAGGAAAAAAAGAAAGGAAAACAGGGAAGAAAAATGGAAAGTTCACTATATTGACATTCTGAAGAGTAGAGTTCAAATTTTGGCCATTTAAGTACTCTACTTCTAATTTGAAATGATTATACTACAAAATTTTAATGGTTGCTTAAGTTCTGAATCTAGTCATTTTGAATGACTAAGAGGGTTATGAAGGAAGTAATATAATCACAGGAAAGACAACTTTCAGTGTAGGCAAGGAGGTGAAAGTAGATCCTATATAAACATGAAAGAATTACTAGAATATGAGGTTCTATACGCACAACAGAAATTCCTGGCAAACAGTTGAAAGGGCAGGGAGTATGAATGGGTGAAATAGTACTAAGCTGGATATTGATGTGAGTATAGGAAATAAGGGAGTTGGGGTAGGTTTCCATTCAAACTTAAATTGGTGGATAAAATGTTTTAAGGAAGCAGGTTAGAGGGACATGTTAGTGAGAGAGAAGGGAGGTGCTGAGTAGGTAATGTAATAATGTCGAATCTAGCAGTAGCATTGAACCTAGGCATATTTGAAAAGTCTTTTTTTTTTTTTAAAAAAAATACCCCTCATTGTTAGCTCTACTATATCTTTGATACGTTTCAGAGATTTTTTCTCAGTGAAATTTGAGCCAAATAGATTTTCTTTGGGACCTACTAGATGACACTTGCCTTTTTGTATCAGTGAATATTGTAATTGTTCGTTTGACAGCTTATCTTTGTCTAATACAGAATAATTAATATCTATGAACTTTGTTTACAAAATACATTTCTGCTAAAAAAAAAGATTGTCTATATCTCTTTATGAAGGACACTGATTGAAGGTTACTGGCACAAGCATGGTGGTACCAGGATAAGATATTAATATAATGGTAATTGTATGTATGAAGGGTATGCTTTTCTTGGGGGTTGCCAGGGGTTCCCACTTTAGTAGTTTGTTTTATGTTGCAAGTGGAAGATTAAGATCAGAATTAAGAAAAATTATCTTTTTGGTTAGATAAGAAATATTTGTTAAGTATCTGTTGGGGGTCCAGTAGCCCTCCAGGTGTTACGGAGTGGTGCTAGAAAATTAGAAGACACTCTGCCTGCTCTTATAAGGAGCATGCAGTGTTCAAGGTACTTGTTTTCTTTAGTGGTTTAGGTCATTCTCTTAGGAAATATTAAAAAAATCTGTCCATAGCAGTGTTCACCAGTCAGGCTTGCAAGACTGTATTTGAAAGCATGCGTATCCAAAAAAAGTGTAAGTCCATTTATGGATTGTATTTTCAATGTTTGTTTTTGCTGTTCATTCCTTTTGTATAATTCCATTGAGGTTGGACCTTATTCCTTCTGCCCTTTCTCTGCTTGCCCCAGGCCTATGGGCCCATTCTAATTTGCATGCCTAGATGTGGATTAACTAATTGAAACCTTGAGAACAAACCATTAGTTTGATTAGTTTTATGATTTTCTTGTATTGTAAAATTTCGATTCACTCAGAGAATCAGGTGAAAAGGTGTTTTAGTAGCATTATTGTTTATTATTCAGTAGCATTATGTTTTATACAGATCATTCCACAAATCACTTTGATTCAGTTTTCCCTAGCAAAAATAGCTCAAGTGAAATTATGGTATACATTTAACAAAATAAGAGAAACATTAAATTATCCACAACTGGTCAGGCACTTTTTTTGGGGGGGGGGATGTGATCAAATCCTTAAACTACTCTGGGTCTCAGTTTCCTCACTTGTAAAAACAGCTGGCTTAACTAGATCATTTCTAAGCTCACACCAAACTCTGAAATTCAATGATTATGCAGTGCAAGGGTCTTGAAAGCAGATCTTTTTATTTCCCCTATCACCCTAAATGACCCAACTGAGACAGATCAGAGTTTCATAAAAGTTGCTTTTGTGCACATCCATGATGGTAGACAAGAGCTCTGAACTTTGTTAGGTAGGGGAAAGGCAAGGCAGGGTTATTTAGTTCAATGCTTTACTACGTGCACATAGTAGGCACTGAATAAATCTTGCTAATTACGCAATTTATAATGAATGCCATCTTCAGTGATCAGTGTGAAAATCAGGTATCTTCAACCTGCATACCCATCATAAAACATCACTACAGGATAAAATGAAGACAGGAAATGGAAAAGAACACCATACTCCCGAAACCAGTGGAAAGTTAGGCAGTCCAGATTGCAATTATCCAAAGCTGGAATATATCCAGGACACATATTAGGATATACTACGTTCTGTCTAGCCTAATTAAAGAAATGTTGAGACCTAGCAAAGTTGGCTGATTTGCAGAAGTTGGTGTTTGCTGAAATCTGTACCTCTAGATCATAAGTGCTTAACAATCTGACCTAATTTTTATGTTAGGCTTACTCTCTTCATTAAAACTTTTAGAATCATCTTCAAAAAAATGCAGCACAAGTTTTCTTTTAGGATTGCTCCCCTATGTTTAAAGAAATGTGGAATAATAAGAGAAAACCATTCTAGTAAAGCAGTGCGTGATTGGACAGATTGGATATTCTTGACATGCATTCAGAGATGTTCCATACCATCAGGATAATTAATTAGAATGCATTTCCAGTAAGGAAGTATTAAAGTGACAACAGTAAGTCAGCTTTTAAAAGTAGAAAACTGTGCCAGTCCCAGAATTAACTCATGAAGGAGATTATTAGTCAACAGCCAAAGACTGAGGATGGCAATACTAACACGGCAGATTTGAAATGAGCATTTTACTCCTTTATTTCATGCATTATGATTTACTCAGCTTTAATAATAGTGCTTCATCAAAATAGCAGAAGGGAAGCGACCATTATAATACTATTTTAGGTGATTTCCTTACCCTTTTAAAAACTTCTATATTAAAAAATCTAATACTAAAAATATTCCTTGTGATTTCAGAATGCCATGGTTCTAAGAAAAATAATCAAATTCTTTATTATCTGGTAGTTGGGTATCTGGGTCTTGAATATCTTTATCATCTTGTAACACTACCACCCATAATCTCTTGCACATAACAGATACTGATAGGTATTTACTGCCCAATTTGATGAAAAAGCACCTTGGTATATCAGCAAAGACACTGACTTTGGGCATGAGCCATGGTTCTAATGTTTACCAGCTGTGTGGTCTTGGGTAAGCTGTCTCTTAGGTCTCGGTTTTCTCATCTGTAAAATGAGGATAATAATGACCGTCCTGCCTGTGTCACAGAATTGTTAGGAGGATCGAATGAATGCACTGTGAAAGCACTTTGTAAAATAGAAAACACAGTAGAAATGCGAGATGATCTTGATAAATTATGTATTGTTTCTTACTGACCTATCCAAAGACTTAAGGGTAAACAAAATGCTCATATGCCGTGTCTACATGTAATGGGCATTCAAACTCCCTTCAAGGACTGTGGCCTCCTGAGATAACTTTCGCTACTTCTGTAACCCATCCCAACCCTTCTCCTCTTTGCTTTCTGAGAATTATGTTTCTTAGAGGAAGGAAGTGATGTCAGATGCAACTCTTCATGGGAATTTTGAAAGTGAAAGGCAAGGATTGACATGTTGGCAGCTGAGGTGTGTTGTGCCCCTTGCCCTCCTGTAAGAGTTGTCAGACTATTAACATTACCTTCCAGTATATTTGAGTAGCATTAGGTTTGTAGTGAAAACAGGCCTGGCAGTGGTTTCTGGACTCTGCAGGAGTAGAATTCTTGATTCTTAGGCGAGTAATCTTGTCTTCCTGTTTGCCCATGCAGTGACCTTGAAATTCACAGAAGTTTCTGTAGCACTCTCTAATCCAGTTGCAAGTTAAGTAATTGTGTCAAGCTCCTGTTTCATGGCATGTGGGAGGTTAATTATAAGAAACCAAATCTCCAGTTAGTTCTTTATCCTGCTTCTCATGCTGTGGCTAAGACATTGAAGAGAGAGGAGGACTCCCATTTAAAATGCATTTCTGTCTTGGGAAGGGCTCGATTCAGGATCTAGTGAAATATGTGATTTATGTTTCTACTTTTACTATGTATTAGAGATCTAATTAAATTCTGTGGTGAGATTATGATCTTGTGTGAAGATAGATAAAAGAAGCAATGTAAAGAAAAAGCAAAAGAAAGGGTACTTGATCAAGTAGTTGGGGTCCATTTAGAAGCTAAATGGTGCCCACTCCTCAGTGAGAATCTGAACTCAGAGTTCTGGTAGACAGTTATAAACCTCAGTCCTGACTATTTACATCTAGCCTGCTGGCTTTTTTACACTTTTTGCCTTTGTAAGGGTCTTAAAAAGTGGGATGGTACATGTTCTATATAATTTAGGTCTAAGATAAGAAAAAAGAACATAAAAATCTGTTGTGGGGATAAAAAGATGTTTTGGGCCTAAAGAGGAGTAAGACTCTTTGTCTACTTTTTTTCTGTCTTTCAGCCATTCTCAGTCTCTGTCTTTTGTCTATCTCTGTCTTTCTCTCCTCCCCTCACCCCTTTTACTGAGTTTGCTTTTTGCCTCTCTATTCAAAGGGTACTTTTCCCAGCATCACTTACAGATCTGAATAGGCAGTAAGAGTCAAACAAATAGAACTCTATGCTACAGTTTGAATATTTAATTATTAATATTATTTTATGGGAGTGTTTTTATATTCAAAGGTGTTTATAAGGTATTTTCATTTTGCCTGTATAAAAGGAAAGCAGTAGAAAAGTTAAAATTATGACCAAAAAGAACATAAAAATCAAGCAGTGAATTAAAGAAACAAATGAAAGGAAAATAATATTTGAAATCATGCAGATTTGTGCTCTATGTTGTACCTGTTTTCTGGAGAAGTAATAGGCCACCTCACAATGCTGAAGATACAGATTACATTTTTACTCATTTCAGATCCACACACATTTATTAAGCCCCTTCCTATGTAAGGATCCAGATATAAATATGACTCAGGCTCTGATCTTTAGGAGTGAAACCCCTAATGAGGGAAAGATATGCAAACAATTAAGTGCTCTACATCAGAAAGTGAAGTGTGTGCAAAGGACTTGGCCAGACCATTGAATCCACACAGATGCATTTCAACTAATCATATAAGGATCTAAGGTTATTGTTAACTAACTAAACAGAAAACTTTGTTCCTTCCACTTTGCATTACATGTCTGGTAGCCTGAGACGACTTTATATTTAGAAGTTACCAAAGACTAACACAATGCTTATTTTGTATAACTTGCAAATGACTATCAAAATTGAGACATGTAGAGATGGGACAGTGGGGCAGAAGATGTGTCTCAGTGGACCTTGTAACTGCCCATATGCTGTGTACAAACGAACTTTGATTGCTAGATGAAAACAAAAAACAAAAACAAAAACAAAACAAAACATTCTAGAACTAGCAAGGATCAAGTCCAAAAAAAAAAAAACAAAGACTTATTTACTCTCAGAAAATCTGATGCATGTTTGCAAATTAAGCTTCAAAATTTCACTTGCCCTCCTTGCTTTTTGTGTGTTCTGTTACTTTGCTTAAATTTTGTAAGTTTTAATAGAACAGTTTTCAAATTTGTGACACACATTTTCTTTTTTTAATTAATTAATTCATTTTTAGTTTCTGACGTTCACTTTTACAAGGTTTTGAGTTCCAATTTCTTTTCTCCTTCCTTCACTGTCCATTCCCCAAGACAGCCTGCAGTCTGATATGGGCTCTACATGTACAATCATATTAAACATGTTTCCATATCAGTCATGTTGTGAAAGAAGTATCAGAACAAAGGGGGAAAACCATGAGAAAGAAAAAGAAAATAGTGTGCTTTGATCGGCATTCAGACTCCATAGTTCTTTCTCTAGATATGGATAGCATTTTCTATCATGAGTCTTTTGGAATTGTCTTAGATCATTGTATTGCTCAGAAAGTCTATCAAAGTTGGTCATCAATTCGTTACTGTTACTATCTACAATGTTCTCCTGATTCGGCTCACTTTCACTCAGCATCAGTTCATGTAAGTCTTTCCAAGATTTTTCTGAAGTCTGTCTGTTCATCATTTCTTATAGAACAATAGTATTCCATTACATTCACATACCATGACTTGTTCAATTGATGGGCATTCCCTCAATTTCCAATTCTTGGGTACCACAAAAAATGTGGCTATAAGTATTTTTGTACATATGGGGCCTTTTCCCTTTTTTATGATCTCTTTGGGATACAGATCTAGTAGTGGTATTGCTGGATTAAAGGGTATGCACAGTTTTGTAGCCCTTTCCTTATAGTTCCAAATTGCTCTCCAGAATGGTTGAATTAGTTCACAATTCCACCAACAATGCATTAGTGTTGCAATTTTCCCACATCTTGTTCAACATTTATCATTTTCCTTTTTTTTGCCATATTAGCCAATTGGATAGGTGTGAGGTGGTACCTCAGAGTTGTTTTAACTTGCATTTTTTAAATCAATAGTGACTTAGAGCATTTTTTTCATATGAGTATTGATAGCTTTAATTTCTTCATCTGAAAACTGTCTGTTCATATTCTTTGAGCATTTATCAGTTGGGAATACAACACACATTTTCCTCACAACAACCTTGAGAAGTGGGTAGTAAAAATATTATTAAACTCATTTTTCAGATGAGGAAATTGAGGCTTAAAGACTTTGCTCATAGTCAGACAGCTTAGCAAGAGTTAGAAAAAAGATTCAAATTCATTCCTTAGTATATAGTCTCTTGTAGTTGCTGTAGCAGACTATACGTATATACATATGTGTGTGTGTGTGGGTGTATGTGTACACACACATGTATATATATGTATATGTTTGTGTGTGCACGTGCATGTGCATGCACACAAACACACATCAAATGGTAGCCTTCTGTCTGGTGATGAGCCTTTCGGAATAAGAGGTCCTAAGATGTCATTTATTCCATCATAGCCATATACTGCAGAACCTTTCCAATTTGATTGGACCTACCCAAGCTTGTTTTCTGTTGTCCTAGCCTTTGGGAACTCAAATGTCCTTCCACAGCATTCTGAGCCATTGGGATCAGACTATTAGAATCCTAAAAATTTTGGAAATGCTCTTCTTTTTAAATTTTCACCACTTTGGAACCAGTAGAAAGTCTATAATTTTCAGCAGTCATAGGGCAGCTTTCAGTAGGAGGTATTACTAGTCACAGGTGAAAACTCCCTAACTTTAGGTCATGCGTTACATCAATAGTATCAAACTCAAATAGAAAGGAGGGGGACTAAACCTTACAGAAGGTTCCCTGAAGGCCATGTGTTGACTGAGAACACCATATATTAGCATTATCTTTGTTCTACTGTATTTTTATATATGTCGTTAAATATTTCCCAATTACATTTTAATCTGGTTCTGCACTGCGGTGCGTGGGGAGTCAGCAGCATGAACCATAGGGCAGGGAATTTGACACCACCGCTCTATATCAGTGTCTGGCACATAGTAGGCACTTAATAAATGCTTGTTGATTGTAGATAAAGATATTCCATATTTATTTGGGCTATTGTCACCCTATTAATTTTTAAAAATAAATTAGTAATATTAGATATCAGTCTCCTTATCATAGCATTATTCAAAACTCTAGTTGAGAAGAAAACAAAAGGAAAAAAATGATGATCAGAGGGAGCATGATGGAAAAAAGGAAGCAATTCCTTGGCTGAATGCCATTTAATTATAGGGGCCAGCCCTCCTGCTACCTAATTATATATTTGTAAAAATGCTTTAGCAAAACCTAATGCTTTTACAATTCCCATCCCCTTCCACATTAGGCCAATCAGCAGCAGCCTATTTTTTATAGAAGCTATTAGTTGTTGTGGGCAAGACTGGTGTCAAGCCAGGTGATGACAGTAGTAATGTTGATGTAAGACAGGGCTCCAAAGGAGTGAAGAGGAAATTTGTTGTCCTTGAATTTGATCATTGCTGGCTCTAGACTTATATATTTATTTATATTTCTCAATTGAATTTCCACTTTCTTAGAGAATGAGACCTTGCAAGTGTAGCTGAGGAGTTCATCTAGATCAGGGGCTCTTAATTTAGGGTGGGTGAAATTGGTTTTTAAATTCCAAAATCGGACCCTGGAGCTAAATCTGGATTCAAATCCTGGCCACATCTAGCTCAAACTACATAAATTTAAACCAGTAATTTTAATTCTCTGAGCCTCAGTTTCTTCTGTCACACAGTGATGCTAATATCTGGTTTATCCACTTTATCAGGTGTTTTTGAGCCTCAAATAAGGTAATGGTTGTGAAAATACTTTGTAATGTGTTCACTGTTGTGCAAAAATAAGCACTTCTTATTCTCCCAGACAGTAAAAAGTCTGTGGCTAATATAATTTTGGAATTTAGTCAAATTCTTACGTATAAAGGCAAGAAAACCTTTGGGTTTCTATTTGGTTTTCTCGTCAGGAAAATAAAAGCCAATTATTGTTACCATGTTTAGCAAAATTGTGTGGTGCATAATCTGTACAAAATTTTTATTTTCTAAACTTTACATCATTTTTCTTTTAGAATCCAAAGATAAACGTATTTCACGAAAATAAAGCAACTATTTTGATGGCGTAAATTAATTTCTTTGTAACCTGGAAAACAATTTATAGTGTAACAACAACCCTGTAAGAATGAAAAACTTCGGAAAAAATACAACACAGTTCTGATCCATGCAATGACCAACCAGCATTCTAAAGAATTGATGATAAAGAATGGTGTCCACCTGGCGACAGATAAGTGATGGACTAGAGCTGCAGAATGAGACATATTTTTGGAAATTGCTAATGTAGGAATGTGTTTTGCTTGACTGCATATTTGTTACAAGGGCTTAGTTTTTCCTTGTCTTTTTCCCCCTTGTTTCTTCCTCAAAGGAGTGGGGGTGAGAGGGAGGAGAGATAAAGCAATTGTTTGTTAATTGAAAAGAATTTAAACAGCAGCAACAAACGATAACATTGGATATTGTGCCAGAAGACTCTACCCATTCCTCTACCTGGGGAGGTTCAAAATGTATGGTATCTTTTTCTATTGTATCTATGGTATATATGGTATGGTATGGTATGGTATGGTATGGTATGGTATGGTATGGTATGGTATGGTATGGTACAGTATGGTGTGGTGTGGTGTATCTATGGTATCTTTTTCTATTTCTGAATGAGCAATTGATACTAAACCAAAGAGAGAACAGTCTTACTTAATTGAATATTTGCCTTCCCACCTTCTCTCCCAATTAGATAATAAGTTTCTTGAAGAGAAGACTTGTGTCTTTCATACTTTTGCATTTACCGCTATGCCCTACACATAGTAGGTACTCAATAACCATTTGTTGAATTGAATTGTTCATTGTGCCATAGGCTAGAGTGTGTGTGTGTGCGTGCGCATGTAAGGAATGGCTTGTATTTTAGCTTTAGATCTCCCATGCTGCCATCCCTTCTCCCTCTTAACAAAGGATCTCACCTCATAATTTACCGTTTTGTTTTTGTCCTTGTATCACCAGTTTCTAGCCCAGTGCCTGGCATGAAGTGGATATTTAATGGCTCCCATTTCTCTGATTTCTGTCTCTGTCATTGTCTTCATCCTGTTATCTGTTCACAATAACTATTCCCTAAACTCATTTTCCAGCCCTCTGCAATCTGGCTTCCAACCTTATCATTCAATTGAAGTAGCTCTCTCCAAAGTTACTAAATGAATTCTTAATCGCCTAATCTAATGGTGTTTTCTCAATCCTTATCATTCTTGACACACTCTTGACCCTATCTTCAGCCCTTGATACTATCTATTGCCCTCTCTTCCTATATACTATGTCTCTAATAATTTTTTGTTGTCGTTCAGTCGTTTCAGGAATGTCTGACTCTTCATGACCTCATCTGGGATTTTCTTGGCAAAGATATTGGAGTGGTTTGCCATTTGCTTCTCCAGCTCATTTTACAGATGAAGAAACTGAGGCAAACAGGATGAAGTGACTTGTCCAGGATCATATAGCTAATAAGTGTTTGAGGCTACATTTGAACTCAGGAAGATGAGTCTTCTTCACTCCAGGCCTAGCATTCTATCCACTGTGCCACCTAGCTGCCTCTCTAGCTAATAATAATAATGATGATAACTGACTTTATATAGCACTTGATATATGTCAGGCACTATCTTAAACACTATAATTTTTGCCTCATTTGATCCTCAAAACAACCCTAAGAGGTAGATGCTATTTATTATCCTCCTTTTACATGTCCGAGTCTGCATTTGAACTCAGGTCTTTCCTGCTCCAGGCCCCGTGCTCTATTCGTTATGCTACCTAGCTGTCCCAGTTTCTCCCTTGGTTTTTGTGGCACTTCCCTTTCCTGATTTTGTTTTAACTATCTGACCAGTCCTCCTCAGGCTCCTTTGCTGGTTCTTTATCTAGGTTATGTCCACTAACCAAGGCTCTCTCCTGGGTATCTTCTTTTCTTCCTCTGTCATCCCACTTAGTGTTCTTGTAAGCTTCCACGGGCTTAATTGTCATCTCTATTCAAATGATGCCAGATCCAGTGCTTAGCACAGTGCCTGGCACATAGTGGGCATCTGATAAATGTTTATTGATTCATCGATGTATCTAGGTCTCTTACCTGAGATCCAGTATCATACCAGGAGGGAGAAAGTAATGGGAAGAGCTTTCCAAAAAAACACCCTAAAAGCTAAGGTTTGACTGAACTTAAAGATACTTTGTGGTAGGAGTGGCATTTAAACAGATCATAACCTATAAATCAATAAATGTTGATGTGCCAGAATTCTGCATCTTTTATAAATATGCATCTCCCACCATGTTTACATTAAGATTTCCCTTCCTTTAAAAGCAATGATAAAAGCTCTTGTTTTGAATTTGGGATGGACTGGGTTTTCCAACAGCAGTCCATCTTGTTTCAAGAGATGGAATAAGTGTCATTAAAATGGTAACAAATCAGAGCACTTTTCAGGAAGATTTAGATTGAAAGTGATTAGGAACTGCTGTGGTTTGATGATAGACAGATAATATTTTTTATTACATTAATTTTGCCATTTAAAAATAGATGGCTGCCTGGCTTTTAGTCCATTAGTAAAACAATTCTGTACCAAGTGAAAAGCCTGGATTTAGGGAGAGAGATCTCATTATATCATACTTTTAGGCCCAAAGAGGATGAGAATAATGCAGAAGGCAAGGTCTCCCCATTACCTCTTATTCATCTCTGTTATTAACAGATCCAATAACAGTGGCTCTTGGGAAAAGAGGCATTTGTCAGTTCTCACACTCAGAAAGATAAAATGGCCAAGAGGTGTTTGAGGAATAAAAATAGAACTAGTTGAGAACTCCAAAGAAATGACATTTTAAAAGAAACTGGTGAATGTGTAGGTCTTGCAAAAGTGTGAATTGATAATCTTGACAAGAACCAGGCAGATACAGGGAGCATATTTCCCTTTCTAGTTGACTTTGTTCTCTGTTTGCCAGGATCTTTCAATTGGCTCCAGAACAATTCTTGAATAGCTTTGAAACAGTTTTGTTAAGATATTTGGTTACATGTATACTTCTGTACAGTTCCTTCTGCTTGTCACTTCTGCCAGATTTAAGAACCAAATACATCCAAAGAAAAGGATCGTGTTTTGTAGAAGGTGGTGACAGATAAGCATGAGGTTGTTGTCATAAAAGCACTAGACTTGGAGTCAGAGAGCTAATTCTATCTTAGGTTTCATCAGTAGAGGTGTGGTGCATAGGAAAGAATGGGTGATAGTATTGTGTTCATGTCTTGGCACCCTACTTTAGTAAGGACTTTGATAAACTGGAAGTTGTCCAGAGGAGAACAACCAGAATATTGAACTTCACGTTACATGAGAATCTTGTCTAAAGAACTGAGGATGGTTAGCCAGAGAAGAGAAAATTTATTGAGGACTTGACAGTTATATTTAAGTATCAGAAGGGCTGTGATATGAAAAAAGTATTGTATTTTTTTCTGTTTTTTTTTCTGGTTTGTCTTGAAATTCTGTAACTCTGAACTTGACTTGGAATCCAGTCTTTGCCACTTGGTTACTGGGTGGCTATGGGCAAGTCATTTAATCTTTCTAATTCTTAGATCCAATACTCATTATCCTTTATCTTTTGTTTCCTCTTCATTTATTTCATGGAAGCACTATAAAATAGTTTTCCTCAGGCTACTTTGCATAAAAGAACAATAATTGTTAAAAATATAAATCTATTCCTACTATGAAACTTTGTTCATTCTCCCTGCCCCAATCCTTGCCCACCACCTTATAGTATAGAATTATTTGAAAATCTGTTAACTGCTAGTGTTGACAATAGCAACCACAAAAATTTGTCCTCACAGTGTCCAGTGTCCCCATTATTTAGAAGAGGTCTTGATGAGCATTATTTTCCTTAACGTCTAAGAATATCCTATGTGAGAAATTAAACATAGTTGAAGCTGATAGACGAATTTGCTATTAATGGAATAATACAAAAAGGTTTTCAGTCTTGTTCTTTGACATTTTTTAACTGCTTATACTCTCTAGCTATAGGACTTCGATCTCTTCTTATGTTTAGTCATAATAATAATAATAACAATAATAAGTATTGTAATGGTGCCTAGCCACAACTGCATGAGGCTTTACATGTATTATTTTATTTGGTCCTTATAACAACTTATACCACAGGTGTTATTATTATCCCTGTTCTTATAGATGAAGAAGTTGGGTTTTAAAGAGTTTTTACATGAAACTTCTAAGAAAGCTCTGAGGCAAGAATTTGTGGTGTTAATGTGATTAAAGATCTTCCCTGGCCATTCAGTAAAGCCTTTCCTTAAACCTTTTACTTACCAGGTGGAAGGCCCAGGCCCACATCCTTTCACTAACTAGGCATGAGGCCCTAGGCCCACAATCTTTTGCTGATTAGGTCATGAGAGGTGTAAAGCCCTCAGGGCCTTAAGGAGGGGTGCTAAGACCACAGCCAATTGTATGTGCACTGAGTTCCAGCCAATCAGATGCACATGAATTCGGCCAGAGACTTGAGTTCTGGCCAATCAGATGGTGGCTAGAACTGTATATAAGGAGAGCCCAGAGTGTGAGAGCTGTAGTATTGAGAAGCAGACATCAAGAAGACTTTGAGGCAGCAAGATATCAAGAGGGCATTGAAGAGAAGACATCAAGAGAGACTGCAGAGTGGAGAGTGTGGACCAGAGAGTTGCAGAGATCAAAGAACTGAGAATCCTCATCATCCAGAGATTGGAGAACTGAGAATCCAGAGAATCCAGGAGACTGCAAGGACTCTGAGAATCACAAGGGCTTTCAGAACTTTGGGAGAGGACACAGAGAAGCCGACAGTTAGGATTCGTAACTGTTTACAGGAAGGCCCTAGCAGGGGGGAAGGTTACAGGATAACTTGGTTCCTTGCTATAATACTGTGTTATATTTTCCTTGTTGCTTCATTGAGGTGCGCTTACTGGTTTTAGAATATAATTACTGCTATATCTAATTGGAGTTATTGGTCTTGTGATTTGATACTGTGGTATCTAAACAAATGTTATACTTCCTCTGCCCTCTACCTAGAGAGTTTTTCATACTTCGTGATTCTGAATCATATAGGCATGTTCATGGTCATCCATGAGGTCATGAATCTTGGCTTACTGATACAGAATTGAACTCAACTGTTCCCATTTCCCCTTTTGCCATGTTAATATTAAATGAAAAAAAAAGTACAACCAGACAGACAGACCCAGATGAAGCATTAAAGGCAATCATGATGACATACTGTGATATTTATAATTCTATAAGCAAACAAAGAAATAAATTGTCCTTGTTCTCCCCCTGCCCCTATTTAAAAGCAGCAAAGTTAGACAGCTCTATTAAAAAAATGTTTTCAAAAATGAACAAAAATCTATTTTTTCCTCCTTCCACCTCCCCTTTAAAAAGGGAAAAAGAAAGGAAAAGAAATCATTGTAACATATACTCACAGTCAAGCAACAGAAATTCCCACATTGGCCATATCCAAAAAAATATGTATACCTCAATCTATACCATGAATCTTATCACCTCTCTGGCAGGATAATGAGTTATATTATCACTTCTCTAGAAGCATAGCTTTTCATTGTGTTGATCAGAGCTCTTAAATATTTCCAAATTTTTAGTCTTTATATTTGGAAAGCACTTAGTACCATACATGGCTCATAGTAAGGGCTGTATATGTGTTATCATCATCATTTTCATCAGCAGTAGCAATAGCAGAAGTAGCGAAACACTAATTCTATTACTGCTACAAATATAATGCTGTTGATATTGTATAAGTCTTTCTCCTGATTCTGTTCACTTCAGTCTGCATCAGTTGATACAAGTCGTCTTAGGTTTCTCTGAAACCAAAAATAGCACTCAATTACATTCATATACCATTTTTTTTTCAACCATTCCCTAGTTTATTGTGGGCCCCTTAAATTTCAATTCTTGGTTACCATGAAAAGAGTTACTATAAATATTTTTATGCACATGGATCTGTTCACTTTTTCTTTGATCTCTTTGGGATATAGGTCTAGTAGTAGTATTATTACTGGGTTAGAGGATACGTACAACTTAGTGACTTTTGGGGTCATGATTCCAAGTTGCTTTTCAGAATGACTGTATCAATTCATACCCCTACCAACAGCGCATTAACATGCCCGTTTTCCTGTGGTTCCTCCAAAATACCATTTTCCTTTCTCTGCTAACTTTGCCAATCACATAGGTGCCAGGTGCAGTTTCAGTGTTGCATTAATTTGCATTTTTTAATTGTTATTTTAAGCATTTAAAAATTTTGTTTATTAATAGCATGCAGCTTCCTCTCTTTAGCCTTAAGTTCTGGTCATTCTACCATTTGCAAAGAAACGTAAAGTTGGCACTGGAAACAAATTTTTGGTCATGGAAAGAGTGAGGTGAAACTAAGAAGGTGATTTTGCTCACAGCCGACAGATGTCCTATTGTGACTTTGGGATTTAAGAGGAATAGCAGCATGATACTCATGCTTTAGAATAAATGGCACAAAAGTTCTTTGAACAAGGGACAAGCATTCCTTTTTTGATTTTCCACAATCTGAGCCTTGAAGTGGATCTTTAAATGAGAAACATTCAGCCTTTTCTCAGTGATAAGCACTGCACTGACATGCTAGAACAGCTTGGGAGCAATATCATTTGCAAGTGCTCCCCAACCCCCCTTTCGTTTTCCTTCAGTTTGTGTAATCATTTGTGTAAATCTAAATGAATTATACATCAGTGAGTCCTCTTTTTTTAACCAAAGAGGTTTTAAATAAGTTTTCTTCTTTTATCATTGACCTTTCTTAATATCTCTGCTTCTTAGGTCTTCCTCATGTTTTCCTCACTATCACATGCTCTCCAACTCCTCTGCCCCCCCTAAATACAACAGCTCCAAAGGCAAAGAGAAACAGAAAAAAATTGGGTCCCTATTTGCTTTTCCTGAATATCACTTCTTTACTGCTGAGCACTGTGGTGTTCTCAGGCAACAGGATAAGAGCTACAAATTGAAACCCTCTTGCTAGAAAATGCTGCTGAAGTGATAGTTATATTTTAATTCAATTATGCCAAAACTTTGGAAATAGTTATACACATGGGAGGACAATACAACATAATGCAATACAATGCAGTATGGTACAGTACAGTATAGTAGTGTACAATGCATTTCAGTGCGATGCAGTGGATTAACATGCAGTATAATGCAATGTACATTTTTAAGGTCCTACTATGTGCTAGTCACTGTGCTAAGGAGTATACATATCTGGCTCCTCAGAGGCTGCCAGTAGGAATCAGAGATGTTACAAATGCTAATAATCATAGTAAATCATGTAATTATAACTGAAAGAGGCCATAAAGGCATCTGGTCAATTCTCTCATTTTACAGTTTAGGAAACTGAAGACATGACGAGGTCTAGTGACTTACCCAAAGTCACACAAGTGGGAATTGACAAAGCTAATATGTGAATCTAGTTCTTATGACCCCAATCTAGCATTTCCCAGAGTATCTTTTCAGCAATAAGTGTTTGAATACCGGGGGCCATTTCTACACTAGTACATGAAGAAGCTATATGGATATCTTCTGTCTACTGCTCTCTGTTACATATCACTAACAAGTGAGCATCATTACATGTGTGGGCAATTATATTTTAAGGAGAAAAAGCATACTAAAGCATACTTTGTGGGGTGCTTGATATAATAAGGCACACTTATGAAAGAAATATAAAATAAGCTTTGAAGAGGTTAAGTAAAACTGTGTTATAATGGAAAGAACTCATAGTTTGGAGAAAGGAGGGGATTGCAGACGAATATTGACTCTAACAGCTAGTTGTCTATTGTGTCCCTGTTGGAAACTCAGTTCAACTATCTGAGGCCTAGTTTCATTATCTGTTCAATATGAATAATAATTCCTATAATAACTACCTCGTAGTCTTTGCAAGATTTAAGTAAGATTTTATATATAGATGTGTGCATATATATATGTAGGCACAGATAAACATATTTGTAATAAATTATAATATATTAATATATACATTAATGGGCATTTATTGATATATAAAATTTCATATTTAATCTCATATATTACAATATATTACATATATGTATAAATTTATATTTATATATTATACATACAATATTATCATAGTACATAAATTATAATGTATAATATACAAATGAATATATTATACATAATCTCATTTGATCCTATATATGGATAAATTTATATATTTACATATTGTATGTATATAATTTTATTTAAGCCTCAGAACAATCCTATGAGGTAGTTACTGCGTTATATATATGTATATATATTCACACACATATTTTTATATGTACATTTATACATTGTGTAAATGTAATATTGTAAACTTTAAAGTGTTATATAATTGACCACATTTATCAAAATATAATCAATTGGAGAAAAACATGATGGCTTAAAGCTAGCCTCCCAATAAGGAAGGCCTGTATTCACATATCTCCTCTAAAATATAACAGGTTGTGTGACACTAGACAAATCACTTAACCTCTCAATATTCCCCAGAGAACACTCTAAAGCTATTTATAAGTTGCAGAGCATCTCTGATCTACTTGGTAGAAGGAGCTCCTCACTAAAAGTTCCTTATACCAGAGAAATCCCAGGTTTGGTAAAAATAAATAGAATTGGCAGGCCAAGTTATATATGAAAAGATGGCGCCACTGTGGCAATAAGTGAAGGCCTATTCCTTTTGGTTAATTATGTGACAAAAACATTAACCAACCTACAAAGAGGTATTATTTCAAAAACTCATTTGTCAGTTGTTTTGAACTTGTTTTGAACTATTTTTTTTTCCATAGAAGTAATGTTATGGCGTTCTATCCTAATCTAGTATACCATCTATCAGTTGTGTTGTTGTAGGGATGCTTTTTAATGTATCAATTAGACGAGATAACTGCTGAGGAGGTCTTTTCAAAATGGACTGTTCTCCTGACCTTTTATTATATGGTGGCTGAGTTTTCAGGCCAGCCCATAAAACTCAGTTTAAACCATTTGCATTTAAAATAGAGTTAATTACCTTAACTATGCTTAATTATCAAAAAGTAGATACTGCTTTATAAATATTACTTGTGACTACCTATTTCTAACTGTCATAGAATGTTTGAAGCACCAGGCTTTTCATTAGAAGAACTGGATGGCCTTCCAGATCTCCAAACCACACTTTGATATTGGGTACATCAGTTTACCTTTCTGTGCCTTGGTTATCTTGTCTGTAGAATGCCTATGATAATGCTTTTACTACCTATCTCACAGATTTTTGTAAGACTTTTGAAATCAACTGTAAAGTAGTATGGATATGTAACTTATTGTTAACAATGATACTAATATACTTATGTAAATTAAAATAGCTTTCTACATCAATCATGCCTTTTTGTGTTCTAAACCAGCAGAAGAGTTGGTTTTATGGTGGGGGAGGAGTGACAGTCTTGGATGTTAGTTTGCAAGTATGGAGTGTAAGTCATGGACTCTATGTACACTTTGTAATTCTTTCTTTTTTCATTATTTAAAAATTATTTTCTTTTGTTTTGACATCCCCTATATTTCCCTCTGCCTTCTCCAACAGAATCATCCCTTATAAAAAAAGAAGAAAAGAATAAAAGTTCAGCAAAACTAAGCAACAATCAACAATTATATACCCATACGTGCATGTATGTATGTGTTTATGCATATGTGGTGTGTGTATATATTTCTGTATATACTTCAGTGTGTGTATATATGTATATATACATATATATTTATTTCTACATCCTTACACTCTCATCTCTGCAAAGGAACTGGGGAAAGTATCTTCTCATATCTCTTTTTTGAGACCAAGACTGGTCAATACAATTGTGCAACATTGTTTTGATTATTTTGTGGTTATTCTTTCCATTTACTTTCTTATAAGCATTGTGGGTATTGTTTTCTTAGTTCTACTTTATTCATTTTGCCTCAATTTATGTGAGTTTTTTCATATTTCTTTGTGTATGCAGTGTTCCTAATTAGTTATAGCACAGTAGTATTCTGTTATGTACACATAGCACGATTTGTTTAGCTCCCGAATCATTGAACATCTACTTTCTATCCAATTCTACTTTACTGCAATGAACATTCAGGTCTTTCAAAGATTACTATATAAAGAGCAGAGTGAAGCTTGATCTACTTAAAGATATACATTTTATTTAAAAGAAAGTCCAGTGTTTAACTAGTCAAGACAGATTGTTTCAAGACATTTCAGAGTTGAAGGGCATTTTAAAACTTAAGGTGTTTTAGCAATATGTTTTATCATGATAATATGATTTATAGTGATACAATTTAATCACATTTTTTGTTGTTACTGGGAGGGAGTGTTTAGAGGCTTGGTTTAAATTTGTCATTTCATTAATGTTGTAACTCTTGGTATGGAAATGCCTTTCACTGATGTAGACTAGCAACTCCTCATTAATTTATTAGCTTAGAAAATTGCTCGGGGGCGCCTAGAGATTAATGGTTTTGTACACGGTCATACAGTCAATAAATTTCAGAGGCAGAGCTTGAACCTTGGTCTTCCTAGAGACTGATGCTGGCCGGTGTCTCTCCCCTACATTATGCTGGCCTTCTGTTATAATCCCTAAATGGTTGTTATTTTGCTCCTTTCTCAGTTGTGTTTTTGATGTTTCCTTAAAGTAGTAGTGTTAAAACTCATGTACAGGTATTCCTAAGTGCAACATAATCCATACTTCGCATATACCCCAATCCTTTACTCTTGCAAAGAAAGAAAAGATCTCCCCAAGCTATTTACTTGCTAAGGAAAAGTCCTACATGCATTATTTGATGTGATTAATTTCTCTCATAATGCTATAACATTAAGTTAACAACCATAACAATACTATTTCTTTATTATCTCTTTGATGCATTTAATAAATTAAAGAATATAAAAGTGAAATGAAGGTCATGACGATTTCGATTACCCAATCATTTTATCTTGAGGCTAGACCCTTTCTTTTATTTGTGTCTCTGTTTGGAACTTGCATTACCAAGCTGAGACCCTCTACTTCCCCCCATCCTTCCTTCTTTTTTCATATTTTTTTTTGTTTTTTGGAAGGGGGAAGGCAAGACAATTGGGGTTAAGTGACTTGCCTAAGGTCACACAGCTAGTAAGTGTGTCAAGTGTCTGAGGCCGGATTTGAATTCAGGTCCTCCTGACTCCAGGGCCAGTGCTCTACTCACTGCACCACCTAGCTGCCCCCACCTTTCTTTTAAAGTTAAGTATTGACAGAGGTTCATAGCTTCCTAGGCTCATAGGATGACAACTAAAGGGGATCTTTACTTTCATCTAGTCACAGCTTCTCTTTTTTGACAGTGAAAACTGGGCAGAGAAGTCAAGTGATTTGCACAAAGTCACAGAGAAAGAAAATGGGAGAGCCAAATTTCGAATTCATATCCTTTGACTCCAAATCCAACACTTTTATTGCTGCACCATACTGAAGAGAAATTCCAGATTTAGTAGTTACAAATTATAATATCTATTTTAACTTACGTTGCAAAGATTTTTGGCAAAAGCAGTGGAGATCATTTGATAGGGAAATGATACTGCAGATAACTTGGTGGGGGTGGCAGCTGATGCAAATCATCCCACCAAAATTTGTGATAAATGTGGAAAGGAGACAATAAATGAACATGTCATAGAACAAATATTCCATTCCATCTACATAACATCTATATTCATTGGTGATCAATGATAGTGAAACTGCTACATTTAAACTTGCTTTCTTCCATTCTCAAGGCGGCCAAGTGGGGGAGGCATTTAATGTGAAATTGGCAAGAGGAGATAGACATGACCATATTTAAGCAAAATAAATTGATGCTGGAGCTGATATGACATTAAAAGGGCTCACAAAATCAATTTTAGGATTTCACAAAGAAAGAACAATTTTTCCTATTTACCCGAAAGTTGAAAAGGCTACAGATGATTTTTTTTCTGTGAACCTATGATTTCTGTCAATTTAGGGAACTCCCTGTGAGGAAATTCCTTCTACCAATGCATATCAATAATTGTTCTGCCAGAACAATAATTATCATGATCGATAATTGTAATCTTAGAGAGGTGCTTGGGAACATCGGTGTGTTAAATGGCTTCCCAAAGGTCACACAGGTTATATTAGAAGTGATACTTGAATCCAGAGGTTTTTGACTTCAAAGCTTGGTTCTCTGTGCACCATGCAGCTCTACCTGTTGTGGATAATTTTACCAAAACCAAGTCACTTAAAATGATAGCAGCAAACATCTATATTTCTATGTTCTGGTTTCTACAAAACCTTTTTGAGAATGTTTTATGCACACATTATGTATCTTTTATAAAAACATAGGAAAGGAGGAATTAGCCTTTCATATAGGCTTTTTCTATGGCAGACTACATCTCCATTGTCATATAACTGAATGAAAGGTTAAAGAAAATGATAATTACTTATATTTATTTAACACTTTAAATTTTACCCACATTATTTATCATTCATTGATTTTAAAAAGAATTAACTCGATAGAACAAAATGTAGCTCTAATTACTCCCCTCAAGCATGTTATTTTCCATGTATGTGATAAAATTACATAAGACTAAGAAAGATGTGACTGACCACCAAGTTAATTTCTTCAAAAGCCCACTGCATATCTGTGCCAAATGAAGCTTAATGTGAGCAAATGTGCATTTATTAAAAATACTTGACAATCATATGAAGGCTGTTATGTTCAGTCTAATGAGAATAGAGATTCTACACTGAAAGCAAGGTTCTCCAGATACTCCTATTCACTGATAATATTGTGGTAATTGTACCACACTTGAACTCTGTAAAGTAGCTTTCATGAAACCCATAGTATCGTGAAGGAAACCAGTACATGGCTAAGAAACAGTGGTGGATAAGTGGAATAGGTTAAGTTCACAAGACACAGTAGTCAATGACTATAGTAATCTACTGTTTGATAAACCCAAAGACTCCACATTTTGTAACAAGAGCTCACTATTTGACAAAAACTGCTGGGAAAATGAGAAAACAGTAAGGCAGAAACTAGACATATACCAACATCTTATATAGTATGCCAAGATAAGATCAATGAGTACATGATTTAGATATAGAAGGTGACACTATAAGCAAATTAGGAGAGCAAGGAATAGTTTACCTGTCAGATCATTGTAGAAGGGAAGAATCAAGACCAAACAAGAGATAGAGAACATTATGAAATGCAAAATGGATGATTTTGATTGCATTAAATTAAAAAGTTTTTCACAAGCAAAGCTAATGCAACCAAGATTAGAAGGGAAGAAGAAAGCTAGGAAACAATTTTTACAGCCAGTGTCTCTGATAACATCCTCATTTCTAAAATATATTGAGAATTGAGTCAAATTTATAAGTATACAGGTCATTCCCCAATTGATAAATAGTCAAAGGATATGAATAGGTAGTTTTCAGATGAAGAAATTAAAGCCATCTGTAGTCATATAAAAATGCTCTAAATCACTATTGACTAGAGAAATACAAATTAAAACAATGCTGAGGTACCACCTCACACCTATCCAATTGGCTAAATGATGAAACAGAAAAATAAAAATGTTGGAGAAGATGTGGGAAAAACTGGAACACTAGTGCATTTTTGGTGGAGTTGTGAACTGACCCGACCATTCTGGAGAGCAAAATGGAACTATGTACAAAGGGCTAGGAAACTGTGCATACTCTTTGATCCAGCAGTACCACTACTAGGTCTATATCCCAAAGAAATCATAAAAAGGGAAAAGGCACCACATGTACAAAAACATTTATAGCAACTCTTTTTGTGGTGGCAAAGAATTGGAAATTGAGAGGATGCCCATCAATTGGGGAATGGCTGAACAAATTGTGGTATATGAATGTAATGTGCTATTGTGCTATAAGAAATGATGAGCAGGAAAACTTCAAACAAAAACTGGAAAGACTTGCATGAAATGATGCTGAGTGAAGTGAGCAGAACCAGGAGAACACTATACACAGTAACAACCACATTGTGCAATGACCAGCTTTGTTAAACTTAACTCTTCACAGCAAGGCAATGATCTAAGGCAATCCCAAAAGACTCATGATGGAAAATGTTATCCATACCCAGAGAAAAACTATGGAGTCAGAATGCAGATCAAAGCATATTATTTTCTCTTTTTTATTGTTTTTAGTTTTTTCTTTCTCATGGTTTTTCCCTTTTGTTCTGATTCTTCTTTCACAACATGACTAATGAGGAAATAAGTCTAATATGATCATATATGTAGCCTATTTCAGATTGCATGCTGTCTTGGGAAGAGGGGTGTGAAAGGAGGAAGGAAAATTTAGATCTCAAAATCTTACAATAGAAAATGTTGAAAACTAAAAATAAGTTAATTTTTTTTAAAGAACGAAGGCAGTATAATCATATGTATTGGAGGGAAAAAAAACAAACACATTTATAAAGACCATAATTTCAGTGTTTCATGAGCTACCTATTGAGTCGATCCTTCAAAATACACATCTTATTTTGGAAAGGCACCACAGAGGGACAAATATCAGTATAGAATTGTAAAGGAGGAGGAACTGTTTTGGAAACTATGCATTGCTTTAAATGATCATCAACCAATCACCGCCATAAAAGCTCATCTTTTTAATACTAATTCTTTTGCAGATGTCGTATATGACTATAAATCTTGGGATAACTTTTAAAACCTGTTGGGTATAAGTAGGTTGCAGGAGCTTACCAATAGTGACTTTTGACTGAGAAGTAGGGCAAGTGACCAGAAGTAAAGTAAATCATATGACCAGAAAAATGAATAGGCCAGCCCAAGCAAAAGTGAGGGATAACAGGACAGCTAAGCTGCTGCAATGGTATCCCCTAGATTTTAAAAGATACAGACCAAAAACTCTAGTGCATAGGGTAAATCCCTTTTTGAGAACATATGGAAATACGTGGAGTAGAGTAGCGTGGAAAGAGAAGGAATAGATAGGTTATGATTTACACAATTGAAAAGAATACCCATAATGATGAGTTACAGATCCATTCACTTATGGAGGTAAAACCTAAAACTAATTTTTCCCTTTAGGTGTGTGCTGAAGTAAGAGTCTAAGATGGTAATTTATTTATCCCAGAGGACCCTTATTACATGGATCCTAAAAACATGGAGATTAAATATAAAATTATCTTTATAGACATATTTAGGCTGATAAAATAATTTCTTATCAAATATCATTAATTCAGGTGCAAGTCTATAGCTGAATTATGAGTGCATAACTTGCAGGGCACTGTCATTTGGGAGGGGTTTCTCATGTTGTTCAGTCTGTACAGAAGGGTGGCAAAGAAGGGGTGTGGAAGGATTGATAGGGTGGGAAACAGTGTGTTCTATATAGAATATCTGAGAAGCATGAATGGAAACCAGAACTGAGACAACCAGGCATGGAGGATGATGTCTCAGAGCCAGTCAATGTGACTGGGTCAGCCTGTCTGGTCAGGCTATTCAGAGAGTGGGAGACAAGAAATGGAGTCAAGAAATGAAAGTGTGTTTAATTCACTCACAGTGGAGTTCAAGTGACCACCTGCTTTGTATGTCTTTTGTTTCCTTTTCTGTAGGCCATTCTCATTTTTAAATGATATTTCTGCTCCAAGAAAACTCCAGAAGTACTTTAAAGTCTACTCTTCTATATTTTATTTCACATCATGGGTATTTTATTCATGCCTATGTTCCAACATAATTTTTTCCTTTGTACTTAGCTTTTTGAAGCATTATTTTTTCATGTTTTAGGTTCCTTAAAAAAACCATGTCCAGAGAACATAGTCTGAGTTAAGGTCATTGGCTTTATTTATAGCCTTCCACTGATGTCCCTGATTTTAAAAGATATAGCTTTTTTCCCTCTTCTTTTCTATGACATTTTCTCTATTGTGAGGTAAATTAATGTACAGTAGATAGTGTGGAAAGGGAATTCGGAAACTTTTATGTAATAACATGGCATCTGTGTTACAGGAAAGGCTGTTGTTTATTATGCTGTTATCAATATATGTAGGTTGAATTCTAGTCGTGTTGAACAGATCACAGAGTTAGAATAGACCTCGGAAGCCATCTATCTAAACAAGAATACTTTTTACAAAACCCTTGGCCGTTCCTCCAGGGGTAGGGAAGCCTACTGTTGCCAGAGGCATCCCATTATATTTTGTAGTTCAAATTATTAAAAAAGTCTAAAGACTAAATGAAGACTAAATTTGTCTCTCTCCAAGTTCTACTCATTGTGCCTAAGTATACTTTCTGGAGCCAGGTAAAACAAGTCTAATGCCTCTTACATAGCCTTGAAAGGCTTAAAAGTATTTGGAAGCAGCTATAACCCAAGCTAAATATCCCCAATTCCTTCAGCCTATTATATGGCATGAACTTGAGACCCCTTACCATTCTGTATGCCTTTCTTAGGACACTCTCCTTCAGCTTATTAAAATCCTTCTTAAAATGCCTTGTCTAGAACTTAACAGAGTAGAGATCTGCCCAGAATAAAGTTAGCCTGGCAAAAGTACTGTGATCATAGCTTCTCACTATTGTCAGAATTTGCCTGCTTTTCTGATGTCCATTGTTCTGCTTTTTTATTGCTACATTGTAAATTGTCATTAATTAAAATAAGTTAACGCCACAATTTGGGGGTCATGTGAGTGACAAGATGGCAGACTGGGCACTTTCTCTGAACTCTACAACCTCTCAGACATCTCCAAATTAGAAAATACACTTCACAGGTAAAGTAGCTTCAACTGGTCTCCAAGTTCTAGGATAACGAGGCTCTGAAGAAGGTTTTAAATAAAAAACCCTGAAAATGACACTCACTGACCCTGAAATCATTCAGCAGTATTCCCCTACCTCCTACACTACTAGTCCTGAAGTTTTACTAGTAGACCCAAGGACAAGGCTTACATCAAAACCCTCTTCTTCATCCCAGTCCTATATCCTTCTTTCCAGTGCTGTGGAGACCCCTAGGTCCAGGATGCAGAAGTTTGCGCAGGGCTTGACAACCAATTGGGCCACAGCCCTTCAGGAGCAAAGCCTGCTGGAAATTGCAGGGGTACCCACTAATTGGGGAATGGCTGAACAAGCTGTGGTATGTGATTATGATGGAATACTACTGTGCTATAAGAAATTATGAGCTCAATGATTTTTTAAAACAATGGAAAGACTTGCATGAAATAATGAAGAGCAAAGTGAGCAAAACCAAGAGAACATTGTATATGGTAGCAGCAATATTGTTTTAAGAACAATTTTGAGTGTATCAGTTATTTTAACTATTATAAATACTCAAATTCAATATGATCAGCATCTGAAGAACTGATAAATAGAAATAAATATAAAACAATTTTACATATATATATATATATACGTGTATATATATATATATATATATATATACACACACACACCTCTTTGTGTCTAATGGTAGCCCTCTCTAGGGTGGAGGGGAAGGAAGAAAAAAAGGGGAAAAAAGAAATTTACATAGTTTTGCATAGCAGATTTGGAGTTTCATGTGCAACCATATTTTTTTTATTGTACTATGTTATAGAAATGCTTGTTTTATTCCATTAATTAAATGTTTAAAAAAAGAAATTCTGCTAGGGGCAGCAACCTGGAAGTACCAATGCTACAAAGCCTAGAACTGTTTATGCTAGAGAAAGATGGCTCTGAACTGCTAGTAGTAGGCCAGAGAACTGATGAACAGAGTTAGTGAGAAAGATCACCAAACCAAAACACACTATTCCTGAGTAGTTTAAAAGAGGAATGAGAATTATGAGAACAGAATCTGTGTCCTGCATGGCAAAAATAATGAATGAATAAGAATAGACAAATTTAAATCTGCAATGGCAAGCCTCCAAGAAACAATGGAGGGAATGAGAGATTGGGGAAACAGATAAACAGAAGCGAAGGACTATCTAGAAGAACAAAAACAAAACACACGGATATTAAAAGAAAATACACTCACCATGCAAACAAAACATACTTTACTCCAAGACAGAGTTCTCAGTGAAAAACTAAGGATCACAGATCCCTCAGAAGACCATGACAGGACAAAATACCTTAACATTATAACAAAAGATATGATGGAAGACAACTGTCTAGAAATTCTAAAATTAGAAAATGAAATTCCGGTTGAAATAATTCATATATCACTGCCTTTAAAAAGCCCAAGGCTATACATTACCCCAAGATACATAGTGGTTAAAAATAACAATTCAATTGAGAAACTAGTTCTTCAAGCCATCAAGAGATATATGTTAAAATACAAAGGAAAGGACACTGGATTAATGCAAGACTATTATGTACCCACGATAAATAGAAGGATGGGGTGGAATATTGTGTTCTGAAGAACATTGGAGCTCAGGATACAACCCAGGGTGAACTATCCTGCAAATTTGAGCTTATCTATTCAGAGCAACCATACAGGTCAAAAGATAGATGTTCAGTAATAAACCAGAATTTAAAACAACTTTAGAAAGAAACTAGAACTGATTACTTGCCACTTACACATACACACACACACACACACACACACACACACACACACACACACACACACACACACACACACACACACACACACACACCCCGAAACCCAGAAATGCAGGAGCATTGAATAAATGAAGCAAGCAAGGACAGTAACAGCAATAGAATGACAACAGAGACCAGTAAGAGACTTTTTTTTTCCAAGTCTACATAAGGAGGCAGGGGCAAAGGGAGAAATCTTGCAGAAGTAACAGTGAAGAGGTAGACAGTAGGTATTATGGACAGAATCTGGCAACACCTTGTTCACAGGTAAATCAGTACTTTTTTGTAGGACTGCATTATTATCCAGGAAGTACTGGGACCAAAGCAAGGTCTAGCAATGAGAAGAAAGTGGTCTCTCTCGTTTTAGAAAGAGAAGAGCCTACAAGAAAATGAGTGGCAATAAGGGTGGAAAGATTGAAATGGAAGAAGAAGCAGGCCTTACTTTGGAGGTGGGAGGGTGCTGTTGTTGTTCTCAAAGAGAATGCTCAACTGATGAATGCTCCTGTGGGTGAAGAGAGTGGGTAAGTGAAGGGGGATGAGGACCTTCCACTAGATGAGTTGTGGGGTGCTTGATATATCTACTTGTCCTGGTAGGTGATGAGTTGAAAACGCTGAGGGCAACTGGCCCCTGAAGGAGAGGGAGAGCATGAGCACAGAAAGGATAATCCAGGTAAATGTTGAAAAAAAAAAGATTAACAAGAGAGGGTATTGATCAGTGATAGGCTGCATAATCAGGGATGTGCCGAACGAAGGACCCTACCATGGAGCAGTGTCCTTTGACACCTGCAATAATTGATATTGTTCTGAAGTGAGGCACAATAGGAAAGGGAAATCATTAGGCAAGCACTATAAGGCAGTGGGAGAAAGTACCTAGAAGGATGTATACCTTGGAAGGTTGGAAGGTTGAATTGCATGAGGAATACAGAAAAAAGAGATACCAGATAATTAGAGAGGTCATGAATCAGAGAATGAGGGTGTAAAAGTGAACAGAAAGAGAAGAGAAATAATGAAGAGAATAAGAGAAATCCTTTTTGGAAATGGGGGCAAAAATGAAATTTAAAAACTAAAAAACAGGACTAGCTAAAGGGGAGGAGAAGAACTACCTGACTAAGTGAGAGGGAAAAAAAGAGGGGTAAGAAATATATAACTAGGTAAAAACAGGAGAGAAAGGGGAACTAATAAACAAAACCCTAGAGGGAAAGGGTACTAAATAAAAAGTTAGGATAAGGGGTTAGCAAAAGAAAGCTGTTGGGAACAGGGTCACCTTAAAAAAATAAAGTAACTGGAAGAAAATAGTGTTGTGCTTATAGCAGAAGAGGGAACTTTGAAAATCTTTAGAACAGATAACATGAATGCATCTAGAATTAAAAGGGAAGTAGTCAGATGGAAAAAAATTCTTTGTATCAAATTTCTCTGATAAGGGTTTGATATCTAAGATGTATAAATTATACACACATACACACACTTAATTATATAGGTTATGTGTAAAATTTGTACATATGTTACAAATAACATTATATATAATTGTTATGTATAGATTGTCTATTATATATACATATACATACACATATTATAGATATTCTTCAATAAATGGTCAAAGAATATGAATAAGCAGTCCTAAAAAACCCTTCAAAGTATTCACAATACATGAAAAATGCTCCAAATCACTAATGATAAGAGAAATAGCTAAGGTTTCACCTCATACCCTGAAAACTGGCAGAAATGGCAGTGGTCCATTGTGGAGGGGTGGTGGGAAGATAAGCATACAGATACATTGTTGGTAGCGCTGTGAAATGTTGCAACCATTTTGGAAAGCAACATGGAATTATGAAAATAAATAACTAAAATAGCTTTCCATTGATAGGGGGAAAAGAGGAAAAAATATTTGCAACACTACTTTTTGTGATAGCTAAGAATTGGAAACTAAGTAGATGCCCATTAATTAGGGAATGACTAAATTGGGGATACTTGAATATAAGGGGATATCACTGTGCTGTAAGAAATTATATGTGTGATGAAGCCATAGAAGCATGGAAATATCTATGAAGCAGAGTAAAATAAGCAGTTGAGAAAACCCTATACACACCAAAAAAGTAAATGCAACAAAATTATAAAGACCAAGTGGGACTCCACAAGTGAAGAGAAATGCAACCTCATCCCTTCCTGGAGGTGGGAGGTCCAAAATCATTACATATTTTCAGACTTTTTCAATGTATTGATCAGCTGTGCTGACGTTTTTTCCTGTCCAAAAATACTATTTGTCATACAGGATGGCTCTTTAGGAAAGCGAAGGGGAAGAATAAATGAGATATAGTGATGTAAGAAGCAGAAAATATCAATAAAATTATCTAAAAAATAGATAAAATGAGTCAGTCCATGGGATGCCCAGCCTTTGTGACAAATTGATCGTTCTACTGTTCACTACACCCCCTCAGTACCTCAGGGCCTCCAAGAAGTGCTACATCACTTAGAGTGTTTTATTTTCATTTCATAGCATTTTCTCCTGCTTAATACACTTGTGGTTCCCCTTCTTTGGTTTCCCATGAAGCTCTTGATTGTGTAATCTCCTATCATCCATTCTCTACAAATGTTCTTCACTGTGTTGGCAGCAAATGTTATTGGATTTCTGAGCATTTGTCTGGAGGTTACAGCCTTATTGCTGCTGATGTTATCATATCATCCAATGTTGAATACAACTTGTAGATGATATTAATGAAACCACTCATGAAACTGGATATCTTCCATATGGACTGAGTCCAAGTGGCATGACAGTAAGTTGGTACACTATCACAACTTTGGAGATTTTTAGATTAATTGATAGCTGAACAGAACTGAGACCACAATGCTTCCAGCTCTTATTTAGAACATATTGGACTTCTTAAGTCACATATTGTTTGTCATTGGATACAAGATTGAACCAGAATTCACCAATATTTTTTTTCATTTCTGCACTACTAATGAAAACTTTGTGAATTAAGCATATTTAAGACAAATTCATATAAGACCACAGTCTTTGGGGAGGTTCCGTCATACTACATCATTAACTGCAATTCACCTTCTAATCTTAAGGCTTCCAGCCTTTATGTTCAAGTCTTCTGCAAATACTATAGTTATATCTCTATGTCTATGTCTATGTCTATCTCCATCTCCATCTCCATCTCCATCTCTATCTATGATGCTTCTATGATATTTTTAAAGTGTTAACATGGTGCATATCTTTTTAAAAACAAATTAACATCATTATTATTCTCTTTTTGAAATTGGTTACAAGTGGAGGCTGATAAAACATATTTCCTCTATGTATTTACATACAACGAGAAATCTAGAGGGGTGATAGAGAAAACTCCAAGAGCTTTCTAAGCCATTTTATTTGCCTTTTCTCAAGGAAATTACTGCCTTAGGGTGGTATATTGGGAAATGACCGTGATTTTAAAATGAAAGACATCAATAAACTTGCTAACAGGTGTTCTGAAAAAGCATCTATATATTCGTTCTTTTTAATACTTTGTGGTTACTCACGTGCCACAAAAATATGAAAGGTCCTGTTGTGACCTTGGTTTAAATTTGCTGAGATTTGGTAACTCTTTCATTGAGAAAAGATATTACAAGAACTACAGAAATATTGGCACTGGGGCACATTACATTTATATTCTGATGGAGTTGAAATAGTTAAAACATGATAGATGCTACTCTTATTTATGGCAACTGCCTGTCTTAGGAGATAGAGCATCATCTTTTTCATAAATTTCTAACCTAATGTATTTTAAATGACATAGATTGCCTATAATTAGCAATTTTCTTGCTTCCAACATTTTATCTATTTCCCATCATAAATATCATAGTTATAGTGACTTGCTAGAGAAGATAAAAAGCCCTTGATCCATATTAGTGGCAATTCCCTTTTGAAGACTAAGATAGAAGAGTAAAAGTGCTAGAAGCTGAAATCTCGACGTGTAATACAGAATTTGTTTTCTATAATGCACTGAGGGTTTTGCTGACATACTTTATCATTTCCATGAGTGAAATTCAGAGTCCTGTGTTCAGTTCTGTACGACTGAAATAAATAGAGAAGGCTTTAAAATTAAAAAGAGGTTTCTTGCTTAGGTAAAGATTGGCTTCTGGCTTCCTTTCTGCCCCTGAGATTCCATGATTTTGTGGTAATACTATGGAGCATTTCTGGTAATATCCATTATAATTAGAACGAGATTAGTGTAACTATATCCAATGGAAAAACAAAGTGGATGAAAAATTTGTGCTGCTCAGACTATGGCAGGCAGGTTGGTAGACAACTCAGTGTGGTTTAATGGAAAGAGCTCCACCTGTGTTCTTTTCTAACTCTGCTACTATTTGTGGCTTTAGTCAAGTTCCTTAAATGATCTGGACTTCATTGTCTTCATATGTAAAATAAAAAGGGTCATCTAAGTGGTGACTGGGGTAGTATATTCTATTTCTGAATCTATGAGACTGAGTTTTCATCGTACATAAAGTTTGGAGGCATATTTGAGCTATGAGAGCAGCTTGCTTAGTCTGACTATGATGCATTGTTACCTGAAATATTCTAGGGTGGCTCTGATGGTTATTGTCCAAATACTCTCTTCTCTTCTTATTTAGTTTATTTTTAAGTAATAAGCATTTATTTTCTTTCCCACCCACTTTTCCCCATTGAACCAAAAAAGAAAAAAAAGAAGAAAAAAAGGAGATAAAAAGAAACTTGTAATAAATATGCAAAGCAAATTCTGCCATTGTCATTGTTCTTCAGTCCTTTCAGTTGTATCTGATTCTTCATGAACCCATTTGGGATTTTTTGGCAAAGATGCTGGAGTAGTTTGCCATTTCCTTCTCGAGCTTATTTTACAGATGAGGAAATGGAGGCAAACAGGGTTAAATGACTTGCTCAAAGTCACACAGCTAGTAAGTGTCTGAGGCCAGATTTGGGCTAAGAAAGATGACTTTTCTTGACTGTCTATCCACTGTGTCACCTGATTGCCCCTACCATTCTGCCATTACCCAATTTCAAAAATATATGTCTCAGTCTGCATTTTGAGGACATCATCCTTCTGTCAGGAGGTGGGTAGGGGACATCACCTTAGGTCATCTGAAATTTGTGATTTGTTACAACAGTGGTCAGAATTCTAAAACCTGTCAAAGTTGCTTCTCTTTATAATGGTGTTTTCATTGTATAAATTGTTCTTTCTGCTCACTATATTCTAAATCCACTCATACAGGTCTTTTTAGTTTTATCTGAAACTGTCCATCATTTATTGTGGCTTGATATTATTCCATTACCTTCATATACCATAATTTGTTTATCCATTACAAACTCACTGCTTTTTGAATCACTTTTGTTCTCCTTTTATTATTGCATAAATTCTCTTAGTGCTGATTTGTGTGATTCGGTAGTGATCTCTCTAAGTGACCAAGAGAGCCATGTGCCTATACTTGTTTTTTTTACAAAGACTCGAGGCTTCCTCAACTTACTGCTTTTGTGTTGGAGGAAATCATTTGTACTTGAGTTATATCTGATTTCTTCTATAAGGAGTATTTCTGGTTTTACATTTTAAAAAAAAAGCAAACTGCCAAATGTCATTTGATAAGAAAAAACTGATATATTTATTTTGTTTCCCAAACTGAGTCAAAATGAATATGCCTCTGGCAAAACAGTCTATCAAAGATAGAATAAGCAAACATTTACAGCACAGGGTGGCTCATTATTCTGAAGCCGTGTGTGTGTGTGTGTGTGTGTGTGTGTATGTGTGTGTGTTATTACAGTTCTATTCATTGGGAGAAATAACACTTTTAAAATGAGTGATTATTATTCAAAAGGGCATTAGAAAGCAAGAATCTTTCAGCAGGACTGTGTGATTTCACTTTATGTTCCAGAAATATTATTCACAACTCCAAGTTAAGTTGTATATTTGTCTTTTTTTTTGTTGCAACAAATATTTAAGTGCCTACTTATATCAGTAAGGCAAGATTCATGACCTTGAGGATGACCGTGAACATGCCTGAATGGTTCAGAATCGCAAAGTATGAAAACCCTCTGTGTAGAAGGCAGAGGAAGTATAATATTTATTTAGACTCCAGAGGATCAGATCCAAGAATCAATACCCCCAGTAGGATATAGTAGCAATTATATTCCCAAACCAGTAAGCCCACCTCAATGCAGTGACAAGGAAATTATAACACAGTGTTATAGCAAGGAACCAAGTCATCCTGTAACCTCCCCCCTGCTAGGGCCTTCCTGTAAACAATCACTCAGGAATCCTAACTCTCTGCTCAGCACTCTCCTCTGCAGCTCTGCTGCCATTGGTTCTCTCAATGTGTGCTCTTCAGCACCCTCTTGATGTCTGCTGTCTCAATGTCTTCTCAGTTCTGCTGCTCTCCTTTTATACAGTCCTAGGCAGCATCTGATTGGCTAGAACTCAGGTCTCTTATTGGCTGAATTCATGATTGACTAGAACTAGGTGCACATACCATTGACTCTGATCTTAGCAACTCCCCTTAGGGCCCCCGAGAGCTTCATGCCCACAGCTTAGCACCTAGTAAATAGGGGCTCTAGGCCTACTTACAAACAAAGATATAATCAATCTATCTCACCTAGGCCCACCTGAGGTCTATTGAATGGGTGGGAAAGATCTTCAATCACATCAGCTACGGTAAGACACTGTCACAGGGATGCAGAAAACTAATTTCCCGAAAATAGCTAGGTTGTGCAATAGAGTGCTGCAACTGCAGTTAGGAAGACCTGAGTTCAAATTTGTCTGTCTTCAGACACTTACCTGTGTGTAACCCTGGGTAAGTTACAACCTCTGCCTCAGTTTCCTCATCTATAAAATGGAGATCATAACAGCATTGACTTTGCAGTTTGTTGTAAATATCAAATGAGATGAGATAATCAAATGAGACAATATTTGTAAAGCACTTAACATAGACCTGGTTTATTCCCTTCCTTCTTCCTTGTCCCACCCTCCAATTACTATCAAATGTCAACTGCTATTATTATTACTGGAGGATGCACAATATACCCAGGTAGTATATAGGAGATTGTTTAAAGAGAGATAACAATTTTACCAGTTACTAATAATATTACCAAGTAAAGGTTTAAAAAAAGTCATTGTGGCTGCACCTATGCTGTGACTTAAACAAATAGAAGAATTCTGAGAAATGAAAATGAGTAAAAAATAACTTATTCCAGGCATTGCTGATATTTTGTGCAAATGCTTGGAAGTGGGAGATGAAATATTGAGTTTGGGAATAAGTCATAGTATGGTTTATCTGTAATAAAAAATTATGAAGAGGAATAACCTGAATCAAAGTTAGAAAGAAAGAACAAAGCCAAGTTGTAAAGAAAGGATTATTAAACTTGTTTTTTTTTCCATCATTAACTCCTTTGGGCAGTCATCTGAAACCTGTAGACTCCTCACAATAATGTTTGTAAATATATAAAATAAAATACACAGGCTTAAAAGGAAGCCAATATTAAAAACAAAAAGAAACAAGTTCATGGACCCCAGATTAAGAACTCACTTTGCCGTGGGTCTTAAACATCAAGCTCAGAAGTTTGAATTTTACAGGAAGAGCAATGAGAAAGCAAATAACATTTTTGTGAATGGGAGTGACATGGGCAGACCTGTGCTTTAGGAAATTTATTTATTCTTCTTTTTCCATCCACAGGCATCATTAGCAGTGTTTTCCTGGAAACTGAGAGAAAAACACTATCTTATAATGCAACCTCCTGAATGGCTAAAGTTATGTACCACTGGCAGCTCTATCTCTGATGTGTCCAGTGATTTCCCTGTTCAGGATTAAAGATCAGCATTGTGAAAGAGCAGTGTATTTTCCTGCGAACTTTCTTCCTTCACAAGTGAAAGTAGTGACTCTGGGATAGTACATAATACAGAATTAATGACTCATAGGAATGCACAGGAACTTGAGAAGGCAGTTTGTTTCCTAAAGGCTGCATGTTAAGAAAAAATTCAAAACATTCTTTTCAACATGTGAAAGTGAGACTCAGAGGAAAATTTTTATTAGAGTAATTTAAGAGAAATACCAAGGAGATATTTTAAAGGCCTTTTAGCCTCTTTATATATAGAAGTCCTTCTTTAATGTAGTTTTGTACCTGATTTAGAGAGTTTATGGTTTCATTACAGTGTTTGTTGTTGTAAAAGAGTCATAAGGCTGAGATGAATCAAATGAAAGCATCTTGTCCATTTTTAGTGCATAGAAAAGATCATACCTAATCATACATGATAAGAATATATCTCTTTTTAAAGTCCTCCAAATTCCACAGATTCTCTTAGCAGCCCAGTCCTTTCTTTAGCAACAACTATTGTCAAGAAATCTTTGTAGTTCACTGCAAATCCCTCCTACTGACGTTTTATTCTGTTTCTTCAAATACAATCATTCACAGATTTAAAGAGCTATTAGGCAGTGTGAGTCCCAATGGGAGCCATAGGTAGATAGATTCTTCAGTGATTAACTTTTTAAAAAAGAGATGATTATACCAAAAAATTACTATACTTCAAATTAGTTAATTATAGAAGAATCTAGGCATATTTAGTAGGCTTAGAAAAAGTTTCTAAAATATATTGAGAAGATAGGAAACACAGGGCCATAATAAATAAAATGATTACCCAACTAAAAACTTGTCAATGGATATGAATGTTCTCATGAAAAGTGCAAATTGTTAATGAAAGATTGCTCCAAATTTCGAGTAATATGAAATGTAAATTAAAACAACTCTAAAGTTTCATCTCACAGTGAATATATCGTCAAAAATATTAAAAATGAAAATAAACAATATTATGAGGCTTAGAAGAGATAGTAGAGTATTAAAAAAGACTAATTCCAGGTTAGTAGACCTTTAAATTGCTCTCAAAATGAGGTAAATAAATTGAGATGTGCACAAACAGTGATCAAACTATTGGGAATGGACAATTCTGAGGAGCATAGGCAGACATATCTAGTGTTATACAGTAAATTAAGAATAACCAGAAAAAAGACATGAACAATGATTACAACAATTCAAATTGAAAGAATAAAAAAAGAATATGGAATGCTATGTGATTGCAGTGACCAAGCTTGGCCCCACAGAAAAGATGAAAAAATTCTTTCCCCCTTTCTTCACAGAGCTGGGAGATTATGCATTGGGAATGTTGCATATACTCTCAAACATTGTCAGGGTATTGGTTGGTTTTCCTGAATTGGTTTTTCTTTCTTTTTTACATTTATAAATTTTATAAATGAATATGTTGTAAAAACAAAATACCATAATTAAAAATTTTTAATCATGACTTCTTTATGATAATGTTATTCCCAAAGCAGCTTCTACAGCATACAGGTAGTTTTTATAGTGGTGATTATGGCCAATGCTGTGTTTTATGAGCTTAGTTTCCTTACTCATACGCCAAGAGACAAACTTAATCTTGTGTCAATATGGAAACATATAATACTTTTTTCTTGATTGTCCTTTTCCTTACTGATCCAGCCTTGCAAAATTGGAGCATAAACAGATGGACTCTTCCTGCAGATTACTGCTGGGGACAATGATTTTCTTGGAGAAAGCCTTGAATGAATATATTGAAATAATATACCACTGGAAATTCACCCCAATTCAGTTCATCCACACATTCACAGAGGTGGAGAACTATGGATGTAGAAAGTTGCATATGTTGTCATACACGGTTGCTATGTCAATTTTTAAATTCCATTTTCTTGTGGTAATTAAAAGGAAAGATTTTCTATGGTCAGAGGAACAGAGTGGAAGTTGGAGATATGGAGAATATGCAAAAATTACTGTGATACAAAAACTTAAAGTCATCAATAAAAGTTTATAAACAAAGCAAAATCAAAATTAATAAAATGTTCTCTCCAAAATGTGCCATGAATTATATTAATGTCAGAATCAACTCTAACAAAAAAATGTTTGCTGGTGAGTCTACAATGAAATATATTGTGTATGACATTTTTATTTTCAATTAAAGTAAATGTATTTTATTTTGCACATTTTAAAAAAAATGTAGAGTTTTATGAAATTTAGAACTATTTACCTCTGGCTACTTTATAGTGCAGGTAAAGCAATTTGAAACCATAAATGACCATACACATGTGAACTATTAATATCTATATTCTAATACTTTTCAGTAAGCACTATAGAAGTTATAATTTATTCATGCTTTATATGTGTTTACATGTTTGTAAGTTATGTATGTATGTTTGTGTGGCCTTAATTGCTGCTATTCTCTAAATACTGCTTAGGTGAATTCATTTGTGTTGTATGATTATATACTGTCTTTAAAATATTTACTTTTTTAAACTATGAAAGTTTGTATTCAGGAAATTTGCATATAAATTATATCTTTTGCACAAAAAATTATAGGTCACACAGAAAAAAATGGAATCTACAGATTTCTTTGGCAATCAGAGATGGCTTTTGAAGCTTGCAAAAATTGTACAAATAACTTACATTCTTACTTTAAAGAATATTTTGTTAACCATTATCTTTTAAACTATTCCTTCCTTCAGTCTTCTTGGCATAATCCTATCTAATCGCTCATATAGCTAAAGCTGACTTCAGAATAATGGGCAAACAGTCTGTCATATGGGCCCATGGACTATTGCAACACATTTGTCAATAGAAAAGTACTATTATGCTTAAAATTGTACCTGCCAAAATTCAATTGTAGTCATCACATATTTTATTCAGTGTCCAAAAATGTATTGATGTATAAGTTTTTAAAACTTAAAAAATCATCTACTTAGTGCCCATTTATTACAACTCTCTCATTTTATGGAGGGAGCTAAGTGGTTTTTCCTACATTTCACATGTAAGTAGTGTTTACTTGGGCTTTAAGAAAAGGAAGGGTGCAGGGAAAGGGTAGACTAGGGTAGGGATTAATTTCAAACACTTTAGGTATTTGAGAATGGACCTTAGGAACTTCTTTATGAAATTTTAACCTTATATGGGCTATATCCATTGACATTTGTCTATTAAAAATTAAAATGTCTGATGATGATGAAAATATTTTTGCCCTTAGGGTCTTAGGAATGTACGTGGACCTAACTTTGAGAACTAATGTTCTAATCCAGCCCACTAATTCTAAAGATAAGGAAACCGAGCCCCACTGAGGTTATGTCACTTACCCAAGACCGCAACGTAATTTTTAATTTTTGCCAAATGTTGACATGTATACAAGGTATAGAATAAGAAAAAAAGAAAAACTTAGAGGCTATCTAGCAAAACTCTTTTACTTTAAAGATATGGAGCCCAAGTACCAAAAAGGTTCACTAACGTCTACAAAGACAGCAGTGATAACTATTTACTGTTCTCTTCACTATTCACACTACAGATGGTATATTGTGTTCAATTTTGTATATCCCATTTTAGGAAGGACATGGATATATGAGAGACCATTCAGAGGAAGGCAGCCATTCTGGTGAATGGCCATAAAGTCATGTATTTGGGAATTGGGGAAGGACTTGGAAATAATGGACTTAGGGCTGGAAGGGGCCTTAGAGAATATTTAGCCCAATAGCTTGATTTTACAGATAAGGAAACTATAGCCCAGTGAGGTCAAGCAATTTACATAATGTTATACAGTGTCACAGGCAGGATTTTAACTCAGGTACTCCAAATCTAGAGCCTATGCTTTTTCTACTGTATTTGAATCTATCTACTTCAACTCATACCTCAAATAATGATCATTTCTATAGTAAAAGAGACAAAATGACCATCCAGCTATTTCTTGAATGCTTTTGGTGAGGATAAAGCCACTGCCTCCTCAAGCAGTCAATTCTGCCTTTAAAGATAGCCAAAATGGTCAAGTATTTCTTGATATCAAGCCTAAAGGTGCCTCTTGACAGTTTCTACCCATCACTGTCAGTTGTACTCTCCAGTAATAAGCAGTACATCTTCCATGTGAAAACTCTTCAGATACGTGATACAACTCTGACCGCCTCACTCCAAGCCTTTTTTCCCCCAGGCTAAAAATTCCCATGTGCTCTGTTTTTATGAAATTAATTAAGCCCAAGATTATCTAAGTGTAAGTAACAGGGCTGGCATATGAACCCAGATACTCTGATTTCAAATTTTGTGCTCTCTAGATTATGCCACAGTATTCAGAATTCCTGCTGAATCATGATTAATCTGGAATCTCTGCTTTTAGGTAAATTACATTAATGTTATTACTGTTATTGTTGATATGGTTGCTTTCTCATAGTTTTTAGAAGGTAGAGACTAACAAAACCCTCTCCATGTGGGTGTTTTACCTACAATGGCAAAGCCCATAGAAAGGGAAGAAGACAATGGCATTTCAGAGAATTTCAAGTAAATATATTCTTTTACCTTATCTAGACCCTTTACTTAGAGAAGAGCTTATTCCTGAAGGCATGAGTAACATGACAGTTCTTACTAATGACAGTAGGAGGGAATTATTATTAAAAACAAAGCAAAATAAGACCAATGTAATAAAAGCCTGCCACAAGACCGAGTTTAAGGTTCATTTTAGGCAACAGCTTTTAAAATGAAATCACCTCAAGATTAAAGTTCTTAGGGGTCCTGAAGCTAAACTGTCTTGTATGGGCTCCAGGAACATCAAATTCCACTTCATAGTGAGTAGTACTGTCATTGTATTTAGTTAAATTTCTTTGTTTGTTTGGTATAATGATAACATACCTCTTCCAAAGGCTTTGTCTTTTGTTCCTGCTAGTTTAGCTATGTTCTGAGAGATTCATCACTGTTTTAGCCAGAAGGAATTGATTTTTTTTAAACCACAGCAACTAAGGAATATTATCTACTGACACAAAAAGGAGCTGAAATCTTCATTGCTTAGAGAGATTTCCTAAATCAAAGTCACTTACACTCAAGCTTCAGCATGATTGGGGAAAACAAAACCAAAGCAAAATAAGCTAAATACTATGTGGAGATATAGGGTCACAAAATCATAAATGCGGTGCTTGAAGTGATCTTAGAACATCATTTAGTCCAACACTAATTTTACAGATGGAGAAACCAAGGGCCATGAAAGTTATGTGATGCACCCAGGGTCATACACATAAACGGCATAGCTGGGCATGATTCTAGACTTAGGTATCTATTTAGAAAATTTATTTCTATGGTCCCTTCGAAAAGCAAGTATGACTTTCCTGACTTACCGTTATCCATACAGGGAAGGACTTTGTTGGGATGGCAATAATACTGTAGTTACTACTATTACATAACATTGCTTAGCAAGAGTTTTGTTGGTGTTGAGCCATTTTAGTTGTATCTGACTCTTCATGGCCCCATTTGAAATTTTCATGGCAAAGATACTGGAGTGGTTTGCCATTTCCTTCTACAGCTCATTTTTCAGGGAAAGAACTGGGGCAAACAGGGTCATATGCGTAGTAGGTGTCTGAGGCTGGATTTGAACCCGTGAAGTATCTGACTCCACACACAGTGCTTTATACATTGTGCCGCCTAACTTCCCTTTTTAATCTGAAAAAAAAACCTGCCAACAACTGGTATCTTAGATATAGATCCATCTGCTAAAAAGAGTAATGTACCTGATTTAATATAAAAATCTGAGTTCTATTGAGACATTATCAAATATTCCTTCACATGTGAAGTGGATATGGAAGGTTTACAATACATCATTGTAATAGCAATTTAGATTTGAAGAGCTTTCCCACCCATTAAAAGGCCATGTCACCTGCTTACATCACAGGAAGCCTAAGTCACATATGGTGGGAGGAGCTTCCTGACAGGAAAAGGAAGTTATATCACAGGAAATGCTAAGAGAGAAGTTACAACAGTTAGAGCTGAGGGAAAGAGCAGACGTGTGGTGGCTGTGAGTGAGTTTTTGGGAAGGCCCCAGCAGGGGGGCGGATGGTTTTGGGATGGCGAGGCTCCATGCTGTGGTAATGTATATTGAATTCTTTGCTGCTGTGAAGGATTGGGCATGTTCGTTACAGGATCTAGTCCTCTGGTGTCTGAATAAATGGTTTACTTCTTCTACCTTCTGTGTGGATAGTCTTGTATATTTTATGATATAGAACCACGTAGGCATTGTAACAATTATCATCTCTATTTTGATTATTGCCTTGCTGATGCAATCATCAGAACCACCAAAGGGAAAGGCAACATATTTGTGGCAACTGCTGAGGGCTTTTCCATCATTGTTAAGATCCTGTCTTGAGTTTTCTTGGATCAGCTACTATGTAACCTTGCCAGTCATGTACTTTCAGGGAGAACTGATGTGACTTTTGCAAGATGACAGATGAATGAAAGGTTGAGGGAAAAAACAACAGCAATACTCAGTCTTATTTTGTTGTGTATCAAAACTATGCCAATTGTAGGCTATACAAGCTTTACATTAGGTTTAGTTGAACATATTGGCTTATTGTGGTTTTAAGATTACCTACCAGGTAACATTAATAGCTCTAGATAGAGGACTGTACCTAGAACCAGGACGTTCTGAGTTTAAATTCTCCCTCAGTCATTTTTTTTACCCCTATGACCTTGGCCAAATTACCTGATTCGGTTTACTCATCCCGAAAATGAAGGGGTTGAAGTTCTGACTTCATCTAGTTTTTCCATGAGCCCTATGCCCTACAGAATTGAAAGTGCTCTTGAAAGAATTTCCTTTGGTCATGTTCATTACACATAGTCGTGCATGACATTTAAAAACAATAATTTTAGATGCTGAAATGATGGTGTTGGTACATTTTTCGGGCTCTCTTGGACAAGTTATCTACAATTTGATTTGTAAGACCATGATTAAAATGACCTGCTTGGTTTCTTGCTCTTGAAACTCTCTAACTTAAGAAAGGTATAGAAGTGTCTCATTGTGGACTTGGAGTCAAGATACCTAAGTTCTCTTTCTACAGTTTACACTACTTGTAAATCCTTAGACCAATCCCTTTGTCTCATTAAATCTTAGGTTTTATGTTTGTAAAATGGGAATGATACTACTTTCACTGAGGCAATAGTTGGTACAGTGACTAAAGAAATTGTTGGAGCTGGGGTTAGGAAGACCTGAGTTCAATGCTACCTCAGAGGCTTGCTAGCTGTGTGATACTAGCAAATCATGTAATCTCTCTGACCTTCACTTTCCTCTTCTGTAAAATGAAAGTGTTGAGGTGGATGGCCTCTCAGATCTCTTCTAACTCTATCTCTGTGATTTTGTGATCCACTGATTAGTTTATCAGGTTGTTGTGAGGAAATCCCAGGGTAAACCTTGGAGCATTATGTAAATTTTATCCATTATTTTTAACCTTCAGATACTAGGACATCTAGTCAGTCAGTCAATAAGCATTTATTAAGCACCTACTATGTGATACCAGGCACTCTGCTAGGCATGGTGGATAAAAAGAAAGGCAAAAATACAGTCCTTGCCCTCAAGGAGCTCACATTCTAATGAAGGGGACAACATGCAGAAACTGTGTATGTGTAAAATAGATATAGTTTAAATGGGAGAAAATTATAGAGAGTTAAGGTACTGCAGGTGGGAAGGAAGAAGGGACCAGGAAGGTGAATGTGAAATTTGAGCTGAGACTGGAATGAAGTCAGAGAAGTCACCTTTAGGTTCTCAAGCATAATCTTCTGTATGAAATCTTTCCCTTAACTGCTAATCAAGTTCTACTCTTTCAAATTATCTTGTATCTAAGCATTTTGTGTTTATTTTCTTCACAATTATCCTGTATATGTCCTTGTTGTCTTGCCCATTATAATGTACACTCCTGGTGAATAGAGATCATTTCATTTACTGTTCTTATGTCCTTAGTACCTACCACAGTGTCTAGCACATAGTAGGTTCTTAATAAATGCTTGTTGAATAACTGATTCATTCTGCTCTTCCTCACACGCTGTGATTAATCTCATTCCTAAGAAAGTGCAATAAACAGAGGCTCAGCTGTCCATCACCAATCAACCTTCCTGAGGATCTAGTTCTGAGTGTATGCCCTAATTACCATACCTGGGTCCTTCTATTGTTTCTCAGGTTCTGTGGGCCAGCTCTGGAAGCTGTGTCCCCATGAATGGTGCTCCTCGCGTTGCCACGTTCTGCCAGCATGTTTTTACACTAATTGTAACTTTCTAGGTTTGCTGCCCATCATCTATCTGTCTTTTCTCTTTGGGTCTATCTGGTCTTGATGCCCTGACCATCTTTGGCTTGATCTCGCCTTTTGGCGACTCAACCCTGGATCTGGCAAAAACAAAACAACATTATTCAGCATTAATTGCAACCAGCCTTGGAACCTTTCATCACGGGGTCACAGATTTTGAATTGTAAAGGATCTTTATATGCCATCTAATTTGTTTTTCTCATTTTATGGAAAAAGAAACTGAAGACCAAAGAGGTTAAATGATTTGCACCTGGATAGTAAATAAGACAGTCAGGATTAGAGTCCCAAGCCCCCACGTCCAAATTCAGTTTCTTTCCACTGCATAATGCCGCCTCCCTATATGCAATATGGCAGATCATGAATCATTTTACAGAGATAGATATTTGTATCTTCTCTTAAAGAAAAGTTGGATATTAACCAGGAACCATAGGGCCTGTCAGTAACAATCAGAGGGACCTTTCCCTCCTGGGATGATTCTGTAAGATCTGCCAAGAGCAAGTAAAATGAGTTAACCTTCCCCTCAATGTTTTTTTTTCCATTGGCCCCTTTTCCTTCCTGATTGGAAATTGATTCCTCATCCTTACCCCTTTTGGATGGCACCAGAGGTCTCACTACATCTCAATCTTAATGCTTACATTCTACTTCCCAGGAGTTAGGAGCTGGGTCTCTCCGGTATTCTCACTCCCAGGCATGCCAATTGAATGATCTGAAAATCACCAACTCCATTCCTTCCAGTAGCATGGAAGAGCAATAGCCTTTAATATCTGACCTATTAATGACCTCTAGGTGGTACAAGTCCATATCATTTGTCTGGCCATTCTACTCTCTAGCCTACCAGTGGCTTTCACACTCACTGCTCCTCAAAGCATGACCATTTTAGCAGCCAATGGACCCTAAAGAGTTTGCTATTTTTCTTGCCACTGAATCTTTGGAACCGCTGGGCTTTGTGGGAAAGTCTGCCCTGTAGCTGAACCCTTCTTGATGTTTTCTCTCTCCTAGTTACAATGTAAGAGATAATTGAGACATGTCTTCATTTTCTATTTGTATGCTCAGTCCTTTGCACAATGCTTAGTGAGGGCTTAATAATAAGTTATTTTTATTCGTTTATCCCTGAGAGAAAACCTCCCAACAACAGAATATTTTTCTTTCCTATGTTTAACTAACCTAAATGACATACACAAATGATTGTAATTTCAGGACAAATACAGAAGGAGCATAGTGATATAGCCAGTTGATGCCGCAGAAATGTTTGAGCAGGTGATGTCTTATACACTTAGCCATCTAACTGTCTCCTTACTCCATAAATTTGTAGATTTGGCCCTTTTAAATTTAGGTTTATTAACTTATGTTTGTTATTGAAAAAAGACAACTTTTCTCATGGTCCTAGAATAAAAGAACTAGTAGGGGGGTGATAAAGCAGGGAGATGTAATGTCAAGAGTGCTAGTCTTGAAAGGAAGTAAAGAGAACATGCATTTATTAAGTACTTAGTACAAGCCAGACACTATGCTAAGTTACTTACATATGTTTTTTCATTTGGACCTCAGAACAAGTTTGTGAAGCAGGTGCTATTATTATCTCAATTTTACAGTTGAGGACAGACAAAAGTTAAATGATTTACCCAGGATCACATAGTTACTATCCAAGGCCAGATTTGAACTCGAGTGTTCCTGATTCTGGTTCCTGCTCTCTGTCTGCTGTGCCTCTTAGCTGTAAAGGGAATATGCTTAGAGTCAGAAGGCTCTGATATTGAATCCTCCCTCCAATGTTTTCCCAGTTATGTGGTCATAGGCAAGTAACTTACACTTTCTGAGCCCCAATATTCTCATTTCTCAAATGGAGATATTTATTCCTCTCTGCATGAGTAGGGTATAACAGTGCAGATCTCATGGGGTAGTTATGAGGTTCAAATGAGATCACGTATGTCTCACAAGCCTACTTAAATGTCAGTTATCATTTTGAATGTATCTAGCTTTATGTTACAGATAAGGAAACAAAAGCTGAGAGGCTGTGTTCAGTCACACAGTTGGTCTGTCGCAGAGCTGGGACTAAAATTCAGATCTCCTGATTCTCAGTCCACTGGTCTTTCCACTTCACCACATTGTCTCCCCATTTATAAAATCAGGCACTCTGTGATCATTACAGTTTGATAATGTGTTAACAGCATGAGCTATTGCTCTGTGCCTTTCATCAAAAGTTGTTACCAGCTTAGTATAAATCAACCAGAAATTCACTACCGTCTGCAGGCATATTGCCAGATCTCAAAAACAATAACAGTGATGGTAGCTCACTTAATTGCATGACAGAGGACATATTGGGGAAAAAAAAGTTAAAAAATTAGAAAAGAAAGTATAGAAATCTGCCTTAAGGTATTGCTTGGAAAACAGCTTCAAATACCAATTGTATTGAACCCTTTGGGGTATTTTCATTTTTAACCTTTCCATCTAAAATATGCTTTGTAGACAAATGGATCTTGTCATGGGAATTCTCTGATTAGGGTTTTACAGCACAGCACCTGGAATGAAATCAATGCTATGTGCTTTGTTGTCATTGTTGCTGTTTTTTTCCTACTGCCAAGGTGCTACCTTTCTGTGTTAAGATATGATTTCAAACCTTATCAGATGTGGTATCTTCTTTGGGGTAGAACAATTTAGTAATATAAGGAATCTAGGTATCTGCAATAGTTTATAAACTGGCATCACTTGAAAACTGAAATAGCTTGAAAATTTTGACAGAAGTACCATATATTAACCTTCATCCATTTCATAAGGCAGCATGCAATCAACGAAAAGAATAACAGAAAAAATGACATGAGAAATAGAGATTTAACAGTTGTTGTGTATGATCACTTTTATTGTCTTAATCATAGCGAATTTTGCATTGTTTATCTGATATGAACCATATACCTTGTACTTCACTTTATTTTGGAATTTTTATCATGCTCTTCCTTTTCTTTCAGTCTATAGGGAGATAGTAGATAATAAAAGGTTTAGAGATGAAAAAAAAATGGCTTGGCAAACCTCATTCCAAACTGATTCAATTCACAGAGGATTATGAAGCAATAACTGTGTTGAAAAGTATTAAAGCATTAGAATTAGAGCTGCGAGATGAGAAACAGGCCTAGAGAATGTAAGTGGCTTCTCCAAAGTTACACAGGTAGTAATAGAGATGGGTTTTGAATCCGGGTCCTCTGATTACAAATCTAGCCCACTTTTTATTGTATTACATGGTTTCCATGAAATCTCATCAATGTCTGTACTTCCTCCAGCAGCGTGGAAGGTAGCCCATCATCTCTGTTTTCTTCCCCTGTGCAATACTCTTATCCACATCCCCCTATAAACACTCTGCAGGATCCTACGGCTTTAGTGGCTAGAGGAGGGAGTCAGCTCAAGGTTGGGGATGAGGTTGAGAATAAAATTCTGAAGACACAAACACAATCCATTGTGATGAAGAATAAAATTGGTATTGTGAAGATCTAGGGAAGAACTTTGGGAAAGCATTGCCCTGAAACCAAGAAGTTGCAGTGTTTAAGAAAGTATGAGAGGGGC
>CM053627.1:122003636-122020060 GCA_028646595.1 Phalanger gymnotis | reverse complement strand
TTTTTTTTGATCATGGCTTTCAGGTAGTCCAATAATTTTTAAATTATCTCTCCTGGATCTATTCTCCAGGTCAGTGGTTTTCCCAATGAGATATTTCACATTGTCTTCCACTTTTTCATTCTTTTGGTTCTGTTTTATAATTTCTTGATTTCTTATAAAGTCACTAGCTTTCACTTGCTCTGATCTAATTTTTAAGGTGATATTTTCTTCAGTGATCTTTTGAACCTCCTTTTCCATTTGGCTAATTCTGCCTTTTAAGGCATTATTCTCTTCATGGGCTTTTTGGAGCTCTTTTGCCATTTGGGTTAGTCTATTTTTTAAGGTGTTATTTTCTTCAGTATTTTGGGGGGGTTCCTTTAGCCAGTCATTGACTTGTTTTTCATGATTTTCTTGCATTGCTCTCATTTCTCTTCTCAGTTTTTCCTTTACTCCTCTTACTTACTTTTCCAAATTCTTTTTGAGCTCTTCCGCGGCCTGAGACCAATTCATATTTTTCTTGGAGGCTTTTGATGTAGGCTCTTTGACTTTGTTGCCTTCTTCTGGCTGTATGTTTTGATCTTCTTTGTCACCAAAAAAGATTCTACAGTCTGAGTGCTTTTACAGTGCTTGCTCATGTTCTAGCCAACTACTTGACCCTTGAGCTTTTTGTCAGGGTATGGCTACTTTCAGAGTGGAGAGTGTTTTGCCTCAAGCTTCAGGGGCCTTGCACTGATGTCTTCAGAGCTACTGCTATTCTGAGGTGTTATGGCACCACTCTCCTGGCCTGTGCTCTGATCTGTGAGTGCAAGCCCTCCTTTCTGCCACGTATTTACCAGGAGGACTCTCTCTCCACAGTCACCGCATGCTCTGCTACAACAGTGCTCCTCCTCCCCCAAGAACCACCAACCAGGCCCAGGACCCAGATCCAAGCAGAGCAAAGCAAGAGTACCCTGCCTCTGCACCAGCAAAGTGCTCCCTGCACTCCCTCTCTGATCTGATGTTTGGTTCTTCCCACCATAGGCATCAGCGTGGGCCAGGGACTCCAGAAGCAGCTGCTGCTAGAGCTCTGGAAGCAGCTTCTGGAGCTTCCTGCCGCTGTTGCTAGGCCACCTCCGCCACCCCTGGGGCTGGGGTTGGACAGTGCACTTCTCTCACCCAGATCCAGAAGTTTTCCCGCTGACCTACTCAGTGGTCTTTGGCGTTTGTGGGTTGAGAAGTCTGGTAACTGCTACAGCTCAATGATTTATTGCCCTGAGGCCTACTCCAGGCAATATACTCTGTGCCTCTGTGGTGGTATAATAGACCAGTGTGGTATAATAGACTCTTCCCAGTGACCATTCAGGCCATCCTAGTCTGGAGACCTGCTTCGCTGTTATTTCGTGGGTGGTGTGGCTCTAGGATTTGTTCAGAGCCATTTTTACAGGTGTTTGGAGGGATTTGGGGGAGAACTTACCTGAGTCCCTGTTTTCCAGCAACCATATTTGCTCCACCTCCCTTCCATCTAAGGCACATTCATTTCTAATAATGCAAGGGAGAAGTGGGAATGACATATATTTTGTTTGTCATCTTTCTGTGAATGAAAAGGAGTTTCTTAACACTATCAGATACCAGAGCAGGTAGGCTAGGGAACTTATACTCATTAAAAGTAACCACTTATTTGATTAGATGTCCACTGATGCCCACCACTGTGCTCAATACTATATAAAACAAGTTGTACACACATTGATAACTGCCATCTAGGAAACTATTGACCAAAACTGGGCCTACCCAGCAGAAAATCTACAGGAAGTTTGCCAACAGTTCCAATACAGACAGCCAAACCAATAGTCAGAAATAAATGAATCTAAATATATGGATTGAACTCTTTTTTTCCCTGGTAATTAACAAATCTCCCCTTTCATTCGTATTATTCAAATATAGACTGAGAGAGAGGAAAAAGATTCAAACAATGAGTTACTCTTTTTTTTTCTTCCTTTAAGACGCTTGAGAGATATCATGGCTCAATGGATATAGAGATGTTCTTGTAGTCAAGAAGACTTGAGTTTATGAACTAGACATTGATTGTGTGACCACAGGCAAGTCAACCTTTCAATGCTCTAGACAATTCTCTAAGACCCTTTGGAAGACAAGCTTCGGATCTGAATCAGCAAAGGGAGTTTCCACCCTGGAAAATCACTGAAGTGATGAAATCCAAATCATCTCTCTCATCTTCCACAAAAAGCATCTTAAGCTTTCTGTGGAAATAGATACTGTTAGTGACTTTGGCTGAATGATGATTAAAGCTCTCAGAGCGTTTACTTGCAAATTTTAATCAATAAGTCAAGAAGCTTTCATTAAGTGTCTTCTAGTACGTACCCAGCACTATGCTTGTCACTGGGGATACAAAAACAAAACATGAAAAAGTTTAAAATATAAACATATATATATATATATACACACACACACACACACACTCACACACACATATATATATATATAAACTGGATATACACAGTGCATACATGTGTGATATATGTACATATATGTGTGTGCACAGATATGCACATACATGCATATATAGAGAGAGGTAAGGGAGAGAGTAAATAGGAGGTAATTTGATTTGTGAGCTAAAGGCATTAGAAGCTGGCAATTAGGAAATGCTTGAGCTTAGTTTTGGAGGAAATTAAGGATTCTATAATGTGATAGTACATTCTAAACATGGAGACAGGTAGTACAAATACATAAGGAAAGGAGATTGGATGTTATGTATGAAGAATAGTGGGAAGGCCAGTTTGGACTGCATAGTGCATGATGGCGTCTGGTGTATAATGAAGCTGGAAAAATAGATTGTCACTAGTCTAAGAAATTTAAATGCCAAACAGAAGAGTTTATATTTTTATTATGGAAGTTATAAGGAGCCATCGAAGTACATTGAGTAGTGCAGTGAAACGGTAAGACCCGAGCTTTGGAAAAGTCATTTGGTCAGCTAATGTGGAGGGTGGATTGGAAAGGACGAAGATTTGAGGCAGGGACACTAATCATGAGATTATTACGGTCATGCATTGCCAAATGAGAAAGGCCTGAAATAGTGTGTCACTCTAGCTGTGAACAGAGATAAGGGCAGAATTGTGAAAGAAGTTTTGGGTATAGCATCGACAAGACTTTGCAACCCATTAGATATGTGGGTTGAGTGAGAGCAAGGAGTAAGTCATCCATAATGACTAAGACAAAGCATAGCAGTGTGGTCAGTTTCTTGCTTGTAGTGTAGAAGAAAGTTGAGACAGGGAAGCTTGAAAAGAATTAGTTTTATTTTGGATGAAAAGAAAATGATGTCTGCTGTATAAATATAAGTGGGTAGAAGGAAGAATGTAAACCATCCCAAAGTAGGCCTCTTATTGATTGTTTCTCTTTTAGTGTTTTAAAAACAGTAAGAGAAAAGGAAGAGAAGAAAGTTTTGTTTGTTTGGTCCTAAAAAATGAATGACTTCAAAAGCCAGTAAAGAAAGCAAGGCCTTATTTTGGGCTTGCATAACAGCTACATCCATTCTGGCTTAAAGCTAATCCTTCCGCAACTGGTGAGATTCCTCCCTAATGCTTCCACATTTGACAAAGAAAATACTTACCTTTAAAAAGTTTGCTTTTAGTTGCCTTCTGGGCTGTGAAAGTCAGTAGCAATGTTCCATTAAAATGACCAATACTTGATCTTTAATAAACCTCAAATGACCCACCATCAGTAGGAAAAACAAACAAAACAAGTTCCAAGTTTGAAGTTTGAAAATACAGTTCTGCTTTTAGTCTGTGGTCATTAGCTATTTAGGGCTGCCGGTGAAGGAGGGGCTCATGCAATTTAACGTTTTAGTCTAAGAAGAATCAGTAATGAGAGAACTCCTCCCTCCCTTTCTCTTTTGAGACTGTGAATGGATTTTAAGGCTAAATTATCACCTGCTGCACTTGGTCCAGTTTCCATACAGAAGGACTAAGTATAAAATAATACTCTCCCTGCTCTTAAGCCTGGTCTGTACAGTTTTCCTGGTTCATAGTCTGTAGGGACACTTGTTAAGTCAGTAAGAATGGGATTCAGATGCATTTCTTAAGCAATAAATAACGTGAAACTGCCCAATTGTATGGTTGAAGATTATTTTTTTCCTTATGTGAAGGTGTTTTTTTTTTCCTGTTTGGTTTGCCCACATACAAATTCACTCCCCCACATCCCTTCAAATTGGCTCCTCATCACTACTAATGGCAGTCACTTAGCAGAACTGGCCATTTGCTGCAAAGTGTATTGAGAAAAGTCAATACTGTGATGCTTGACACTGGTGGTGGTAAAATTCAAACCACCAACTTTCAGAGAGCTCTTATACCAAATAGAACTCATTCTTTTGTGATCAAGGAAAGAGCTTCTAGGACTAGCAAACATCACTGATTTATAAAAGTATTTTCTTCTCATTCCCCTTTTAAAACATGGAAAGACTGTCAGTATTCTGGTATCAAATGACATTCTCAGGGTAATTTCGATGTTCATTATTCACGAGTTCTGGAATCTGGGGTTTTGTTTTTGAATCACTGATTTTAAAGGCTCTTACAGTATCTTACAGGAATTCTTATTTCTATAACCATCTAGATTATTTTTTAGTCTAGACTTCTGGTTTCATTAATGTAGCTCCGACTTCACCAATGCAGATTGGTAACTATTGTCCAACTTTTAGTCTTAGAAAATTACTTGAGGCACCAAGAAACAAAGTGACCTGCCCAAAGTCACGTAATCTGTCAGAGCTAGAACTTGAATCCAATCAGCCAATCAACAGGAATTCATTAAGTGCTTATCACTAGGGATAGAATGCAAAGGCAAAGACAAGTCTTCTATCCACTATACCTTACCGCCTCTCCTAATCATCTATAAATGAAATTATCAGTCTTTAAAAAAAATGGAACAAATTAGTGCACATGCTGGCACATGACCAAATGTCAGGAGAGGGAATGTAATTGGGAACACTGAATTTCTGGCAAGTGTTTTTGACTGATATCTCCTCCTCTCACAGACCTTGTAGTTGACTTCTGAGGAAATAAATGGCATCTCTAACAACACAAGTGCAAAATGCTGGTAGTTATTTGAATTTTGTCTTTATTGTGTTATCATGCTTTCAGAACTCTTTGCCCTAGATAAATGCCCTTTCTTCAGTATTTCCTGACAACCTGTATAGAATCTTACCAGCTTTCTTACATTGTAACATTTGATTGCTTCTTGATCTTAGTTTCTATTTGATAGAGACATTTCCTTCACAAATGCAGAAGTAGCATAGGCTAATTTACTCCCATTACCTTAAATCCTTCTTTTTAATAATTTCGTTAAAGGAAATTTCTAGATAAAGCTAGTTGGGCTCTTTATAGAATCATACAATTTATAGAAGGAATGAATTTTGGAGATCATTGAGCCCAGACTCATAATTTTATAGATAAGAGACTGAGGTCCAGAGAGGTCAATTTGTCCAAGGGTCAGTCAGGTAATAAAACAGCGGAAGAAGAAGTAGAATCCAGTTTGACTTCCTCTAGACTCACTATGTTTTCTACTATACTATGTTTCTGCCCTGATAGACCATATTTTACCACCCCACCCCATGTTCTGATTGTGACCTGCTAAGTACTCACGAGTATTTATTCATTTCATCAGAGAGGGCAGGAATTATGTGCTCCCCTAGATATTAAGAAGTCGATTGTAGCATAGATTAAAAGAGACAGATATAGATCAACAGAGTATAGATAATCTGTAAGGTACCTACCAGCTCTAAAACATGTGATCCTGTGAGAATTTCCTGAAACCGGAGGCTACCCTTTTTTTTACTTTTTGTATTAGCTGGACACACTTTAAGGGAACAGAGATTACTTTCAGAGACTGACTTTCTGTGAACCAGTTAGAACCAGTTAGCCTAGCCCTATTGGCCTAGACCATCTATTTACACAGGTTTCCTGAAGCTACCTAACCCTCTACTGAGGCTATAAAAAGGCCTAAGATTCAGAACTAACAATGGATCATTATAGGAGTGCCTGGATTATCCAGCCAATGACCAAATTGATGCATAAAGTCCTGGGAATGATGGGTGAGAATGTCACTCATGTAGTCTGATGACACTTGCTGATTCAGGGCTGCGTATCTACCTTTTGTTGTTGAGGAAACTGAAGCCTCACATGTAGTGAGTAGCCAAACTATCTTAAAATCTAGCTGACTTCTAAGTAAGAAAGCTCTTAACTTGAGCCAGATTCCAACCAAATTCCTATGTGTAAACCTACTATATTGTTTGTAAACACTTTAATTATAATGAAAGAATGCTGATGTAGTACTTTCCCTGGGATTATTCAGAATAAGCTGATTGGTTTTCTCATTTCTTGTTATATTATCCAAGTTTTGGTTTTTTTATGATCCAATTTACCAATGTCTTCCAAAAAATTCAGCGTATTCTGTGGTACTCAATAACTTCCATAACAATGTGCACCCAGAGGAGAACTTTGAAAAATATTTTGGAAAAATGTGGCTCAGAATTAAGAATTTGAAAAAGCCAAAGCCCTGTAAACTACTTATAAGACTCTTGCCTCTAAACCATAAAGACTTTCTTTTTTTTTTTTTTGGAGGGAGGAAGGCAAGGCAAGTGGCATTGAACTCAGGTCCTCCTGACTCCAGGGCCAGTGCTGTACTCATGGCGCCACCTAGCAGCCACCATAAAGACTTTCTTTAAGAAAAGTTCTAGAAGGTGCTAAGCATGGTGACCACTGAACTTCTTCATGAATAAAATGGCTAAGCAGCGGAGACATCAAAACAATGTAGATTAGTACAAAGAGCTCTGGACTTGATTATGGTTCCTCAACCAATCAATAAGCATTTATTAAGTATGTACTATACGCGGGGGACTATATGCCAGGCTGGTTGCTAGAGATTCAAGGAAAAATGAATGAAAAAAGGTCCCTATTCATGAGGAGTGTACATTCTAATGTGGGAGACAACAAAAAATACATACAAGAAAAAATAGAAACTTAATAAATACAAATGTTAACAAAGTAGTTTAGAAGGGAGGGCATTTACAACTGGGAGAAATCAAGAAAGATAGTGTTTAAACTGCATCTTAAAGGAAAGGAAGCACTCTCTAAAGTCAAAGTAAGGAAGAAGTGCATTCTAGGAATGTGGCATGGCTACTACAAGGACGTGGGGAAGAGATAGGGAATTTCGTGTGTGAATTACAGAGTGAAGACCAGTTTGGTTAGACAAGTGAGGGTGGGAGATGGTGGTAATTAACACTGAATGATGCTGGAAAGGTAGTGTGAGTGATAACATCTGAATATAGATTGCAGAGGTGAGGAGTGGGAGAAGAAGCAGTAGAGGCAGGGAATGTCAATAGTGTAGAAGTCTACCATAGTATAGATGGAGACACTGACATGAGGAAGGTAAAATTACACAAAAGCCACTTCAACCGCTAAACTGTGTCTCTTTGCTAAGGGGAAAGAAAGCTGGCAAAGGATCATTGGTTTAGAATAGAAACAGATTTTTGACTCATTTTCAAGGAGAATGATGGGAGGTGATAAGTCATATCACCTCACAAATGAGAGAAAAATGCAAACTGGAAAAAATCTGAAGAAGGCTTGGTGCAAGACCAAATCAAGCTACATCACTGCAGAAGAAAGAATAGACAAAAATAAAAAGATCTAACCATAGAAATAAAAGGTAGAAAATGGAATTTTCTAACATTTCTTTATCTGTTTGGGTAACAGATCAATGATAACAGAACTAGCATATTTGTACTCTTAACACCTCAATACCTGATGTGAAATATAGGGAAGTGGAAATGGCAATTAGGAAAATTAAGTTGAGAAGAGGTGATAGATGAGAGGAAATGTATACATAAGAAATCATGCTGGGAAGTTTGAAAACATGGAAAAGTCGGTTGTTGAGGGTAAGAAAATAGTAGAATGTATTGCTTTGAGAGACTGAATGCCCACTGGTTGGGTATGTTACAGAGAGTATTCCTTTCTTTCATAGGTTGTGGTAAATGGCTCAACTCTCAAATTCTATGGTTCTGGGATTAGAAAAATCACAAATGGTTCCATTTGTAAATTTAAGATATAAATTTAAGACCAAAAAGATATGAGCTGCTTGAACATGCCCATTTTTCATTTCTATAAAATATTTATGAGAAAGAACTACATATATTTGGGATATCCTTGATGAAAATTTAAGAACAGAAGATACAGGACTCTGAATACAATTGTCTATGAGATCACATCTTCATGGTCAAAGTTGACTGGAAAGTATAGAGAGTAAATGATTCCAGTGTTTCTATTTGTTGATTCCGTAAAAGTGTCTGAGTTGATATTACGTATGCTATCTTCAAGTTTCTCATTCAACTAGGCGTCTCCCACATGGTTATGTGCAAGATTCTATGTTGTGCCTTATTAGATTATCTTGTTAAGATTATATGTTATTTTTTGATAGATGCAAGTACAGTGATGACTCTATTTAGAGAACCTCTGATAATCTGACTTTTACTCTCTGAGGATGACAGACTTGAAAGGTGAATAACTACATTTGGAAAAAGGAAGAGTTCAGCTGCCTATAATTATTAATTACTGTTCTAGGCTAAAAAAGAAGTGTCGAAATATTCCTTTAGCATTAGTAATTGTTTGACATATCAGTAGAAACACTGGCCATTGGTTGTTTGTGACAGAATGTGTCCACAGTAGGGGGTATAGAGTGTTGAGAATCCAGTAGGGGTGAGGGAGTTAGCATTGTGCTCAGAGGGGATTATAGATGCAGAAGGGAAATGCAAAGGGAAATGTCCTCTGTTCACAGAATGGGTCCTCGATGGGGATGGAGAGGAGTGTGTCGAAGACCTGCCCCAGTGTGGAGGGAAGGACTTGTAATTGCCTTTCTTCAAGAGGATTATTTCCAAAAGAGAAGAATTTTTTTATTATTGTTGTGGTTGTTATCATTGTTAATAACAATAAACATTTATGTACAGCTTTAAGATTTACAAATTTTTATATATTGTATATATTTTTATATATTTATTTTGTCTTTGAGACAACTCTATAAGGTAGATGCTATTGTTATCCCAATTTTCCAGAAGAGGAAGCAAAAGCTGCTAATTTGTGACTTGCCCAGGGTAACAAAGTTAATAAATCTATGCAGTAGGATTTAACCTGAGCCTTTCGTGACTCCAGAGTAGATAGCTCTCTATCTACTAGGCCACCTAGCTGTCCTCTGGTTTCTGGGAGGAGATGAAAAGACAAGGTCATTCCTAGGTAAAAATTGCCAAATTTATTTCCAGAACTCTTTTACCTTGCTTTCTACCCTTTCTGTCATATGTCCTTGAAGCTTTATTGACCACAGTTCATTACTGCTGCATCCGCAAATCCTTCCCCCCCCCCCACCACATGCTCCCAAAGCCTCACTCTCTCTTTCCTCTTTCTTCCTAGAGAATCAGATAGTATGGTGAAAATAGGATTGTGTGGAGGTTCTAGCCTTAGCCCTGCAGCTAAAAAGTCATGTAACCTTAGGAAAGTCACTCTATCATCTCTGAACATGAGAAGCTAAATTTTTGTCATCTGTAAAATAGAAATACTACAAGTAGAAGGCTGGTAAAGATTAAATGTGAAAAATATTTAAGATGCTATATAAATTTAAGGTACTGTCATTAGCATTATAACTATTACCATCACCATTTTCATCATTATTCTTTAATCAAAATTCCCTCTGTGGCTGATCACTGCTAGGTGCTAGGAAACCTATTTGATCAGCACTGAGCTGCGACCTAGTTTTTAACCCTTTCAGTATTAATTGTACTCTTAAAAAAGGATGTATTTTAAACCCAAATGAGTCTCTAAATTGTGGAATGTCAAGCAATGTGACTAAGAAATAATTTCAAATACTGTAGAATAGATGTTTCTGGATTATTCCTTCACAGAATTAAACATGAGAGCAGAGACCATTTTATTTTTTAATCTTTGAATCACAGTGCCTGGTACTTAGTGCTTAATAAATGTACTGACTGAATAAATGAATGGATGTGCTGTGGTCTCTTAGAGCCTTGCCAGTAAATGGGATAGAAGACTGTCTGGCTATCCCAAAGTCACCAGATTTGGGGAGATTTTAGAAGAAGCTTCTTATACAGCTCATCCCTTCTCCCTCTAAAAATCTACTTAGAAAAAGGATACCTCTACATTTCTCTAATACCACCCTCCAATCTAGACCGCTTTTGCTTCCTTTTTAGAACTAATTTCCTCTTTGTTTCTTTGGTCTCCTCAGGGTTAGACTGTCCCTTGCACACAGTAGGAAACCAATAAATCTTTATTGTTGCTGTTGGTGGTGGTGATGATGACGACTTTGGGCCCGGGTCCCATCTGCAGCTCCCATCTTAGTCCTTGGTGGGACCCACTTAACTTAGGATAAGTTGGGTTGTCAACATAGTCATCCTCTTCCTCATGCCACTCAGTAAACTCTATTTGAATGTGCTTGGTCGTCATTTTTGGAAGTCCATGGGGCAAGCATGATTTTCTCTTTTAGAGTATGATTATAGACTCACAACTTAATAAAATTAGAGACCGTTGGCAGTTAGTATAAATCCAAATATTCACATCCCTTCACATATGCGTAAGACTCCAAGAAAATCTTAGGTCTTATTCCTATCACAAAAGCAGAAGAAAAATGAAATCATGTTAGGAAGTGTATATTATTTATCTCTATTCTTTTTTTTCTTGTGTGGGATGGTAGACATCTTCGCAATAAAGTATCTATCTCTCCAACATCTAGAGAGAGAAAAGAATTGATCAGAAAAAGGGAAAATGATGCACCATATAGAATGAATAGAGATCTGAAAGGTTGAAAGTAAACAGCCAGTAAGGTCTTTAAAATTGGACCTCCAGGCTAACGGGTTGTTTGGAGAAATGCTATATGTACAGTTTGACGAAATATTTGTATAGAACTCTTGTTCTATACATTGTACATCTCATCTGTATAGAAAGACTTAATCAGAGGTTTCATGTAATGCATATGCAGAAAGTGCAAAGTTAGGACTTTTAAAAAAAATTCAATTCATGTTTCCTTTTGAAAACCACTTTCATTTTTAGAGACGGGAAGTCTCAATGACAGAATGGTAAATATTTTTTGAAAGCATTCAATTTGAATTGGTTCTTTAGTCAGTTTCAGTCTGAATGAAAGGAATTAGCAGGTATTATTCTTCAGGGTCCCATCAGGTGCACAGTAAAAAAGAGCATAGAATGTGTACAAAGAAAAAGTCCAGAGGCAAGATTAATGAATGCAAGAGAAATAGGCTGTCTTTGATTTGGGCGTGGCCACGTATTTAATTTATTTCAATAGAGTGTTTTTAAAAGAGATTTTTATTGTTGTACATCCAGAATTGTTTCATGTCATCTGACCACTGAATGGGAAGCTAAGGAGGGTGGAGGGAGACACAATACAATATGTGAAGAGAAATGAGGCAGTTTACAGCAAAACCTGATGTACTGTAACTAGTGTTATAATTTGGATTGCTCAGTGGGGAGCTAGCTTGGATCCAATTCTGTGAAGAGGCATTAACTAGCCTATTGCATAGAAAATGCATTATCTTTCTCTTTTAAAGAGCTGTTTCTAGTGTCTGTTGTCTTGTGTGTGGCCATTTTAAAAGGCTTCCTATTTGTGCATTTCATATATAATGCTTCACTGTGGAATTTTTTTAAAAAGGCAGTACAAAGCATGAAATCTTATTAACATAATTCTCAAGTGAGTCATGACAGGAATGCAGGACTGATGTCTTACTCTGCAAACCACTAGTATAATGTATGTGTAACAAAAACTCAGAAATAGACTAGATTATGCAAATAATGTTCAAATATTTTACTGCTGGGTATAGGGCAGCTAGGTGGCACAGTGGATAGAGTGCTGGTCCAGAGTCAGAAAGACTTCTCTTCCTTAGTTTAAATCTGGTCTCAGACACTTACTGTGTGACCTGGGCAAATCACTCAACACAGTTTGCCTCAGTTTCTACTTCTATAAAATAAGCTGGAGAAAGAAATGGCAAACAACTCCATTATCTTTGCCAAGAAAATCCCAAATGGGGTCACGATGAGTTGGACATGACTAGAAATGACTGAAAATTGGATATAACATTCTGGACTTCCAAAACTTGTTCAGAGTATAAAATGTATATAATATACACATACATTTAAATATATATATATATATGTGCATGTGATATATATATATATACATATACATATATAAATTATATAGATGTGTAATATGTATACATCTATGTATGTGGTATACATATCAGTATATATATGCATATTTCTTGTTATTTGCATAAAGAACACATCTTAACTTTTCTGGACCTCAACTTATTTATCTGTAAAATGTGGAGGAGTAGACCACATGAACTTCTGGGTACCTTCCAGTTCTGAATCACGATCCTGTGATAGATGATGCTTATTATGCCTACTAGAAAGAGTGGTTACAGTTTGTAATTAAATAAGAAATGTGAACTTTTAGCTTTTTATTCTATTAAAATTTGTATACTTTTCAAGTTTTAAAATTGTAAAGGCATGTGTATATAGTATGAAAATCTGTTTGAATATGCCTCATAAAGGACTGGTGACCTCAGCGATCTATATTTCTAGTTAGCTGCTACAGTTTTCAGTTTTAAATGTTTTGTAGGCTTCTTCTTTGTAATTTTCTACTTGGGATGCCAATTTTCTTGACCACTTTAAAAAAATTAGAATATGTATTATACCTAAATGCTGATGATTTAAGTACAATTTTTGTATATTGGTCTTGATTATGCATTAAATTTAAACATTTCATTTGGCTAGTTACTTTGCTCATTTACAAAAACATCCAAAAACTTCTCTTTAAACGTCTCACTTATGCCATCTTTTTTCCTATGTATAAATATTTAAAATACAATCTCGTAAATAACAATATATGTATTACAAAGTATGACTACCTTCTAACTACCTTAGAAATTCTTCAGAGTTACAAAAAATAGTGTATCCTAGAATTTATTTCTAGCGAACACTTTATTTAATAAAATAAAATCTAGAAGCGGCTAGGTGACACAGTGGAGAGAGAGTTGAGTCTGGATTCAGGAAGATTTCAGCTCAAATCTGGCCTCTAACTGTTTGACCCTGGACAAGTCACGTAAACTTTGTTTGCCTCAGTTTCGGCAACTATCAAATAGGGATAATAATACCACCTACTTCCTAGGGTCGTTGGGAAGATCAATTGAGGTAATATTTGTAAAGCACTTATCACGGTGCTTGGCACACAGTAGGCAATATAAATGTTTTTTTCATTCCCCTCATCCAATAATAAAAATCTGTTCTTTGGCTTGTGCCTTTCTTCAGTGCTTTCCCCTCAAACAAATAAACAGTTAGCAATTCTCATTCAGGAGTGGATGTTTGGATAGCTTTAGAAGAGAGATATTATCTAAAATAGTATTTTGATCTGACTGGATATTCTTTTAAAAAATATGTATATAGAGATGTATATACATACATATATACATTTATACATATATGTAAATGCACACACATATATACTTATTTTAATAAGATCCTGGAAGGTGGTGATTGTCTCACCTGTGTCTTTGGATCCCCTGTGCTTTAGCACAATGCTGATATATAGTAGAAACTTCAGAAATACTGAGTGATTTTTGCCTGTTGCCTATTTAGCTTGTATTTGAGAATTATACAAACATTAATAACACACTCTCTCAGACTTGCTTTTAAACTATAAACTATAGGTTTATCTTCATCAAAGCAACTCTCAAATCATGGGAGCCTGAATTTAAGCAGAAAATGCATTTAGGGAGTGATTGCCCCAAACCCATCTTTAAATATCTAAAATAGAAAGTCCTACCTAATGCACTTAATATGTGATTTTATTAGTGAAATTGTAATTCCTTTATGTCTCCAAGGACATATGTATTGTATCCACATGGACATAATCCCAGAAAGGCACTCTGTATGTTATTCTACACCTTGTAAATGCTGTTCGTTTGTTTGATTGAAACTGAGAAGCCAGAGAGAAGTCCATTCTGCCTCTTCTAACCAGGGCTCAATTCCTTTGGAAGATTTCAAATTGGGAACAGACAATGTATAACAATTTATGTGACAGAAATGGAAGATGCAGTAATAGATAAGCAAAGTATTACTTGTTGCTATGTGGATTGAATATTTCTAAGAGTTGGAAATTCTGTTAGGCACACAAGCATTTGTACTAGACACCTGGCTAATTACCATCACTTCATATCAAATTGGGAACATAGCATCTGGAGGCAAAAAGTAGTTATAAATCCATCTTTTTATTCTTTCTCCTCCTCCCCCTCACCATAGGAGCAACATGAACAGGTGTAAGAATAGGTGATTTCTAATATAGTTCATATAATAATAGCTAACATTTATATAGTACTCACTTTGTGTGAGGCACCGTGCTAAGCACTGTCAATTACTGTCTCATTTGACCCTAGCAACTCTCAGATGTAGATGCTATTTTTCCTCTTTACAGATGAGAAAACTAAGGCATATAGATTAAGTGATTTGCCCAGGATCACGTAGCTATTAAGTACCTGAGGCCAGATTTGAACTCAGGAAGAAGAGTCTTCCTGACTCCAGGCCAACACTCTATCCACTACACTGTACCACCTACTTGCCCTATACACAACGGTAAAATCTTTAAATATTGTACACATAATCTAGTCTATTTCTGGGGTTTTGTTGAATATGCATCATTCTAGTGGCTCACAGAGTAAGACATCAGTCCCGCATTCCTGTCAACTAGCCCAGGATATCAGGAAGGTAATATTTTATTATCCCTCATTAGTGGCACTGTGGATAAGAAAAGAAGAAATTCTATAATATTGGATATATGTTAAATGCATCAGCTTCTTCACATGAAAAATGAATTCAGATCTGATGAAGAAGCAACCACAACCTTTACTCACTGAAATACTAAGATGGATTTAGAGGTGCTGAGAAGTGGGAAGAATTATGTTATTCTGCCAGGAAGAAGAAACATGTCATAGTTGTTGGTGACTGTCTACTGAAGAGTACAGAGATACTTCTCTATCTAAATGAAAGGTGTGCCATGTTCTATGAGAGGATATTATCTAATACAGAGCTCTGACCCTCCAAACTTAGAAGACACGATGTACAACATTGGGATGGCCTTGGAGGAGAAAGTGAGGCTGGTGACCTTGCATAGCCCTCAATCAAAGTCAGCTGCAACTCATGGCATCATTTCCTTGATATGCATTCTATTGAATCAAGTGTGAATGAGGAAGGAGTCAGTAGAGAATTCAATGTTTTCTTATGGTTTTGAAGATTTTGGCAGAAACTGAAGGCACTGGACATATTTAACTTGGAAAGCAGAAGAATGGGGAGTAGGGAAAGATGCTAGCTCTTCAAGTATTTGAGAGGCTGTCATTTAAAGAAGGGAATAGACTTGTTCTGTTTGACCCCATAGGAAGAAATATGTGAAATGGGTAGAAGTTTCAAAGAGGCAAATTTGATATTTGAAACTTCCTAGCAATCAAAGCTATCCAAAAGTGGAATGGGTTGCCTTGAGAAGAGGTAGGTTCCCCTTCCTTACAGGTCTTCAGCTGGAGGCTAGCTGCTTGTTCAGGTAGGGTATAGTGGGTGTTTTTATATGGGTTGAACATTATGACTACTGAAGTCTCTTCCAAATCACAAATTCTGTCATTTTGTCCATCAGTGAGTCAATAAACATTTACTAATTGTCTGCTATGTGCCGGGTACTGTGGACCTTACCCTTGAGGAACTCACTGTCTAATGGAGGGAGATACAAATGAATATGTATAAATAACATTCATATATATGTGTATATAGATTTTTGTATACATACACATACATAAAAATGTATGTTATTTGTATATATTCATTCGTATGTTCTCTCTCTCTCTCTCCCCCTGTTCCCCCCCCCCCACATATGATATATAAGAAATAATCAATGGAAGGAAAGCAATACAGAGGTTGTGGTAGGCTTCCTGTAGTAGGTGAAATTTGAGCGGGGCCTTGAACAAAATCAGGAGGCAGAGATGTGGAAAGAAAGCATTCTTAGCATGGGGAGAGGGTAGCCAGAGAAAATGTTTAAAGCCAAGAGTTGGAATATCTTAGTCGAAGAACCACGAGGATGCTGGTGGTACTAGACAGGAAAAATGTAAAGTGTAAGAAGACTGGAAAGACAAGGAGGGGAAGATTATGAAAGGCCTTGAATACCAAATACAGGATTTGGTACTTGATCCTTGAATTGATAAGGACCCATTTATTGAGTAGGGGGGCAAGGTGATATAATTGGATTGACACTTTATGAAAATCACTTTGGCAGGCAAAGCAACCAACAGAACAGTCTAAGCATATGGAGATGAAGGCCTGCACCAGAGTGGTGGCAATAGCAGAGGGAGAAAAGGG
>CM053627.1:121990166-122003136 GCA_028646595.1 Phalanger gymnotis | reverse complement strand
TTTTATTTCCCTCAGTTCATCTCCTTTACATTTTTAAGCTCATGATTTTGGTGGAGGGAAGGATATCTGGAAATAGCTAACTAAATTGATTGCTATTCTTGTTCAGTTATGTCCAACTCTTCATGACCTCAGTTAGGGTTTTCTAGGCAAAGATACTGAAATGGTTTGCCATTTCCTTCTCCAGTTAATTTTCAGATGACGGAACTGAGACAAACAGGTTAAGTTACTTGCCCAAAGTCACACAGATAGCGTCTGAGGCCAGATTTGAATTCAGGAAGAGTAGTGTTCCTGACTCCCAGCCTAGTGCTCTATCCACTGTACCACCTAGCTGTCTCCAACTAAATTAATAGTACCAAAACCAGAATTTGTTTTTTCAGATCACATCAACATGCTAAACTCTGAACAAAGGCTAGTGTTTCTTGTGAAGGTGTTTGGCAAATGAGAATATTTCCATGAACTGATGCTGAATGAAGTGCATAGAACTGGGAGAACAACTTAAATCAAAATAGGTAGCATTTATATACAGTCTAATATTTATACAATTGTTTAATGTTTATGAAGTACTATTCATGTTATCTCATGCTATTATTATATTATTTCAGATTAAGAAACAGGTTGAGTAGGGTTAAGTGAGTGGCCCAGAGTTACACACCTAAGTAGTTGTCTGTGGCAGGATTTGAGCGTAGGTCTTTCTGACTCCAAGATCAACTACTGTGCCACTTGGATGCCTGAAAGCACTACTACAGATATGAAAAAGAAAACAACATTGAAAGACATGAACTCTGGTCAATGCAGTGATCAACTATGGCTTTAGAAGACTGATGATGTAGCATACCTGTCACCTCTCAGTAGAGAAGTAATGCAATGGAAGTTCAGAATAGGACATGCATTTTTAGTCATAGCCTGTGTGTTGATTCGTTTTGCCTCATTGCACTTGCTTGTTACAAGGGAAAGTTCAGTTGCTGGGGGTGGCAGGAGGAAGTTAGTAGAAACCAATATTAAAGAAAGAGCACTAATTAAACATCAGAAGAAAAAAATGCAATTTGAAGAGGAGAAAGAGAAAGGCTTTGATAAAACTCTAGAATTGACTGTTAGGAAGAACAATATATGTGATAGAGAAAGAAAAACAATGGTGGAGGAGGTAGTAAAAAGCAATTTCCTAATGGAAATAATAGGGGCTAGTATGAATAATACTTGTGCCTTCAAATGTTTGGACAGCAGTGCATGTTATGTGAATAATAAACAAAATGAACTTGAAATTTTAGCAAGAAAGTAAATATAATTTCAAGGCTATTACCAAGAATTAACAGAATTAGATCTATTATTGGAATATATAAGCATATATGCATAGATTGTATATAGATTGAAATTATTGGAATTATAGATTGGATTATTATTGAATATATAAGCATATATGCATATGTATGTGTGTATAGATACATATATATGTGTATCTATACATATGTACAGCTATAGATGGAGAGAGAAAGAGAGAGAGAGAGAGAGAGAGAGAGAGAGAGAGAGAGAGAGGATATCCTAACACTACTTATTAAGAATTTGTATTTTTATATAGAAATCAATGAAGCTGAATCAGAAATGCAACCACGGTAAAGAACACTGAGGTTCTAATAAAGGGAATAAACAAAAGAAGTGGCACGATTGTTAGAAGTATGCTACAGATCACTCAGACAGATGGAAGACTTGGATGATACTTTCCTTCAATAATTTACAAAACAGAAACAGAAAAAATATATCAACGATGGGGGATTTTACCAAAAGGGACATCTTGTAGAGACCTAATTCAGCTCAAAACGTATGTTGAAATGAATTAATTGATTTCAACTTGAAAAGAAGTTTTCTAAAGGTATATCAAAAGGCCTTGTTAACTGGCACTCCTGTTTAACATTTTTATCATCAATTTTGAAAAAAAATATATGTTGATATGTTTATCATATTTTCAGGTGATACAAAGTTGGATAGGATAAATAATCCACTGAATGTCTGAATCTATATTCTAAATGATGTTGATATGCTAAAACAATGGATCCAAACTGTGTGGATATATTTTGCTTCACTATGACTATTTGTCATGAGGTTTTTTTTCTCTTTCTTCTGTTTTTAATTATTGCTGTGGTGGGAGAAAGACATGCCGATGTTGATTTTGTGTGTGTGTGTGTGTGTGTGTGTGTGTGTGTGTATACATGTTTTCATGTAAAAGAGGAAGTCCATTGAAACATTTTAAAACTATAGAGAACAGTAAAGAAAAAAAGTTCAGAAAGAAGCATGGATGAGTAACACAATTTTGAAACTAACAGGTTAAATTTATTTTCTTCTTAAAAAGCAAGGGGCATTGATTCACAATTTCATGTACTATCCTCTTTTTCTGTTCAATTTGGTATATAGAAATGCTTTGTCGTTGTTTTATTTATTAAGTTCAGAATAAAAATAAAAGAAGACACAAAGACTAGATATAATAGAAGTAAATTCAAAATCCTTCTTATGGCTTGAAAAATCAGTTGTGTAAGTATAGCATAGTGCAGAACTGACTTAACAGTATTTCATAAGGAAAAGACCTGTGAAATTTTAGTTACTATAATCTCAATATAAGATAGTAGTATACAAAATGGCTACAAAACTATTACAATTTTAAGCTTAATTAGTAAAATTATAGTGACATGTAGGGAAGTTTTAAAATACTATGTTATACGGCAATGGATATAGGCTTATTCCATATGAGGCAAAAGGGTAGAAATAGAAGCATTTTGGGGAAAGTACAGAGATCAGCAGTTTGGTTTAATGAAAGAAAAAGCCCTTTTTATATTTTTGTTTTATTTTTATTTTCAGTTCTAAATTATTTCCTACCTTCAAATTCTCCCCAACCCATTGAGAAGGCAAGAAATACAATATTTCTTATCCACCTGAAGTCATGCAAAACATTTCCACATTAGTCATCTTGACCAAAAAAAGGCAAGGCATGAAAAAGTGAAAAAATGTTTCAGTATTCACTGAGAATACATCAGTTCTCTCTCTGAAGGTGGGCAATATTTTTCATCATCAGTCTTATGAAATTATTGTGGATTATTGTATTTGTCAAAGTAGTTGTCTTTACAGTTGACCATCATTACATTTCTGATGTTACTGTGTACAGTGTTCTTCTGATTCTAATCACTTCACTTTGCATCAGCTCAAGTCTTCCCAAGTTTTTCTGTTATTTCTTACACCACAATAGTATTCCACCACAATCACATACCACAATTTGTTCAGCCATTCCCCAATTAATGAATATCCCCTCAATTTCCAATTGATTGCCACCAAAAAAAGAGCTTCTATAATTATTTTTGCGCATCCAAGTCCTTTTTGTTTGATCTTTTAGGGATACAGACCAGTAGCCTTATTGCTGAGTCAAAGAGTATGTATAGCTTTATAGTCCTTTGGGCATAGTAATTGTTCTCCAGAATAGTTGGACCAGTTCACAGCTCAATCAACAATGCATTAGTTTACTCAATTTCCCAATGTCATTTTCCTTTTCTGTCATGTTAACTAACATCTGATAGGTGTGAGGTGGTACTTCAGAGTTATTTTAATTTGCATTCCTCTAATTATTAGTGATTTTGAGTCTTTTTCTATGACTATTAATATTTTCAATTTCTTTTGAAAACTACCTGTTCATTTATTTTGACCATTTATCAATTGAGAAATGACCCTTAATTTTATAAATTTGGTTTGGTTGCCTATATATTTGAGAAATGAGACCTTTATCAGATAACCTTTCTACATATTTTTCCCATTTCCTGGTTTCCTTCTAATTTTGACTGCCTTCATTTTGTTTCTATATAACCTTTTAAATTTAATGTAATCAAAATTATCTATTTTACGCTTATGATATTTTCAGTCTCTTGTTTGGTCATAAACTCTTCCCTTGCCCATTGATCTGACAGGTATTTTTCCCATGCTTCTGTAATTTGTTTATGATAACACCTTTTATATATAAATCATGTACCCATTTTGAACTTATCTTGGTATGCGATGTGAGATATTGGTCTATGCCTAGTTTCTGCCAGCTTACTATCCAGTTTTCTTAGCGGTTTTTGTTAAATTGTGAATTTTTGCCCCCAAAGCTTGCACCTTTTGGTTTATCAGAACAAAATTACTATGATCATTTACTTCAGCATATAGTATACCTAATCTAGTCCATTGATTGGCTGCAAGGAAGAACCTTAAAGAGCAGGGTTTTTTTTTAACTCTGAGGTCCACGAGCAGGTTTCATTTTTTATTTTTAGAATTTTATTTCAAGGTGATTGGTTTCCTTTGTAATCCTAAGGATTTTATTTTATTCCTTAAAAGCATTGTTCTGAGAAGGAATTCATAGCCTTTACCAGAATGTCAAAGGAACTCATTCTCTCTCTCATACATACAGAGCTGGGCCAACATTAGCCAAGATCTATCCAATAATGGAATAGGCCACATCACCTAGTAGTAAGTTTTCCATTAAATTTAAGTGTTCAAGCAGAAGTTGAGGCCTATCTTCCAAGAATATTGTAAAGGTGAGTTTTGCATTGAGTAACAAGTAAGTTAGATTAAACATCCATCATCAAGTGGCTGTCTTGCTAATACACAAATCACTAACCTAAGGAGAAAAGTCCTTTTTGAAACCTTCTCAGCAGTAAAGGAAATGCTTAAGGGTTTACTAGCAGGCTACATGCAGAGAAAATAAAGAAAATGTGAGATGTCCATAAAGCAAGTAATTTGTAGGGACTTGAAAATTTGAAAAGAAAATGTTCTGTGGATAATTGGTAATTGCTTTAATTATAATACAATCCAATGTAAAAAGGATGCCTTTTTTTAACCAGTTGTTTCTCTGCATCTCTGCTAATTTTGTTGTTCAATTAGCAGAATTAAAAAAATATCTCCACAAATAAATGTCTAGGCTATCTTCATCAGTTTCCAACTATGTCATTGAAATAGTTGTATAATTAAAGGTTGAATAACTATAATGTGTTTTTGCTTATAGCACACATTTGCAATCCATTAGCCACCACAATTTGATTAATGATAAAAAGGGCATCCCAGCAGCATTTCTCATGAAAACCTATAATGGAAAAAGGATTTGCTGGTGAAGAGGTGAAAAGAAAAACACGTAGATATAATGAGAATCTTCTTGATCTGTGTATCATTGTGTCCAGGAAGCTAGAGATAGTATTAAAATTAATGATAAGTATAGCCAAAAGAACATCAGGGCACCATATTTTGTTCAGAATTTAACTCTTTTCTCTCTGAGGAAGAAAGATAGGAATAGAACATTTCCACTGATATCAATATAGTAACTATTTCCAAGAATCTCAGAAGATTTTTATTGAGACAGCGTGGAATGCTGGAATGAGAATTTGACATGTAGTCAACAGAGACCTGGGTATGACTCCTACCCCGACACCATCCATATGTGGAATTGTCAGTTACAGCAAATGGAGAAGTTTTGAATGCTGCGGATAAGTTCACTTACCTTGGTTATGTATTTTCCAGGGATGTATACATTGATAATGAGGTTGACAGTGCATTGCCAGAGCCAGCTCAGTGTTTGGGAGGCTCCAAAGGAAAGTATAGGAGAGAAGAGGTATTAGACTGATTACCAAACTGAAGGTCTACAGAGCTGTGGTGCTAACCTCATTGTTGCATGTCTGTGAAACCTGGACAGTCTATCAGTGCCATGCCAGAAAACTGAATCACTTCCATTTGGATTGTCTTAGGAAGATTCTGAATATCACCTGGCAGGTTAAGGTACCAGACACTGAGGTCCTTACTCAAACTAAACTGCCAAGCATTCAATCTCTGCTTCAGAGAGCGCAACTCCAATGGGCTAGCCATGTTGTTCGAATGCAAAATATATACTTGCCAAAAAGACTATGTTATGGAGAACTCACACATGGCAAGCGTTCATATGGTGGTCAGAAGAAGCAATACAAGGACCCTCTCAAGGTCTCTCTCAAGAACTTTGGGATTGATTGTGTGACATGGGAGACATTGGCACAGGACCACTCAGCATGGCATTCCCACATCAGAGAAGGTGCTGTGCTCTGTGAGCAAAGCAAAATTGAAAGAGCTCAAAGGAAAGGCAAGATGCACAAGTTTGGAGTACCCACCCCAAATATTCACACAGACTGTTTGTGCCTGGCCTGTGGTAGAGCATACTAAGCTCGTGTTGGTCTGATCAGCCACAGTGAGATGCATTGAACCTTGACTGAAGCATAGTGACGTCATTTTGATCCTCTTCCAGGATGAAGGACAACAACACTTGTTAAATTTCCTGAACCTCAGTTTTCTCATGCATATGATAGGAGCAATAATACCTGTAATAACTGCTTTGTATGAGCTATTATGTGCATCAAAAGAGATAATGGCTGTAAAGCATTTTGTAAGCCTTGAAGTTCTGTATAATTGTTAACTATTAACATTTTGGTCAATGATATTATTATATAATGACATGTATAACAATATCATATCATGGTAATATATAATAAACTGTATAAGATGTTACAATAATGTTATATAATCATTATTATTATTGATAACAACGTCTCATCATTCTTATATAGTGGCTAACACATAGTTGGATAGTAGTATTAGTAGTAGTAATAGTAGTAGTAGTGGTAATAGTGTAGTAGTAGTAGCAATAGCAGTAGCAATAGTAGTTGCAATATTATTATTAGTAGTAATTGCTAGTATTTCTATAGCTTCTAAAAGTTTGCAAACTACTTTACAAATATCATATATTATCCTTACAACAACCTTGGGAAGTAGGAGCTATTATTATATAAGGTTTAAGAAGGGGTCGTCTGAGGTTCATAAAGCCATAATGTTATGTAAATTCTGTAAAGAGGTAGCTAGCTGGTACAATGGATAGAGTCCTGGCTTTGGAATCAGGAAAATGTGAGTTCTAATCCAGCCTCAGACATTTAGGAGCTGTATGACCCTGGGCAAGTCATTTAGCCTCTGCTTGTCCAAGTTTCCTGAACTATAAAATGGAAATAATAAGAGTATTGATCTCTCAGGGTTAGTGTGAGGACCAAATAAGATAATATTTGTAAATCACTTAGCACAGTACCTGTTGTATAGGATGTGATTAATAAATGCTTGTTTTAAGAAGAGGGGGGACATGGTTCTATAATTACAGCAGGCTAAGCAGAACTTTTGCCTAGTATGTTGAATTTGAAAGGTACTGAAAGAATGACGTTCTTCAGCAACTAGAAGCAGCAGAGTTTAGCACCCATCTGGTTTTCAAAATAAATGGTTAAAATAGGAGGCTGCCAGTTATGAGGTCATGGTACATTAGAAAGAGAAATGGTTCTGAATTCAGATTCTGTTTCGGACATGTACTGCCTATGATCTTAGGCAAGTCACTTAAACTCCCTGGGCTTCAGAGAGGTGGGGTAAGAAATAGATGACCTCTGAGGTTCCTTATAGTTCTACGTCTATGATCCTGTGATCTCTCCCTCCTCACCACTCTGTGAACTTGTGTTGTCTTGGGGTTATATGTCAGGTTTTGGAAGACACACACACAAATACGCATACACAAAACTTCACAAGGTCAATGTGTGCTTTTAGGAAACATCATCTGGCAGGTTATGTAAATCCCGTACCAAAGAGACATCATTCCCAATTCTATATTCTCAAGATTCCCTTCACTGCTAAATGACATCACTGGCAGCGCTTCAGTGTTTCTTGGGTTAATGTTCCACAGTTTAATATGTTTTGCGGTAGCTGCTTCACGTTGCTTAATATCATCCCATTATTTCTAGTAATGGCATGCTGTATAACCCCCAAAAGTTCTTCTCCCCTTTGATGGTTTTAACCTTCAAGTCTTAATGTAGATGGGTAATATTGTCAACCCAGTTGCCATTTATCCTAAGTAGTATCTACTTAGTTGTTCACCTTTCCTCCTAAGTCAGTGCCTCTACGATATTCAATGTTATGCTTTTCCCTGAAGATTTACTCATACCGCCTTGTGTCAATGTCTTTTTCATTCATAGGCTTTTTCCACCAAACCACGTGCAGTAGTTGTGCGTTATCATCTCCCATTTCTACAACCCAGGAATGCATTTTTCACCCATCTCCGTTAGAATTCATTGTTTACTTCATAACTCATCTCAGATGCTACCCTCTAAGTGGGCCTTTCCTGATCTCAATTTCTTCCCCAAATTACCATGTATGTATGTATGTATACATGTGCATTTTGTTTTATTTTTCTCAAAATAATGTAAGCAACTTGAAGGCAGGGGCTACCTTTTGATAGTTTCATTTTTGTTTTTGAATCCCGAGTGCCTAGTACAGTGCCTGGAGATGACAGGCATTTAAGAAATATTCATAAGAGGCAGCAGGGTAGTGCATTGAGTAGAGCACCAGGCCTATAATCAGGAAGACCAGAGTTCAGCTGTGGCCTGAGAATCTCACTAGCCTTGTGACCTTGGGCAAATCACTTAATCTGTGTTTGCCTCAGTTGCCTTATCTGCGAAATGAGAATAACAGTAGCACCTACCTCCCATGGCTGTTGTGAGGTTTCAGTGAGACAGTATTTGTAAATCATTTAGGGCAGTGCTTAGTACATTAGGTGCTACATAATTGTTAGCTCTTATTATTATTCGTTCTTCTTGTTCTCATTGATTATTTGATTGGGAATCAGTTCCTCATCTGTCAAATGAGAGAGGTAGACTAAGTGGCTGCAAGGTCTCTCCTGGCTCGAAATCTATCACCTTATGATCTGTCACATGAGAAATGAATGAAAACATGAAGTGAAAAATGAAAAAGGCACGAGGTTTCATGAGACAGTTTTATTTTGGTTTTTAAACTAAAGACTTTTGGGTTTTTGAAAATGTAATATATTTTAAAAATGCATGTGGTTTAATGGATTACCTAGCAAGCACATCAGTGACATTTTCCAAAATCATTTCAACTATGTAAATTTAGGACATCATTGTCCTTCATCCAGTATTTGAACACTGTAGAAAAACTAAGAAAAGCAACCAGTGAATATGTAGTTCAGAAAGAGTTGAGGAAGAAGGCAGGATTTTTTCCCCTCTATTCTGCCAAATCAACCCATTGAAAAGAAAAAAAAATCAGATAAGGGGTATTTTGTCTATAATAAAACTGAAAAACTACCATCACTTTTTTCCCAAAACAAGGATATATTTATTCAATTGAACTATTAGTAAGCACCTGCTACATGCAAGATAATCTTTTAGGCATTGGAATACAAAAACAAAAATTAAACAGTTCCTGCCCACAAGGAGTTTAGATTCTACTGGAGTGAGGTAGAGGAGAAACAACATGTATGCTACTATTCCTACTTCTAGTCTGGTAATAGTGTTTATATAGTATTTTAAGTTTTGCAAAATAATATATATGTAAATTTATGTAGTACATATAGTATACATATACATGTATAGAAGCATACGTACATATATATCTGTGTGTATCTCTATACCTATACATACATACATATATACATACATATGTGTGTATGTTGTATGTATACTCAGAAGTTAAGTGATTTGGCCAGGGTGACACAGCTATTAAGTGTTTCTGAATCAATATCTTCCTGACTCGAAGTCCAGTGTCATATTTGAACTTCTGAGAGATGATTAAAAGAGAGTATATGTAGAGAAAATAGAGAAGACCCGGAGTAGGAGCTGTGGTGACCACCTATGTTAAAGTGTTGGGAGATGAATGATCATGAAGCAAAGGAGACAGAGAAGGTGTTCAAACATTTAAAAAGAGAGTCAAGAGAAAATAGACTCACAGCAACCAATGAGGGAGAGATTCCAGGAGAAAGCAATGACCAACAGTATCAATAGTTGCAGAGAGGTCCAGAAAGATGTAGACAGAGAACAGGCCACTGGATTTACCAATTAAGAAATCGTTGATAACTTTGCGAAGAGCACTTTCAGTCAAGTGGTGGGTCTGAAAGCTAAATTGAAGAGTAATTCACTCAATTGTTGAATTAAATATCTAATTAAATCAGTCAAACAATCAGATAATTCAGTGGGGTGAGGAGTTCAGTTAGATCACTGGGCAATTCATTCAAAATATTAAAACATTTTTGTTCAGAAGTTCTAAATGGAAGGATCACGGCCTTGGATGCATTGGTTAAGAGTTTCGTTGCTATATACATTCAGGTTTGATGAAATAACTCCATGTCAATGAAAATTGATAGATATTTTTTAAAAAAGCCGTTCTTTTGGCAGTATAATGTAATGCAGATTGTATTGATTTACTATAATTTTCTGTATAAAATTGTATTCCCTTCAAGTGAGCTAAGGTCTTAAGCCACACTGGCAATAAAAAAATAGCTTTGTTGCTTTGATATAGGTAGCCCTAATGGGGAAAAAACCAACAAACATGTGGGCTAGGATAACTGAAATCTATTGGGTAATTTCCATGTCATTTTTTTTTCCTGAGGAATCATATTGTAATTCATTAACTAATTTCATGCATTTCATTTTGTATCCCTAGTGGACACTTTGAGGAAAAATTGAGTAGTCTGCTTCTAAGCTGGTTGGGAAGATGCTTCTATAATATGTGACATCTAGTAGAAATAAATTATCCATTCACAAGATCTAAATCCCATCTTCCATGCTTCAGTTCCCCATGGTTACCAAGGCTGTGAGAGAATTGCTCTTGACTGCTTTAATCATAGTGCGTGCCTTATTAGTGTTGCTTCTGTACATTAACGTTGTACTTTTGCATTTATATTTAGATCAGTACAGCCCCATTTCCTCATTAAAGTGGATATCCAGAAACAGGAAGAATTGAAGACTCACTTTATGAACTAAAGGACATTAATTCTTGAGCAGGTGATACTAGAGATAGTCTGATTCCCTTACTTGAAAATCAGAGACTAAGATGGCATAAAACCACTACATAGATTGGTCTGTTGGCTCATGCGAGCCTGAGAGAATTCAGCTTCCTTTTTAATAGGAGTGGACAGTTTTCTTTTCATGAGATTTCGCAGGTTGTAGTTTGATATCCTATAGCATGGGAAAATTATGTCACTGGCTTCTCTCCCCCCACCCTCACCTCGGGATATTTAGCATGTTTGACTCCAAAAAGAAACTATATATTTGAGGTATCTCTCAAATTGACATGCCTACTTTAATGACTCATCATGGCATGGAGATTTGGAAAGGCTATGCCAGCAGACTACAAGCTCTGGCTCATTCCACTGAACTGGAAATGCTCCCAGTATTTTCTTGTTGGCCAACTACTTCTGCTGTCCAAGGACCAGCATTGTCCAGTCAGCAGGTCACAAATTCTTTGTTCACAGACACCTATGGAACAGATGAATGTAATGGCAATGCTTGTTAGCACCCTTCAAAGGAAGCCAGGTGAAATCTGTTATAATTATGAAGTTCAGAACAAAGAATTACCTACTGTATAGTTAGTTTACACACACATACACACAGACTCACACTTCTGAATGTCAGTAATAAAATGTCTTTGATGACATCATATATTGTTATCTCGATTTCAAAAAGTATTTATTAAATGCCTACTATGTGCTAGACACTGTTCCAAACACTAGGGCTACAAAGACAAAAATTAAAATAGTCCCTGGCCCTCAAGGAGTTCTTATTTTATTAGATTCTTAAATTTTATCATTTACAATCCCCAATTTCTTGCACACTGTAGGGCTCATAGAGATGGAAATAGCGATTATAACTATGATTTCAGTAGTAGAGTGAGCTCTTACATGAAGAAATTCCCTCTTCCAAAGCAAAGTAGCACCATGTCTACAATATAGGGGCTTAGAGATTTTCTCAGAGTACTGGATATTAAGTGACTTGTCAAGTTATGTGGCCAGATTGTTGAAGATGGGACTTGAAGCCAAGTCTTCATGGCTCTGAGGCTGACACTGTCAATACAAAATATATCAAAAGAAAGTAAAAGTAATTTTAAGAATGAAGGAGCTTTACAACTGAGCCCTGAATCCAAGAGACTGAGGATAGGGGCCTGCAATGCTCTCTCAATATCATCTAGGCTCTGAATTTAATTTGACCAAAAAAAAAACAACAAAACAAACAAACAAATAAAAAAACTACTGAGGCATAGAGAGTTGAAGTGACTTGCACAAGGTTGCAGAGCTAATTAGTGGCAAATCCAGGCTTAGAATCCAAATCTCCTGACACTAAGATTGGTGATTCTTTTTTCACTGTACCTTGGTATTTTGATGCTATCAGCAGAAAAATGTAAAATCCTTGGCAGACACAGCACATCCTCATTCAAGATAAGGCACATGTGTAGTACATATTGCTAACCGAAGTTAGATATAATGTTATTATTTAGAAGCATATTTTTTTTTGTAGAAATAATTACCCTAGGAAAATGTAATTGCCTTGAAGTTCTTGGGGGGAGGTATTTATTTATTTATTTATTTATTTGATTTTGGGTTTGGTTGTTTTTTTGTCTTTGCTGAGAAGTAGTGTAGATACGATGCTGGACTTAGATGTGGGTTGAAATCCAAGGTCAGATACTTACTAAATTTGTGACAATGCTCAAGTCAGATAATCTCTCTGTGCCTCAGTTTACTATAAAATGAAGGGGTTGGACTTCCAAGGTCCCTTCCAATTCTAAATATATGATCCATGCTCCCTATATCCCATGGGATTGTGATTTCAGGTAACTGTGACTGTGTTACAGATATTTCCGAGATGAGCAAAACTTTTCAACACATGCAGGACCCATGCTCATTGAAGGATCACACAATCAATATGTGACAGGGATGGAACTTGATTCAGGTCTTCTTAACTATGAGGCTGGCTTTCTATCCACCATACTCCTTGTCCTCTTACTCCACACAGGGTAGGCACATAATAAATAATTACCAAATTATACTAAGTACACGGAAGAAACAAATAGAGCATGTCATAGTATGACAAAAATTAATTTAAGACTACATATGATTGCTTTCCAAAGTGTTTTC
>CM053627.1:121883391-121981445 GCA_028646595.1 Phalanger gymnotis | reverse complement strand
GCCCTGCTTCCCTCTGCCACTTTGTGGGTTCTGCAGCTCTAGAATTGGGTCAGAGCCATTTTCTTTATGGGTTTTTGGAGGGACTTGGTGAGGAGCTCACGCCAGTCACTGCTTCCCAGCCACCATCTTTCCTGCAATTATTTTCAAGAAACACACTTGAAGCAGAGACATACAGAATGAAGGTAAGGGGTTGGAACAGAATCTATTATGCTTCAGCCTAAGTAAAAAAAAAAAAAAGTAGGGATAGAAATTGTGATCTCAGACAAAGCGAAAGCGAAGATAGACCTAATTAAAAGAGATAAGGAAAGAAAACTACATCTTTCTGAAAGGCATCATAGACAACAAAGTAATATCAATACTTAATATATACGCACCAACTGGTGTAGCATTGAAATACTTTAAGGAGAAATTAAGTGAGTCACAGGTTCATTACCAAACAAGAGATAGCATTACAAAATGTAAAATAAATTGATTATATTAAATTAAAAAGCTTTTGTACAAACAAAACCAACGCAACCAAGATTAGAAGGAAAACAGAAAGCTGGGAAACAATCTTTACAGCAAGCATCCCTGATAAAGGCCTCATTTCCCAAATATATAAAGAGCTGAGTCAAATTTATAAGAATAAAAGCCATTCTCCATTTGACAAATGTCCAAAGAATATGAACAGACACTTTTTAGATGGACAAACCAAAGCTATCTATAGGCATATGAAGAAGTGCTCTAAATTACTTTTGATTAGAGAAATGAAAAGTAAAACAACTCTGAGGTACCACCTCATACCTATCAGATTGACTAACTTGACTAAAAAGGAAAATGAAATATGTTGGGGAGGATGTGGGAAAATTGGAGCACTAATGCATTGTTAGTGGATTTGTGAACTGATCCAACTATTCTGGAGAGCAATTTAGAACTGTGCCTAAAGGGCAATCAAACTGTGCATACCCTATGGTCCAGCAATACCAGTACTAGGTCTGTATCCCAAAGAGATCACAAAAAAGGGAAAAGGTATAAGTGCAAAAACATTTATAGCAACCCTTTTTGTGGTGGCAAAATATTGGAAATTAAGGGGATACCCATCAATTGGGGAATGGCTGAATAAGTTGTGATATACAAATGTAATGGAATACTATTATACAATAAGAAATGATCAATAGGCAGATTTCAGAAAAACCTTGAAAGACTGATATGAACTAATGAAAAGTAAAATGAGCAGAACCAGGAAAACATTGTACGCAGTATCAACAACATCGTGTAATGATCAACCATGAACAACTCAGCTCTTTTCAAGAACACAGTGATCCAAGACAAGTACAAAGGACTCATGGAGAAAAATGCTTTCCGTATCTAGATAAAGAACTCATAGATTCTGAATGCAGATCGAAGCATGCTTTTTTCACTTTATTACTTTTTTTCTTTTTTTGATCTGTTTCTACTTTCACAACTGTGATTAATATGGAAATATGTTTTACATGGTAGCAATGCATAACCTATATCAAATTGCCTACCATTTTAGAAAGAAGGGAGGGAAAGAAGGGAGGAAGAAAGATTTGGAACTAAAAATCTTGTATAAATGAATACTAAAAATCATCTTGACGTGTACCTGGGAAAAATAAAATGCTATTAAAAAGGAAAAAATGAATTGACATACTGTATATATGGAACAAATAGCACATACTTGTGGTATAGAAGCAGCTAGGTAAATGGTGTATATAGAGTGCTGGATATGAGTTCACATCTGCCCTCAGACACTTATCTCTCTATGTCTCAGTTTCTTTATCTGAAAAATGGGGGTAATAATAGCACCTACTTCCCAGAAATGTTGGGAAGACAAAGAGAGATTATATTTTTAAAGGGCTTTGCAAACTTTAAAGCACCATATAAATGTTATTTATTGTTGTTTTCAAGAGCAATTCAGAAGGTCCATATTCAAGTCCTACTATAGCCCTCTCACTTACTTTCCTGTGACTGTCACCAAATTACTTAAAATTGACCCTCCATTTGCTTATTGGTAAAATGACCATAGTAATATCTATCCTGCTATTTCTAAAGGTTGTTTTGACGATCTTGTGAAATTATTTATGGGATAGCCCTTTGGCAACTGCAATGTGAAATACAAATATAAGATGATATAAAGGTAGTTGTATAGCTAGTGAAACTGGAGGGCACTGTATGAGGCATTTGCTCTTTACAGTTATTTGAAGGTCCAATGTAATGATGTGATATGTAGCTAGAATATTTTGCTTTCTTTTTTTTGTTTTCCATTGAGATAAAGGTGTCAGAGTGTCTCTCCCAATTCCTTTACAGCAGCATCATGAAAACCTAGGACATATCTTTGACCTCTATCCCTGGTCTTGACTTTCAGGTAACTTGAAATAACATTGAAAATCATTTCAATAACATTTTATGCTCAGTTAGTCTTACGGGGCAGGGGGTTGAGGGAGAGAGAGGGTTATTGAACAGACATAAAAGTGGTAGGCTTGTTTCTCATGCAGGTCTGAGTGTTCAGATGTTTACCACTCGATCAAGAGAGCAATTTGATGAGAACTTGGCTCTGCAAAATTTGATGAAGACAGCAATCCCTGGGGGGATTGGGAGGAAGGTGAGATGAGGCTGATTTTGGTAAGGTATGTCTTTGCACAGAAGATTTTCAGAGAACTAGAAACAGATTATCTTTGGCTTGAGGTTCCTGAACCAATCATGATATGGCTACTCCATTTTCCCTAATCAGTATTTGAATTAACATAAGAATAATAGACAATAAAGAAACTAATGAAGAATCTTGGTTTAATAAATAAAATCATTAAGATGAGACGCAACAGACAAAATTGCTTACTCCAGAATGTAAAGTACTCATGGTTATAGTAGTTGGTGGTTATAATTGAAAGTTAGTAAGATGTGGAGTCAAAAGATGTGGGTTCAAATACCAGTTCTGATGTGGAAACATAGCAATTCAACTAACCTCTCTAAGACTTAGTTTCATCATTCAAATTTTTATTATATAAAAATAGAAGTTTCCTAGAAAACATTTATGGGTAAAAACTATAGCTCAAAATAGGTATTTTAGTTAGTGTATACCAAATAAAATTATGGCTTTTGGCTTTCCCATGACTTTTTAATTATCAGTAGAATATAGAGCTTCATATGCAGGACAGATTTTAGGCAAGATAATAAATTAGATAAGAATTTCCAGACATTTTTTGCTTTCTTTTTTCTTTTTTCCTCTTAGGTATAACCCTTATCTTTACTTCTACATAGCTAAAGAGTATCCTCAATTTGTTTACCTATGAAAATCTATTCTCAAGTGAGGATTTGATCAACTTATTTGTAATAAAGTATAATTTCATGACAAGTTTTAATGTCTTACCTTACCCAAGTGTGGTTCATTTTAACATACGCCAAAGCCCCAATTCGAAGACATGAAGGTCTTATTTTAGTAAGATGATTTCCTTGATGTGAGTACTCTGTCCAACCAATCAAATCAATGTTACTCTGAGCTTTGCTGGATGATTTTAAAACTTGCTATGTCTCAAAATTTCATTACTGTGTATCTAATCTAGGGATAAGATTGCTTGGCATTTCAAACCTGGGAGGTAATAATATGCCCAACCCATCAGATTAGGAAACATCTTCGTAAAATACTGTTGTGTTATGCCATTCTATTCAGTAGTAATTATGGAATAATGTGTTTTAAAGCAATTTTTATTTATGAAATATAGAGAATAAAAAATGAAAATACCCTATCTAAACTTTTTTTTGTAAATCTTTATAGGTAAAATACTTAATTTATTCAGTCATATACTTTTTAACTTGCCCCAATATATAAGATGGGAAATAAAATATCAGAAATAGTTATGCAAAGTAGTGGTAAAGCCTTGTATGAACAATGCCTCCCTAATGTTTAGTTATTGATTTTCTTTGCATGACTTGACTTCACTATGAATATGATGGAAAGGAAAAATCAATATGAGGTGAAATTTACATAAGGTCTGCCTTTCAACATTTGATACTGAGTTTTTAAATTTCCAAAGCATATAGATTTATCTTTATTTGAATGCAGCAATAGAAAAGCACATAAATTCACAGCTGATCACAATTACTATGAAAAAAGATTTGACTTCAGTTATATTCTTTGCAACAACAAAGGCATATTGACTAGTTGTCTTTTTATAGATACAAAATAATATTCAGAGGCAGGGATAATTTTAAGAATGCCTTGCACTTTTGACCCCAATAAATCTTGTAATATCTAAGTTTTTGTTGCTGTTAAATGCTTATTTGAAATTAATGCATAGTATCCATTTTATAAGAATAAGAAGAGTAATCTTTTATTTTTTCGAACATCTATTCACTACTGTTATTATTTTTAGCTACATAAAAGCACCAAGTTGCTTTTCTACATTACTCAATGAACAGCAGAAACCCCAAAAAATCAGTCCTGTTGCTCATACAATTAGCCCTTTCATTTGCCTAGGTTATCACTCCTAATCTCTTGCTTTCTTCCCAGTTTTTACCCTACAGTTAATCAATTCAACATTAAGCTGTTCTCTAGTCTGATATCCTTTACCCCCTTATCCTACCACTGTTTATGTCTTTGGAAATTTCAACTCTGGTTATTCCCATCATCAATTTCTTCTGCTACCAAGTACTACTGACTGGTGCTAGAAGTCATAAAACTGAGCTGACTGGATCTACTTTACTTCCAGTATATATGATTTAATCCCAGTTGGCCCCTGGGCAAGGCAATAGTTTTATTCCTCCCTAACTGATTCTCACATTCCCCACAGTGGCTGTTCCAAACCTTCTCATCTCTCTTTAATACTCCCACACCAAAACATTCTTCCACTTTCTCAACAAAGCACCTCACCTCATACTTTACCGGGAAAATAGAAGCAACTTGCCATGAGGTCCTTCTATTCCAATTGTCTGTATTTCACAGAGCCTTTTGTATCATCCCTGATATCTCTTCCTTTAGACTCTAATGATAAAATGGCTCTTTTCTTCATCAAGGCCAGTCCCTCTATATGTACCATTCATTTCATCCCCTTGCATCTTCTTCAACAAATTTCTCTATAATCACCTTTCTCTGAATCTGAATGTCTACCTGGATTGTCTCAGTTTCTTATCTGTCTGCTGGCTGTCACTCTGTCTATCTCTGATTCTCTATCTCTGTCTCTGTCCCTTCCTCTGTCTATCTCTGTGTCTCTGTCTCTTCCTCTGTCTGTCTCTGTGTCTCTGTGTCTGTCCTTCTGTCTCTTTGACTCTGTCTCTCCGTCTCTCTCTCTCTCTCTCTCTCTTCCCCCGAACTCCTAAAATTATCTACTCTGGATGTTTTCACTTCGTCTTCTCCCATTCATTTCTCATCACTTTGCAGTCTGCCTTCTGATCTCATTACTTAACTGAAACTACTGTCTTCTAAAGTTATCAATGACAGAGCCTTAAAGTCCATCCACAGTTAATTCATAATGATGATCCAGCAAAGTAGATTGAAGTGTGATGGATACGTAAACTGAAAACCACAAGAAAGCATAGTCACAAAAAGCTATAGAAGAGAGACTCATTAATGGTAGTCAGGAGAAAGTCATTTACATTGCAAAAATTTGAAGAAGTCCAGAAAAATTAGGATCCAGGGGAGCTTATCAGATTTAGTGGTTACTTCTCCCTTTACCTCCAAAGAACTTTACTTAACTTCAAAATATTTCCGCACGCCCTTTGTTAACCTGATTTCAATGTTAATGTAATAGTAGATTTCACTTCTGCTATGCCTCACTCCCACATATATCATTTTACAAAAGAAGAAATCAGTTGTTTTGGGAGGTACTCTGTATCTTGTCATGAGGCCTAGTTCCTTCTTAAAACCTAGGTGTGGATCTGTGCCCCCCACTAGCACACTAGGTACTGATCACACCTAAGGAGGTAAGCATCCCTTCTCCTTTAGGGGAATGAAATCTTAAAAACCACATCCCTGTTCAGAGAAGGTGATTTCCTGTTGTGCCCCTATATAAAATCCATTATGAAGCCCTTTTCTCTCACCAAAGATCTCCATCTTTACTCCTCCTCCGGGAGAATTTTTTAATGATGCTTTTATATTTTCCCTTCTAAGGTGAGCCCAGCCTCTCTTCCCAACCTGCATTACTGTTCTTGCATGCTACTACTTTTCCTCTCTTCTTCTCCAGAACTACAAGCTTGTTGAAAGACTTAAAAAAATAATATTCATTTTATGGTTACTTTGAGCCTTGGTTGGAGTGAATCTTTCACCTGCCTCTGTCTTGTGTCTTCATTCTCGTAAATCAGGTATCTTCCCAAAGTGTTGTCTCCTCTATAAAAGATACTGATTCATGTATGAGAGAGTCTGGTGTTAGTCCAGAGGCTATTATTTCAGTTTTCTTTCTTCCTTTCCTATTAAGATTCCCTTAAAATTTTGGCTTCTAAAACTTCTCTTGCCCTTTTTTTTACTTTTGCCCTGTAATTGAATTTCTCGATGTAAAAGGACCCGAAGCTTAATGTTGACATTGATTTAATTGTCTTTCGTGAAAAGTATATGTGACTATCTTTTTTATATCTGCCCTGTTAAGAGTTTCTACAAGCCACAAGCTCTCCTTGCCTTTAATATTTTTAAGGGAACCTTTAAATGTCTTTTTATAAAGAAAGTCTACTTTTTAAACTGATAATTAGTCTCAGGGTCACAGCATACATTATTATGGGTTATATATTCATTTCTTTTGTTGCTGGTGTTGTTATTCCTTTTTGGACCATCCCATTTTAATACTTATCTCATGGCTTCAGAGTATGCCTGGCCTATTTGAATTGACAGTCCTTCATACTTGAAAACCTGTTATTTGGATGATTACAAAAGTTGCTGGTAATTTAGAAATTTTCAAATTTGCCACTGTATACCTTAGATACTGATTTTCTCTGGTAGTAATCTGTGGATTTGATTAATTGGTATTTTGTTGTCTCTACTCAAAAATATGGGGCAGTAGTCTTATACCATTTCCTTGAATCAGTGTGTTATTCAGGTTTTTACGTGTGTGTGTGTGTGTGTGTGTGTGTGTGTGTGTGTGTGTGTGTGTGTATGAATGGGGGAGAAAGAAGACCTATTCCTATCCGTTAGTTGTTTCTGTGCAATCTCTATTACTGCTCTTCTGAGATTTTGGGGGAATCCTTAAAACGTCTTTTCTTCTTCTTTTTTTGGAAGGGGGAAGGCAGGGCAATTGGGGTTAAGTGGCTTGCCTAAGGTCACACAGCTAGTAAGTGTGTCAAGTGTCTGAGGCTAAATTTGAACTCAGGTCCTCCTGACTCCAGGGCTGGTGCTCTACTCACTGTGCCACCTAGCTGCCTCAGTCTTTTCTTTTTCAATGAATGCTCTGGATTTACTTTCTTTTAAAGTATAATGCTTATTCATTGTGTTGTGGATTTAAAAAAAATTCTTATGTTTTTCCTTGTGCTTCTATGAATTTCACTTTTAGTTTAGCTGCTTAAGAACTAGGATCATGTCAGTTCTTTTTCTCCTGGACGTTTTTTTCTTTTGTTTTCTCCCTGCCCTTTGGAGAATAAAAAAAATTAGGATGTAACAAACGGCTATACACATACATTCACAGGATTATGTATATATGTATATATGTACATATATACACATACACACATACATACATGCATGTATGTATACACATGTATAAACACATTTACATTTGTTTATGGGTAGAGGAAGAGTGAGAGTGGAAGTTTTTAAAAAGACAGCAGAATTGATGAACTAATATTCTGCCACTGAAAGACAAAAAAGAACCTCAAAAGTAGAAAGAGGAAGAATCTTATAGTGATAGAAGGGTATCGTATGGCCATTCTCCCATATACAGACATTGTAGGGGAACATAGATTATCTTCTCCCAGAAGCTGGTCCCTCCACCTTTGGTGATCTGAATATACTCTAGTACTATGTTATACTATATTAACAATTTCTTAATTTGTGAAAATTATACTACTATAAAAACAACTTGTACTTCTCCCATTTAATGTCACATATTAGGAAAATTCATCTGACCAGATTTAGCTTACATTGAGAGTTGAGTGAGCATTTGAGCCCCAAACTTTTTAGTGTTTCAGAGAATTCACTGTTAGAAAAAGTGTTGCTTTCCATTTTAGAAGTGTCTCTTGGGCAAACTGCAGTGAAACATTGACCCAGGGAACACTGTCAGTGAAATCAACCAAGTTAGTTAATACAAACTAAGAAAATAAAATCTGCAAGTTCTCTTTCTTTTGCTATCCAGAAAATTTGCCAGTTCTTCATTTCTCCTTTGTCTCTATAGCAATAGGTTTCACACGTGACTACAAATAGGAAGGAATTATAATACTAGCTGACATACCACTTTAGGTTTTGAAAGTACTTTGCATATAATATATCATTTGATCCTTACGACAACCCTGTGAAGTAGATGATATTATTATAATTTTACAGATGAGAACACTGGCTCAGAGACCTTGAGGGATTTGCCCCCACTCACAAGACTAGGAAGTGCCAGAGCTGGATTTCCACCTTAGTCTTTCCTGACACAAAATCCAATCTTCCTTCTGCTGTACTTCCCTCATGCCCTCCTTTTCTTTCCTTCTTCTTCTTCTTAGCTAGCTAAGAATTGTATTCTAGTTAGCCTTTCTGTGTGTTGTGTCTTCAACAATGCAGTTCTATTTACAGTGTGAGGAGAAAACCAAATGGGTCTGTGAACTACTGGCGATATCTTCCCCTCCCTTGCCCAATCCCCAGGACCAAAAATACAGACAGATAGAGAAAGAGATAGAGATATATTCTAGACTTATTGGGAAACATTTCCTATCTTATCTTAAGCGTCAAACTGTTTTAGTTGATTTTTTTTAAAGGGAGGTAAAAAAAAAACGAAGGTATTTTGGGGATGTCTTTCTTAGGAAGAGGGTCTTTTCTTTTAAGAATCTCCTAAAATAAGATATTTGATAAACAAAAAATATAATAATCAGAATTAATGTTAAAAATAAAAGGAAACATTGATTCTTTGTATAAAGAGACAAGTATTTCTAGTATTCATTGTGGAAATGAACAGAGGTCATAAGCTCTCAGCTTACAAAACTTCCAAGTGCAGGCCAGAACCAAACTGAAACGTAACTGGGAATTTTTTTAACAAAATAAATAAAAAATATGACATAGAAAATGTTAATTAATGGTTTTCTCAGTCATTATGTAGCCTGCAAGGATCCATTTCTATTTGTTTGACTCCACTGATGTGGAAGACCAATGGCAATTTTGGGGGCTGAGAAAAGATAATTAATAATGTATAAAATAATTTATTGACCAGAAAAGATTTTTTTTATTGGAGTTATTTGTGTTGATGGCTCAAAGAGGTAAATAAAATGTTTCAGTTTATGTACTAGATGGATAATAATTTCTTTTTAAGTACAGAATTAATGAATTATTTTGAGAATTTAAAAATTTCTTCCAAAGCATATATCCCATTTTTTGTTACTTAATAAAAGAAGAATATTTTTAAATTAGTTAAAGTCCTTTTATAATGAGAATGCTACAGGTGATATTCACTTAGTCTGGAAAACAAAGTCTCAGGCATCCACCGACTGGCAAGCTTCAGCAATGTAGCAGTAGATATTCTGGCTGCCTACATGTCAGACTTGGTTTCCTCTGATGTCAGTTCTCAAGGTTTGTATGGCAGTAGCATCTTTTTTCCTGTGATAATGCCATACAAACTTGTGATCTGATAGAACTGAGGAACTTTTAACTCTCAGAAGAAAAAAAAGATCATTAGTAGGGAATTCTTTGCTTTGAGATAAAGGAGTAAAATAGAAAGAGGCCTGGATTAGAAGTTAGGTAACCTGGGCTAATCCTGGCTTTGCTGTGAACGTGATATAGCAGTCAGTCAATAAGTATTTATCAAGGACCTACTATGTGCCAGGCATTATTCTAAGTGCTGGGGAAACAAAGAAAGGCACAATCTTTGCTTTTAAGGAGCTCATGTTTAATGGGAGAGACAATGTAGAGACAATTGTGTACAAACCAGCTTTATGTCTGAAGTAACCAACAGATGGAAGGTGCCGAAATTAAAGGAGATCAGGAAGGGCTTCCTGTAGAAGATGACATTTTAGCTGGGACTTGAGGGAAACCATATGGAAGCGATGAGGAGGTGGAGAATTTCAGAAAAGGGGTATAGCCAGTGAATTTTGCCCATGGGTCAGAAAGCCACAGGAGCAAGTGGCTCTCTGGGGCTTGGTTTCATCATTTGTGAAATGAGATGATTGGAATCAGATGATCTTCAAGGGCACTTGTTTGCTTTATAATGTACTCTTATCCCTATAACCAGAAAAAAAAATAAAAGGTAGATAAAAATGGAAATTATAGTTAATGTCGTGCTTTTGGAGGTGATTATTACGGGGAACTGTATGCTCTGATCTTCAGCTAAGCTTTGATATGTGGCTTAATGAAGTGGGAGAATAATAATAATTATGACTCAAGGTAAAACAACCAAATTTGAAACAAATTAGGAGCTTAAGGAATCAGAATACAGGATTGTAGATTCTTTTCTTCTTATGCATAATGACAATGAAGCAGAGATTAAATAAAATGTCTTCTTAGACTTACATGTTCATTAAAGTTTCCTTTAATTATATGTTCAAATAACCTCAGTTCTCTGTTAGATGAAATCAAAACTCTTGTACTTTCATTACTTATTTTCTTCCCAGATTGACTGTGTAAGAGTAAAGTAATAATAACAAATGGTTCAGGGTTATGGACTTCCTACAAAAGGTCGTGTGTCAATGTCTTTGTAGTCAGTTATACCATGGACCACCATAAATCGGAAGGCAGGATAAGCCCTAAAGAAAAAGATAGCAAAATAATTAGCCAGTCATAAAACATTTGTGAATTATCCTTTGTCCCAGACACATAATGCCTGGTGCACAGAATGCTAGGTTCTGGGCATACAGAGGCAAAAATGAAACATTCCTTTCCCTCAAGGAGTTTACATTCCATTCAAGGCTGGATTAGGGGTGGAGGAACAAAACATGTATCCACATAAGAATTTGCAAAATATGCACAAAATAAAAATGGTCACTTCTTAAAAGAGGAACTAATAGCTAGTTGGAGAAGGACTTGTGAAGGAAGTGGCAGTCTAAGGGGTGACCATGAAGAGGGAGCGTTCTTTGCAGACCAGAGAGGGAGTCAGTACAGTGGTATGGAGGTGATGAGATATATGTAATGAACAAAAAGAAAACCGCTTTGACTGGACTAAAGAGTACATGTAGGTGAGTAATGTGTGAAAAGCCTGTAAACATAGATTGGAGCCAGCCAATCAGTCATGGTCAGTTAATGAGTCAGTGAACACCCTGGTTTGGTGAAACTTTTGAAAAGCCAAACAGTGTTTTTTTTTTTTTTTTGATTCCTGAGGTTAACGGGAGAGTGATGTGATAAGATTTGTGCTTTGGGAATATCCCTTTGACAGTTGTGTAGAGAATAGATTGCCAGTGAGAGAGGCTGGAGGCAGAGAGATCAAATAGGAAACTATTTCAACAATTCAGGCAGGAAGTAATGAAGCCTGAACTAAAATGGCGGCTGTGTGAGTGAAGAGAATATGAGGGATGTATGTGAGTCCTCTTAGCAACTGATTGGATGGGTGGAGTAAGAGAGAAATTTGAAGGCTGGTCATGCTCTTAACAGAAATATGGAAGTCTGGAAGAGGGGCAGTTTTTGTTTGTTTATTTTGTTTTTTTAAGAAAAGATAAGGAGTTCTCTTTTGATTATTTTGAGCTCGAGATACTAGTACTTTTTATGATTTTATTCGTTTGATTCATGTTGCCGAGGAGGATTACAAAGCATATCTGACTCAAACTCAGTCTGTTAGCCTGTGTACTATGCAGACCTGCTCTTGAATAGTATTTTGACCATTTCTCTAGTTGTTGACCATTTTTTTTTTCTTTGAGGGCAGCTCAATTTTTGTGTCTAGTCACGCGAAGCATTGCTTGTAAAACTATAGCAGTTCCCTGTTGTGGTATGCATTACATGGAAAGTTGTGTCTCCTGGAGATAAAAAAGGTCAGGAAGATAAAATGCAAACCATTCAGTAGATGTTTCTTCTGTGGGTTTTGCATGCTAAAAAGGTCTATACTCATTATTTTACTCTCTAATAGAATGAGTGCTTTTCTTTCTTTTCTTTTAGTTTAAATTTTCTTCTTTTCAGTTCCTCTTATGATAAGAGTATCATTTTTTTTGGTCCTTGACTTTTATTATTATTTTTTTTAAATCCAATAACAATCCTGTTTCTGACTTTTCTCCTTTCAGTGATGGAGTATGTGACATTCGAATATGTGGCATTCAATTTTACATAAATAAGATTGTTACTACTTGTGAAATAGAAGTGTGAGTTAGTGGAGGAAGATCATAAAACCTAGGTTCTAGTACCATGCCTCTCCTCCAGACTTCAATTCAGAAAATATTTATTAAGCTTTTACTAACTGCAGGTTCTAACTGAGCTATAAGTGTTAGATATACCAAGGTCGTTGAACTCATGAAGCTTATAGTATAGTAGATGGACTAGGTACAAACACAGAAACCTAGTGTGGTAGAGTGGAAAGAGTTCATTCTTTGGAGTCAGAGGAACTGAGTTCAAATCCTGTTTGGCCTTAGACAAGTCACTTTAGTTGTCAGAGCCTCAGTTTCCTCATCTGTCAAATCAAGGGGTTAGATTACATAGTCTCTAAGTTCCTTCAAATCTGTGATCCCATAAGAGCATTACAGAGGTATAAAAGGAAGTACTACAAGAAATCCAATGCGTTCTTGCACATGTGGGAATCAGGGAAGGCTTCAGGGAGGTGGTATGTGAGTTGAAATATGAATAATAAGTAGGAATTCAGCAGGGTAAGGGAGGGCATTCCACATGTAAGAGACAATGCTGGTAAAGGATTGAGTTGAGAATGCCCAGAGTGTGAGCCACAAATAATAGGTGACTGTGATAACATTAGAAACATAGAGTGGACAGCCTGGAATGACAGGAAAAGAATCTTAACTTTTCTCAGGGCACTAAATGACCAATGAAGACCTTTGAACAGAGGACTCATATGAGAAGGTCTCTGTCTTCTCTACTTTTGGAATTTAATTTAAGAAAGCCATGTTGTAGCAAGATGATTACTGACTTCCTACAAGTCAAGGCATATGGGTTCTAATCTTAGATCTGCCATTGGACAGCTGTAGGACCTGAACAAATCCCCTTCCTTATCTGGGCCTCATTATATTCTTTTAGAACATAAGCTAAGGGGCTAGACCAGATAATCTCAAAGATATCTTATACCTGTTAAAGTTAAATGATTGAGGAAAATCAGGAAAAGGAGAATGTTTTGTTTCTTTTGTTTCAGGTTGCCTTTAAGTAGAGCCTATAGATAACCTTCAGAAATCAGTGTGGGGCAACCTAGAGGTTTAAAGGTGGAGTACTGAGGCACTGGGCAGGTAGGTGGTATAGTGGATGGCATGCCAGGCCTGGAGGTAGGAAAACTCGTCTTCCTGAGTTCAAATGTGGCCTCCGACGCTTACTAGCTCTGGGACCCTGGCAAGTCATTTACCCAGTTTGCTTCAGTTTCCTCATGTGTAAAATGAGCTGGAGAAGGAAATGACAAACCACTCCAGTATCTTTGCCAAGAAAACCCCAAACAGGGTCATGAAGAGTCAGACTTGACTGAAACAACTGAACAGCAACATTGAGATACTAAGAAAGAATGAAATACCTAAACTATGAATTTGATTATACTGGAGATCAAATCATTTATCCATAGACTTAATGGTATATTTTGTGCCTCTCTCATATGTGATTTGTCATTCTTAATCAAGAAATTCACATTGAGATTCTATTGGAAATAGAACAACCGACAGAGGCAAGCTTCTGCCTACCAACATATCATAAGTTGCCCAGATCAATCCAGCAACAAAATCAAATGGAATAAAAAAACTAAGAAATTGCCTTGTGAAATGATGCACTAAAGAGTGTATTTCTAATTGATAATTCCTGAAATATGTGGTCATGCTACTAAACTTTTTTTGAGGTTAATTAAGATCATTTCCCATATTTTTGTTTCCATATAATTATCTGGATATTTCAAGGGAAAGGATTAATTTTGGTCTCAATACTATGTATAACTATTTCTAGTCTATGATTCATTTTTCAAAACTATGTCTAATTAAGCTATATTTGGAGTATGGCTTTTATCAAAGTATTCAATTTATCAAGGTATTCAATTCATTGCTTGTCAACTTCTCGTTTTGCTTTGTTTTCTTTAGATTTCATCTCAGTTCTTAAAGTTGTGCTAAGCATTATGTACTATAATACAATAGGTTACTTGGCCTCTCGTGATTATCTCTTAAATGTAATAATTAGCTTAGGCTGCTGTGCATATAGTGAGGAGACTAATTTCATTATTTTGGTAGATTTCCCACCTTGAAACCAGAGTACTCCTAATGTTTTCGTCTTTCCTTTCCTAAAATATGTTTCCTTTGCAATACTTTTCCTTTCCATCATTTCCCTTCTTTTCCATTCCTATCAGTGTTATCCTAGTTCATGCTTCTATTGTGTCTTCATTGTTCTGTTGTAATAGTATTGAAATGTTCTTCTATATCTAGTCTTTTTACTTCAAGTCTGTCCTGAACACTGCAAGTAAACTCAATTTCCTAAAATATCACATCACTTATCTGTTCAGTAATATTCAGTGGCTTCCTGTTGCTTATAGAATAACGTCCATACTCCTTAGCCTGGCATGGTGGGTCCACAGCCTGTTCCGGATTTACCTTTCAAGCACATCTCCTATTACTTAAATGGCCTAAGGTAATCAATCCTCTTGTATCACTGTTTACAGAATCTTCTTTTTCTACCTCTTCCCATACACCTTTGAGAGCCTCTCTTCACCCACATGAATCATTAGCTTCTTTCAGAAGCCTAACTTAAGTCTAACACGCATGACAATGCTTCTGTGGCTACCTGAGCTTACAAAAAGAACTCATTCTTCTCAATTCCTATATCTATTTAATATCAAATTACCCATATATCTGTCCCAATCATTTGTCATCTGCTGTATGCTCTCTTGTATAGCTATATATATGTGTGTATATACGTGCACACAAACACATACATATGCATATATATTTATAAATACACATATATACACAAACATACATGTGTAAATATACATATGTGTAATGTGTATATGCATATGTATACACCTATAAACAGGTATACATGTCTCTGTGTGTGTGTATGTATGTATTCTCTCTCTCCAACAAGACTACAAGTTCTCTGTGGTCAGGAACCACATATTATGTAGTGCTTTTTGCATCCTCCACAAATATCTCTTAATGTTAGTGCCTTCCCTCTGAGATTATCTCCATTTTCCTACCTATAATTTGTTTGTATATAGTTGTTTGCATGTTGTCTCCCATATTAGATCATGAGCTCCATGAGGGCAGGAACTGGGTTGTTTTTTTTTGGCTATTTTATTTATTTTTTGTTTCTTTGTTTTGTTTTGTTTTGTTTTTCTTTCTGCCATTTGTTGTATCCTTAGGGCTTAGCACAGTGGCTGGCACATAATAAGTATTTAATAAATGTTTATTGACTGACTGACTGACTAATGCCTAAGTAGCACCTTATACCTAGTAAGCCTTCAGTTTTTCCTTTGCTGATTGATCAACAAACAAGCAAGATTATTTAAAAGCGAGGAATTTATATGGGAATCAGTTGGAAGATTGATCTGACTAGTCAATGGTTTATATTGAAGAAGGTTCAAATGATTAATTGCCCACTAAGAACTAATACTCTTTTATAGAGACAGGTTAGCTCCATTTTGTCCCTAAAACACTTCAGTTGTTATTTAAGAATTTGTAATAGTTAGCATACACATGTTGCAATGGTATGAGTGGATGGACACTGGCTGTTTATCTGCCCACTTCTGCTACACACCTATATTTTTTCTAGGTAAGCTGATCAATATAACATTCTGCTAATTTTGATCTATGCTACTTCCTATTGGCAAGTTTAGGAACTGATTGAAGGACAGAGAGTGGAGGGGATCTATCATCAATTTACAGCTAGAAGGAATCTTAGAAAACATCAAGATCAACCCTGTCATTTTATGGAGGAGCAAATTGAGGTCCAAAGGGAAACATTTTCCCTTTCCATAAGCTCCCTCCTGCTCTTGAATATCTGTGTCACTCCCTAGTTGTCTTGCTCAAGCCTACAGTTTTTGTTTTGAACTGGACTTGTGATTTTATCACTATGGGGAGGTCTTGAGGAAGAACTTCTTCTACTAATGCAGTTTGACCACTTTTCTGTGGTTCAAGTCTGAGAGAGTTGTTTGGACACTGAGAAATGATGTGATTTACCCTGGATCATCCAGCAATATATGTCAAGGGTAGTATTTGAACATAGATCTTCCTGCCTATGAGGCCATATTTTTATCCTCTATCCATATTTCCTTCCAAAACCACTTTATGGGTCAAAAAAAAATCAGGATTGTTCTTGTGACTCTTCCAGAAAACTTTAATAGAAAGTTTAACTTCTGGTTGGAAGTATGAACAAACATTTATTGCCAGAACAAATTGAATTGTCATCTTTTTCCTGAATGACGCTCTTCTGTTTTGTCCCCTTTGAAATGGACTCATTAGAAGTCCTTTGTAAATGCATTGTCTCTAGGTGTGTTTGAACCTATGGTAATTTCTCTCTTAGAAAATATTCTTATGCCAAATTTATTCTACACACACACACACACACACATATATAGAGAGAGAGACACACATGTATATGTACATATAGACATACATATACATATATAATTACAAGGACATTGTTTTTCTATTCTTTTTTTCTCTCTTAATGATAGTGGGGTATGGATGGCATATGGTGGCAAAAACAAAAGGAACAAAACAAAAATGAAAGAGGGTCATTGAAACTTTTGAAAAATACACAGGGAAGTCCAGAAAACAGGCCAGAAAGACTCACAATTAAACAGAACAGCTGAGAAAGTTACATCTTGAATTTCTTATATATTTAAAAAGAAACATAAGTTGCATATAATAGAAACCCGCAGTTTCATGTATAATCCTCTTTTTGCTTCTACTATGCACATAGAAATGTCCATCTCATTTGAAGTTAAATGTTAAGTTCAGAATAAAAATATAAATCCCCTAAAACAGAATTTTAACACAAAATTTTGTAAAGTTTCCAACCTAATCACTCTTTGAAAGGAAAAGATAACATAATTAGATATGTTTATGATTTTTCATTAGTAATTGATTCCTAGGACAAAGTAAATTGAAGTAGAGCAGCCTTTCTTTGTTTCTTGGTGATAAGTTGTGGGTGTGATCCTGGAGGACCTAGATTTCAATATTCCGGTTAGTTGGAAGGAAACAAGAAATAGTGTGAGACTGCTTCCTAGATCTAGTCAGGTAGTTGACCTGTGACCTGTTGACTGGCGTTAATGATGAAGCTGATATTTTATAAAATGTAAACCAGAAAGAAGACATGCACCATGAAAAGGAACAGCCATAAAACACCAAGATATATTTTATTTGAAATGAAGCTAAGCCTCTATTAAAAAAAAAAAAGAAAAAGTAAGACTTGAGCTGAGTAAACTTGAGGTTTCCTTCTAGCTCTTAAAATTCTGCGTCTTATAATTTGATGTATGTATGTTTGAGAAGGTGTGGAAGCATTTAATTTTTAAAAGCTCTTTATCAACAAAAACGGTCTCATTAGACATCATTAATAGAAAGTGTTTTTCAACAATGGTCATATTTTTAAGCTTGCAAAATTATATTAATGACATTGGGATCTAAGCATATAGACAAAAGAGCTTTGAGGCTCAGATTAACAAAAGACTCTTTGTGTTTTATTCAAATATTAAGTATCTGTATGAGATGTAACACATTTTTAATTACCCCCAAATTGCGGATGGCAGTATCTTTTTCCAAAGATGTATGCACAGAATTTTTCTGAATATCTTTGTGGGAGCCTGATAGATAACCCCACAATTCCAAAGTGGCTTTATTATTGCTCATCCTCCCTGTGGGTGGAAAAAAAATTCCATACAAGCCACGACATTTCCTGTCATTTCCACATCTAAACATCTGGAAAGCATAGTGTAACAATGAGTGAAACTGACAAAGCTGCTGATTCCATCCACCATAACAGAAATATGGATTCTAAAAGCATCACTTTGATTCTGAAAAACTCAATATGGCACCTCTCCATTTTGGCCTTAAAGAGAAAAAAAGAAGCCACATTTATTTGGAAGATGTATTCTGAGGATTGAACATCACGTGCATTATACAAAACAGCAGCTCCAAGAAAGGAGCATGCATTCTAGCAAAGGATGGGAGAGCAGCTGCGGAACTGGTGCTAATTGCAGATACTGGATGGATTTGATCATCTAACACTTCAATTTCGTAAACTGGAAGTGAAATGGCGAAACATTAATTACTCCCATTATTACTTCTATATATTGAGAAACAGGACAAGATAAAAGCACAAAAAGCATTTTAAGAAGAGAACTCAGAACAAATGATTTTCACATCTAAAACAGTTGTTCTAGGGGACAAAAAGAAGCATCACAAGGGGAAAAATGTGAACTATTAACATGCCAGCAGTCATTAAACCAAAATTTTATATATTTATATTCATACATACATAAATGGGGATATTTGGGGTTTCAGGGAGAACTAGCACCTCGAGTGAGCTTGCTGAATCCTCTACAGGGCTGCTCATTCACCTTTGATTTCCTCTTTCACCCAACTCTCACCTGTGGCTGTAAGAAGGTATAGTACAAGCAGTTGTAGTGGCCACACCTGGGTGAAACGTCTCCTCAGATGGGCTAAGCCAGGTTGAGGATTGCTGATAGGCCTCAAACCCATAGGTGAGTTAGGGGGATAGCCACCCCAAGCATGTGAAGACTTCCACTGGTGGAGGAGGTAGATGAGAACAGTTTGTTCCAGTGGCCATGAAACTGACCGAAGCAGGTGCTATAAAGCACTTAGAGCTTGGTCAGATGTTGAAAAGGCCAAGGTCATTCACTGCATTGGGGCCCATTGTCAGCTGCCCATCATCTTGACTTTTGTCTTGCTGCTGGATCTTGATGGCTCTGAGAGATTGAGGCAGACGACTTGATGTAACTCTGCCTCACTTAAATCCAGTTCATGTATATGTCAAGACATCACCTCGTGATGTCATTGGACCTCTTCAAAAACAAAGGACAAATAACATACAGAGATCTATACATGCAGACGCATGTACTCCAACATTCCTATATATAAATGACATACTAAACAAATAGCATGTTTTAGACAAGTATAGCATCAATATGTGTTAGAGGCTGTATTTGAACTCAGGTCTCCTTAGCTCCAAGGCCAGCTTTATGTCCTCACACCACAATGTGTCCTTTCCATGAGGTAAATACGGACCAATTTCCGGGATATTAGTTGTTGGAGGGAGAGCATGTTTCTGGGAGAAACCTGTTTCTACAGGCTGCCATCCAGTGTCAGAATGCATTTGGCATGACAGGAGATAGAGGAGGGAATGGAGAAAGGGAGCACATGCCGGTAAACAGGAAGGTTTTCAGAAGCAGAGTGACATATACCTAACACTAAGCATTAATTCTCTGGGAACCAAGTTCCCACAACTTCCTAACACAGGTGGCAGGAGGACTCTATTCTGAAGAGTTGGCAATGCCAGACCATGTTCTTGGGCATAGACATCCATCTTAGTCATTTCTTCATGGCAGATAGGACCCAATCTAACCTTCCTTAAACTTTTGGCTAAGTAGTCATGAAAACCCAACTCCCTTTTTTCCACTCCCAAACTTGAAGTAGCCCTTCCTGTCGAGCACTGAGGGCTCAGGGCAAAGGAATTCCATTAGCATAGTTGGCTGTCATTGATGCTGCCATCCTTTTTCTTTGGTATGGCCCATACAGAGCCTTCTGCTCAAGATATTTAGGCAGTACTGAAACAGCAGCAGTTTAGTATCCTTGCTGGAGAGGAAGCATAATAAAGCAGCTAAGTGGCACAGTAGTAGAGCTCCAGACCTGGAGTCAGAAAGACCTGAGTTCAAATTCAGATTCAGACTGAGTGGCCCTGGGTAAGTCACTTACCTCCTGTTTGTCTCAGTTTCCTCATCTTTAAAAATGAGAATATTAATAGCATTAACCTCCCAGGGTTATTGTGAGGATCAGAAGAGATAATGAGTTTAAAGCACTTAGCACAGTACCTGGCACATAATAAGTACTATGTAAATGTAAACTAATGTTATTACAGGAGCGCTGGATTTGGACTGGGACCTGTGAACATGAGTCTACATTCTGCCACTTAATAACTGTGTGACTTTTGACGAATTACTTGACCTGTCTGAGCCTTAATTTCCTCATCTGTGAGATGGAGATAGTGATAAACATATTGCCTATCTTACGAGACTCTAATGGGGCTGCTAGATGGCACTGCAGATAGAGTGCTAGGCCTGGCACCTTCCTGAGTTCAAATCTGGCCTCAGACACTTGCTAGCTGTGTGACCCAGGGCAAGTCACTTAACCCTGTTTGCCTCAGTTTCCTCATCTGTCAAATGAGCTGGAGAAGGAAATGGCAAACTGCTCTAGCATCTCTGCCATGAAAATCCCAAATGGGGGAACAAAGAGTTGGATACAACTGAAAAACGACCAAACAACGAAACTTGCAAGATGTTAATACTTTACAGACTTTGAGGATTTTGTTACCTGTCAACTACTTTATAAATAGCGACTCTATTATTATTACTTGAGGCCTACCATAAGAATAAACCATGGAACAATCCTTTCATTCCTTCAAGATTTACTGAAGGCACTGCCTCCTTCATGAAAACTACTCTGGTTGCTTCTGGTGAAAATGGCCCTCTCCTCAGATTTCTCAAAGTACTTTCTCCTTGGCTGTCCTCTAACTTTGAACTTGTTGCTCTGTTTTCCTTATCTCACTCTCCCTCCATTAGATAACTGTCTCCCCTTTCCCAGCCTCCCATAGATTCTAATATCTTTGAAGTCAAGTCGTGTGTCACATCTGTCTTTGTATTTTCAACATGTAGCTCAGTTCCTGGTGCTGCCTAATGGGTGCTTAACATATTGTAAATGAATAGCTTGAAGTGAATGATATTTGGACATCCTAAAAGCCCAACTTACTGGGTTATTGTGAGGCAAGTGCTTTTCAAACTGTAAAACACAATCTAAATGTTGCTGTCCTCTTTGTTTTTGCTTGTTTTTTTTGTGGGTTTTTTTTTTTACCATATTGTCAATACCTTGGGCACCTGGGAAGTGGGGGAAGCATGAAATAGAACAAGGTCCTTCAAAACCCTCTTCATGTAGAGCAGAATAAAAGGGAAAGCCCTCGTGTTTTGGAGTAGCCCCTGAAAATTGCTGAGATTGGCTCAGATGCTGACTTGGTGCTATGCTGTAATTGCCTAATAGAACCCCACAGCAGAGAGTGAGTGCCCAGAGTTAGAGCAATCTGCAATTGCCATTGAAGCAGGCTGACTTTGAAATGACAGCTGTTGTGCAATACAGCAGGTGTTCTAAAACCCCAACCCGATGACGATAGCCTGTACTTATTCCCTGGCATTGCCCCACCTGCTATCAGGAAGAAATGACTATGCCAGAGAAAAAGAAAGAAGGGAGAATGAATCTTCTATTTCATCCTTTCTCAGAATGTTGGAACTGGAAGAGGGACCATGGTGATTATATATTCCACTAATTCTGATGGTCAGGTAACTGAGCCTCAGATGTCTTAAGCAACCTGTCAATGGTCATATAACTAGTGAGTGGAACTCAGATTCACTGGCACACACTTCAAGGACTGGTCTATTTTAAAGGAGACTTAAAACTTAGGACGTATATTGTATAGCATAATTTGTTTAGAGGGCAATACAATTATAGAATGTCCAGGGAACAATCTAAGTTAGGGGCTGCTTAGGAACAGAAATGCAACCTGAATCCAGGATGAACATGACAATCTGAATAAGAAAATCAAAAAGATTCTCCCAGTTGTAAAACATTGGAGGGAGGTGTCAATAGCATAAGTAGGATTGGTAATTAATTATTCTCTAAATGCCTTTAGCAGTTTGTACCACTGCAATAAAAATTATCTTGGCCTGTCTTCTATCGTGCTATTGGTAGAGGGCTACATTGTAGGGATGAAATGGATTAGAATAAATACCATTCTGTTACTTGGCCAAGGGCAAAGGTTTTTGTTATTTCCATTTGAGAGATAACATGGCTTGTAGTGTAGAGAGTGGTGGATTTTGAGTCAGAAGACTCAGGCTCAAAACAGTCCAACTTATTTACCTGTGTGACCTTAAGCAAGTCAATTAACCCCTCGGGGCCTCAGTTTCCTCATACATAAAATGAGGGGACTATAGTAGACCTCTAACCTTCCCTCCCCTCATTTCAATTTTAGGCTTTTATGAGTTTCCAGTATTTTTTGAGTGTTACAAAAGGCATAACATCATGACCACGCTATCATTAAATGGGAGGAACATACTGCCTTAAAATATAAAATACCTTAAAGAATCATAGCTAACATTTATAAAGCATTTTCTATGTGCCAGGCATTGTGTGAAGTGCTTTACAATTATTAGCCCTTTGGTCCTCACAACAGCTCTGGGAGGTAGGTGCGATTATCCCCATTTTTCTGATGAGGAAACTGAGGTAAACAGAAGTTAAATGACTTGCCCAAGGTCCCATAACTAGTAAATATCTGAAGCTAGATTTGAACTTGGGTGCTTCTGACTCTAGTCCTGGAGCTCTATTCACCATGCCATCAGATGATTACTAGGCATTTATATATACCTTTTTCATTCATTCATTCATTCAGAAATAGTTATTGAGTGGCTGTTAGGTGCATAGCACTCTGCTAGATATTGTATGTTCTCAGATCTCTGATTTGCTGCTAAACACTCTTTATATAAATCTTACAACTAGAAGGAACCACAAGAAGTTATTATGTTTAGCTCCCAGCTCATGTGCAAATGAATTTCTAAATTCTCCTAGACTTAGTTGATGTTCTTTGCTGTTTTTGAAGAAATGCATATACAAGGGCTACATCACCTCTTTGAAGAGCCCATCACAGAACATCTAATCTCCCTGATTGTCAAGAAAGTATTATTTCTGTTCAATTCAAATGTGTTGTGATTTAATATAAGTCCACGTTCCCTTGGTAAATCTGCCAAAATAGAAAACAAACGAATAGGACAGCTTGTGAATGAAAGGGAGAATTACCCAATTAATAGCAACAGGGTGCATAATAATTGAAATGGGAGCTTGGAGTTAGATGGGTAGGCCAGGAGTCCATGATAACAGGACTAGTTTCCTAAGGAATGGTTCCAATGGTAAATTATTGAATTTGCTTAATAATAGATGATAGATAGATAGAGCATGTATTAATCACTTTCTATGTGCCAGGCGCTGTGATAATTACTGAGAATACAAATCAAGCAAACAAAACAGTCTTATCCTCAAGGAGCTTATATTCTAATGGAGAGAGACAACACATAAAAGGTGAAATGGAAAGAAGGGGAGAGAGGGTAAAGAAAGAATGCAGGGCTCCTGATGAGGCAGTGGAGAAGTCCACAGGGTTAAGCCAGAAGTGAAGTGAGCATGGGTAGAGCCTTTCATGAGATACCAGCCTGGGTTGGAAACTCACCAGTCTTGAAAGCAGGCCTCAGATTAGGAATGGGAATTTTCCAGAGTGGGAATGCTGTTGTTGAAGAGGTGAAGTTGTCAGTGAGTTGAACTGGAAGTAATATCATTCCTCAAAAATCAGAGGAATCTATGAGAGATACAGTCATTCTGGACCTAATTCTGAACAGTAAAGTTGAGAGAGTTTTGTTGTTGATTTTTTCAGTCATGTCTGACTCTTCATGTGATCCCATTTGGGATTTTTTTTTTCCTTTGGCAAATGTACTGGAGTCGTTTACCATTTCCTTCTCCAGCTCTTTTTCAGGTGAGGAAACTGAAGCAAACAGGTTTAAATGATTTGCCTAGGGTAGTATAGCTAAAAAGTGTTTGAGGGCAGATTTGAACTCAGATCCTCCAAACTCCAGGGCTCAATACACTATACCACCTAGAACTATTTATTGAAATGGAATTGGAGAGAACCTTGGAGAAAGTGACTATTGCATCTTAAAATTCATGATAGATTAGGAAGAGAAATTCAAGCAATCTGTCAGGAAACCTAAATTTGGGAAAACAAATGTCAAAAAATTCAGAGAAAGATCAAGTGGGTACTACGGCCAAAATTTCTGCATGAAAATTGTTCTAAAAAGGATAGGAAACTCAAAATAATGACATTCTGACAATGGAAACACAGATAAATCCAGGGAGGAAAAAATGGGAGTCTTGCTAATGATGTCATTACAGATGAACAGGCAACTTAGTGACTTAGATTAAAAATAAAAAGATACACACAGAAGAAGGGAATTAGTGATCATAAGTACCAGCTTGGGGTTATTAAGACTGCTAGGTGAAACAGTGGAGTGCTTGGTGGCCTTGGGCAAGGCACTTAATCTCTATTTGCCTCAGTTTGCTAAACTCTAAAATAAGGATCATAATAATCCCTACCTCCCAGGTTTATTATGAAGGTCAAATGAGATAATAATTGTAAAGCTTTTAGCACAGTGACTGGCACATAGTTGGCCACAATATAAATGTTAGCTATAATTATTAATTGCCAGGCTAACATTTTCTTACCTTTAAAAAACCAAATTATTAGACTGATAGATCAGGGAAAAGTTATGCATAGAGAATAGTAGGATTTTAGAAAAGCATCTGATGAGTTTTCTTTTATATTCTTGTCAACATGATGAAGAGATACTGGCTAAAAATATTATAGATAAATAAATTCAGAAATGATTGAATGACCAGAGGCAAAGAGTAGTGATTAATGGATTGATATCACCCTGGAAGGAGAGCTGTACTGTTTATATTCTTATCAATGACTTAGTTGAAGGCAAAGATAGCATGTTTATCAAATCTGCAGATGGTTTAAAGCTTACAGAAAGTAGTTATCATGTTGGAAATCAGGAAAAAATTATTTCAATAGAACAAAATGATGGACTATACTAATGTAAGGTAAGATTTAATATTAATAAATGCAAAGTCTTACATCATATTATAAAAACAAATCAGCTGTACAAAGGATGGATGTGGCATAGCCAGACAGAGGTTAATGTAAAAATTATCTGGGAATTTTTGAAGACTGTAAGTTTTAAATAAGTCAATAACCCAAAAACTAATTCAATCTTAGGCTGTATTAATTAAGGCATATGGCCAGAATAAGGAAGGATGGGACCCTAAGTACTCTTCCTGTATCAAATCTTATCTGTAGTATTGTATTTAGTTGTGAGTGCTACATTTTGGAAAGGGCACTGATGGACCAGAGCATCATTACTCGACTCATCATAGTTCACAGTTATGTAGCATTTATATTTAAGTTTTGCCAACTGCTTTTACATGCATAATCTAATTTACATATATTATCTGCATGCATACATTTTATCCTTGCAAAATTCCAGTAAAATAGGTATTATTATTATTAATTATTGTCATCCTATAGATGAGAAAACCGAGCTAATATTGAGGGTCAGAGAGATGAAGTGACTTGTTGTTCAGGGTTACCTAGCTAATAAGTATCAGAGATGAGATTTGGGCTCAGGTTGTCCTAACTTCAAATTCAGTATTCTATGCACTGACACTGTCCATCATTTGCTTTTGCCCAGAGAAGCTTCAGTGCCTAGTTATGCATCATTAATTAATTATCAATAACTACCTTATTCCCTGCTAGCATACTGTCCTTCTTAAAACTTTGAATAACTTTGTGTTTTATTTTGCATTAGTTATTTGAGGGGGAGGGAATAATAATCACTTCTTCCCTGTCTTCCTACCCTTGTGTGCTTTGTGAGTGTCGTGACCATATTTATCTTTTTTAATTTTCTGCAAAATCTAGTGCATTGCTCATTGAAGTTGGATTTAGTTGAATACTTTCTTTTCCCCTTCCTCATCTCCATTTTTGCCCTTGTCTTCTTTCTCCTTTCTCCTGTTGTTGCCAACTAGCTTTTCCTGTCTTATCCCCTCACGCCCCATGCAGCACATAAGGATCTCTGATCATCTTTTTTCACTAAACAAACACTTCCAATTTTCTAGTAGCACAGAGAGCTATACCTGATGCTCCTGTAGAATCACAAACAAATTTTGTAGCATTATGAAATATATAGTCAGTTCTTAATAATACCATGATACTGTGTTAAATTGAATTGTTTCTAATGACGTAATACTTAACTTTTAGAAAATGGCATGATGAAATTAAAATTTTATTCCATAAATAGATAATAAACCTGTGAAATACTGATTCATTCACTTATGGAAATCCTTTAGAATTTCATGAAAAGTAGGTGACAAATCAGAGCCAGAAGTTAATTTCTGATTAAAGCACATGGGTAGAACTAAACAAAATAATGACTAGCAGAATCAGCTAATTTCACAGTACCTCAGGAGCCATGTATTCCAAACTATTGCAGGATAAGAAATCCTTTCTATATCATACCTACAAAGTGGACATCTAACTTATAGACTTCTGGTTGGGGACGATGCAGGAATAAGTACCTCCAAAGACAGCTGGTTCCATTCCTAGATAGCTCTAACAATTATGACTCTTAACAGAGCTGCTAATATATTCAGTAAATCAACAAGTACTTATCAAGTGCCTACTAAGTGCCAGGTGCTGAGGATGCAAAGATAAAAATGAATATTTCTTGTCCTCAATGAGCTTACATTATATATTGTTAATATTGATAAAGTGAATTCTAGTGAAACTTTATGATGAAATGAAAACAAATAATTTACATTTCTACATACCTCTAAACCTTTCAGTGAAGGAATGGATATTACTAAATACTAAATAATGTATTTAAAGATGTGGCATGAATAACAGCAACTGGTTGTGAATTCTCTTTTTGTTCAGTAGGTCCATGCATTCAAGCTCTTTGTTATATTAATGAGATGCTGTTTGGGGAATTCGTTCACCAAGTCAGCTTCTTTGATTTTCACTGTGACACAAGGCTGGCTTTTACCCTGCAGCTCAGTATTATTTTCTACCATGTGTTAATTTCTTGCATGAATGGCTTATTTACCTTAATTTAGACTATGCCACAGGTGGATGCTATACTTATTTCCAATATTTCCAGTGATAAAAGGAGAAGGACAGCTCATAGTCTTGTACCTCTCTAGAATTTCACTCTTGAAGGCAGTTTGGGAGTGTGATTTGTCATTAAGGAAGAGGACCAATCTCTTAAATATCATCCTATAAATAATTAAAGGAATAGAGGGCTTTCATTATATTTGAATGACATAGAATCTAGGAATAAAGAAGTGGCCATCCCACTGTAAACTGTGCTAGTCAAACCACATCAGAGTGCTGTGTTCAGTTATCAGTTATTCATTTAATTAGTATATATTAAACACTTATGTGCCAAGCTACAAATGTAGCTACAAATATAAAGGTAAGAAAATCTATGACTTTAGGAAATGACCTTGTGCTATGGGGGAAAAGAGGTTAGTGGTCTAAGGAATAGAGCATCACTCATAATGATAGCTACCACTGATAAGACTCAAGGTTTGCAAAGTTATTTTACATGTTATCTCTCTTGATCCTTTCACCCACTCTGAAAAGTAGTTGCTATTGTATTACCCTTATTTTTATAGTTGAGGAAACTGATGGTGAAAGTGGTTTAGTGACTTGTCCAGAGTTGTCTTGCAAATAAGTTGTTAAGGTAGAATTAAAACTCAAGTCTTCCTGACTCCAGGTCCAGTACTCTGTGCACTAACAGGGAGCTGCCTTATTAAGAACAAGAAAAAAAAGATGGTCACTGAAGCTTTCTTGAGTAGAGCAGTAATGCCTGTGCTTCATGAAGATTATTTTAAAAATTATTATGGTATTTATTTTGATAGAGATGTGTTCAAGAAGGATTGGAGAAAGGGCATACTGGAAAAGGGAGACCTATTATCATGGGAAGTAAATACAAGATACTATATATACAAAATAAATACAAATTGATTTTTGGCTAGCACAGTAACAGCTGAGGAAATCAGGAATGCTATCTTGAAGGAGATGTGTGGCACAAGTTGAGCCTTGCAGTTATGGGTTCTGGCTATCACATTTTATCAAGATCACTGATAATTTGGAGACTGTCTAGAGAGCTACCACTTTGTGAAAGGGCAAATTCAATTCATAGGAGAATCAGATAAATGAATTAGGGTTATTCAGCCTGAAGAAGAGAAGAGGCATGATAGCTGATAGCTGCATACTTTGTCAGTTGTATCATAGAGGAAATACTTTTTCAGGTGTACCTTGAATGAGGCTTATTCTGTGTCTGAGATTTTGTGATCTTCAGTTCAACTAGTTTCAAAGCATTTCATTTCCACTTAAGATTTCAAGTAACCATAGGCTGAGCCCACCACTGATAGAGTGTATATTTATATGCTTATCGAGTCAAGTCCTTTTACTAAACCATTATTAGTCTTCAACTGCTATCCTATAAACTATTTTTACCTCTTAAGGCCTACTATTTATTACACATTATTCTGTCCCATGTGCATTGCAGAACTTACAGCCATAAAATTTACAGTATGGTTTCCTTTAATTCAAATGCATTGACTTGCTTAGTTACAATAATTACAGATTTCCATCAGGGATAGGTAGCATGGAACACAGCTTGAAGTGCTATGATAGTAGGCTAACAGCCACTCAATTTACAATACAGTCTATGCTTGTGCTATGAAATAATGTGCACACACACACACACACACACACACACACACATCTCACCTCTATTGAAAATGCCTATTAGCTCCTTCTGTAACACAGTTCCTATCTTGTTGTCCTTGAAATGCATACAAGTGTATCTATGAAGTCTGACCTCCATGTATACAGAAATGGGTTCATTATTAAATTATTTATATGAAATCACATTTTGACATTATAATTTTGAAGATGTATTCCACATAACCATAACTAAACATTTTTTGCAATAAGATAATGTTCCAAAAACACCTTAGGAAAGTAATATGAAGTACGCCCTCAGCTAGATCGGTGGAGATAGGTGGCTGTGGTGTTTGTTGCTGGGGGAGGAGAGAAGAATGATCTCAGGTGACCTCTGGAGCTTCCACTTAATTAAAAAGCACATCTCAGTCCTTAGTGTTTTAACTGCTTATTCTAATTACTTCTTCTTGCTAACTTGATGTTAAGTTCTGCTATTTCTAAGCTGATGATGGGTAATCAACACCCTCTATACTTGGCACCTTCTAGATTCAGCATCCTGGGCACAGTCCTAGTTGCTCTGCCCCAGTTTCAGCTCTGTTATTTGCCACAGATGTGGTTCTGGCCCCAACATGTAATAAAATCACATTTGAATGTCCCAACATTCTCTTCAAAGACTAATCTGATTTTGCCCTTAGGCAGTAGATGCCCATTTATTTCTTCTGTGAGGGTACCAGCATGAAAATTGGACAATCCATGTGCTTTTCCACAATCATTAAATGCAAACATATTTTAAATTACCACACTTGTTTATTCTCCTTTCAATGGGAGTTCTCATGAATATTTAAGTAGCTATATTGGTGACTCCATTGCATCAGGTAATCAACAGAATTTGCCATCTGGAAGAACCATGGGGAGGTGTTTTTGGGGGCAGAATGCACTAATTTCCTAGTACCATGGTGTTCTCATTTATTAAACGTTCAGTGTATAAATTCTGTCTTACCAAAAAAAAAAAATCCCAATTCACAGGACTCTATCAGTTCTCATTAGAATTTAAGTACACATTAGTCAAGTACCCATTAAGTGACTGCTTAGATAAATATTTGCAGGTTTTAATTGATCCCAAAGGGACTCTTTGAAGTTCACACTACAACCCGGGGGGACTTTTGAAGCATCTTTTTTGGCTATAGCTGTCAGTGTTACAGGCAGCCCCTCATCAAAAAAGGGGTGAGGAGAGAGGCATTCTTGGTCATTGCATGCCCTCCTTGGTAAATTAGTAACCTCGACAGGCCCTTGGAGTGAACCCAATTGTTATTTTGACTATTCCCCAGCTCTTTGGTTAGCTCCCTGGGAAACTTGGATCTTGCCTGGATAGTAGGATTTTCTGCCTTCTGATGCCCCACCAGATAATTTTCCTTGAATTGATTATCCTTTCTAGAGGACCACACGACATGCTCTTCATTTTTCCCTTTCAGCGTAAGCCCTATCCTTCAGCTTTCGCCTTCAAGAACAGAACACCAGTCTGTCCTACTCTCTAGCCAACCCCCCAGCCCCCTCAAAAAAAGCAGCTCTAGCAACATCCATTCATTCCTCCGTTCCTCCAACAGCTATTTATTAAGTACATATTACCTCCAAAACAATTGGACTGATGTATTAAAGTATGTCAAAGTGAAACTTTGCAAAGTTCATTTGCTCCAAGTGAGATAGAGCTATATTTGATAAGTGCCCAAGGCAGATCTATATATGTGCCAAAAAGTTTCAATAAACAAAACATTTAACAGTTTAGTTTCACCCATTCATTTAGTTTAGTTTTACCCATTCATTTTTGGCTCTGAGTCATGGTATTTTTTTTCTAAATTGCATATTTTCTTCATGTTAATATCAAACTTATCAAAAGATCAATTCAGTATATTTCTAAACATAATGGGTAATTAGTAACATCTATTTTAAAATCTACAACCACCCAAGTAAGTTAACATGAACAAAAAAGGAGAGAACAGCTAGGATGCTAAAACTGTTCATATTTTTACTGACATTATAATTTCAAAGATATATTCCCCAAAGCCAGAACTAGACATTTTTTGCCCCTAGGGCAAATACCAAAACCAGTCCTAGGATAAGTTGCACGAAGTCGCATGCCCTCTGTCCAGAAGGGGATGTGTTCAAAATATCTTATGTCTGTTTCTTAATTGTGATCATTGTTCCCTCTAAATTGCACATCTCAGCTTCTAAGTATGACAAAAATACCCTTGCTCACAGATTTTACTCATTCCTGCACAGTATGGGGCCATCTTCAGCCCTCTTGATCTGTATGTTGCCACTGGACACAGATGGTTCACAAGGAGAAAGGGAGGCTGATGACTTTGCACAGCCCTTTCACTCTTAAATCCAATTCACTTGCAAGCCATGGCATCACCTTCCTGCTGTTATGGTCCTCTTTGAGAATGAAGGAAAAACAATGACAAGAAATCAGTAAGATAATTCCAAAGGAAATTGATGTGTTGTGGGCTTTGTCTTTGAGTCCAACCTTTATTTCGCGTATATTCTTCTTTTTTACAAAAACTCCTTTAAACTCATGCTCTCTGCAGAGGTGAAAGTAAGCCAACAAGAGCAGTACTAACAAGTTTTAAAAAGCTGCTTAATCATTCAACACTAGGTGAATTCTCTCCAGGAGAGAATCCTAGAGGACAAAGGGCAGAAACCATTCTGGTAGCAGAAGGGTTGCTGTGTATAAATATGTGTCTATCTTTGGATGCTTTCTTCTCTCAGATATTTCTCATTAAGGGGGTGTCACCCTGGAAGTTTCAAGGGGGTGGTTAGTTTTGAGTACTGCATATTTGTCGTCCTGTCACCCCCTCTTTTGAATTGCAAAGGAAATAAATAAATAGAGAATATCTAAATAGCTTTTAGGTTTGGGAGCACTGGAAGGGAAGAGAATATTTGATCTGTAAAAACTACCATCCAGGGGCATGCTGGAGCCAGCTCAAACTTGCTCTGGAGAGCCAATTGTTGAAATTTCAATGTGAGAATTCATACCTCAAACTCAGAAATCAGGAAACATTAAAAATAAAGGCTTGATTTATTATATTGTTGATTGTCTAGACTAGGGCTGTCCAACCTTAGGTTTTTATTGAAACAATAGGCAATATATTTTGATTTGCCATTTTAGTGAGAACTCCGCTATAGTTGGGCTTGGTTTACTAAAGCATTTATGTAAATTTCTATGCTTGTAGGCAGGCCACATAAATCGCAGGCGGGGCCACATTTTGGACACCCCTGGTCCACTAAAGTGATGGTGAAAATATTAATAATGCACATTAAACATAAAAGTGTAATCCTACATTTTTTTTCAGAGTCAGTTCTTAAATATTTAGAAGCACACCCCTGCTGCTGTCCCTTGAATTTCCCCTCACTACCCCAGGGCAACTTAGTGAATCTACAGCTTCTGTCCACCTCTGGTTGAAGGAACTCTAAGGAAACTTCAAATCAGAATTCAGGCACTGGTATTTAAGAATTTTGTGATGTGGCAAGAACTATTTAACCTTTGTGGGCTTCTGTGTCATCATCTATAAAATGAGGGCATTGAACTAAATGATCACTAAAATACCTTCCAGCTCTGATTCCTGCGATTTCTCTACCCTTTTTATTTCTAATTTTGCTCTCTGATTCCACAGTGGAGAAGAATCCAGGGGAGTGTGGGGGAAAAATCCTAGGGAACAAGGTAATTTTGTTACTACAGTGTTGCATATAATAATAATGATGATGATGATGATGATGATGGAAATAACTAAAACAATGATGTGTGGAAAGACACATATTAACTGATACAAAGTAAAGTAAGCAGAGCCGAGAAAACAAAATACACAGACATATACATTTTCCAGGGTAGGAAACTGAGACAGATAGGTGTCTGAGGCTGAATTTACACCCAGATCTCCCTGACTCCAGTTCCAGCAGTATAAACAGGAGCAGGAGAATATAACTCTGAAATTACTATTACTCCATGGGTAAAATGTGATTACTTTCAGTCTTAATACCCCTCTCTCAACCTACAACCCTTCCAGGCAATAGTGTCCTCATTTTTTTTTCTTCTCTGACTTTACTTCTCTGCTATCCACTTCAACAAAGACTAATCTGGAATTAATTGTTTTTTGAAGAAAAAAGAAACATAGGTAATTTTAATGATAAATACAAGGTTATTTCACACCTTCCCCCTCCCCAAATAAGTATTTGATCAAAACGTATGCAGCTGTGAAATTTAGGACACACAGATGGAAGAAATGGTCCACTAGGCTTGAATAGTCATGACTCTACAAAGGACATTAAGCAGAGCCTAGTCCTATCACTCTCCGCTTAGAATACTTTGCTGCTATTTTATTATTATTTGATGGAAGAGCACCCTATGTACTGATCATAGTGAGTCAGACAGGATTGTCTGAGCTCCCTGAACAAACACAATGTTTATTCATGTTGTTAGGAATAAAGCCAGGCTCTGGGTATCCTAGACAAGAGGGCCTAATCTGGGGCAGCAGAACTGGTACTTTTTTTAATCTTACAAAGGATCTTCAGGATAAACTGTAGGGATCTCAACGGGATGAAGAAAGAGAAGGAAAGCAGCATCTCAGAAACTGTAGTCCCATCTGCACATTAAATGTTGTACCTTGACGTCCTGCAAACTGTAGGAACTGTTGGCATCCAAGATGGGACAGACATCCCCTGTCCCTCCCAAAGGCCTGAATTGCCCCAAGAATGCATTTCCTCTCTCTGAGGCAGCTAGGTGACAAAAGGGATTGAGTTTGGGCCTTGAAATCCAGAAGGCCTGATTTCAAAACCTGCTTGAGTCTCTTATGACCTGGATGACATAAGCAAGTCAGTTTTCAAGTTATTTCCCCCATTATTAAAATGAGGGTGATAATAACACCAACTGACTAGGGCCGTTGTAAGGATGAAATGATATAATGTAAGTGTTTAAAGCCCTTTATCAATGTTAGCTTGCTAGTAGTAATAGTAGTGCTACCAGTTGTAAACTATTATATAAATACTAACTATGGTTATTAATGGAATAAATTATTTTATGCATGCTTCTGAACCCAAGTTGCTAGAGGCCTAGTTGAAAGACTAGCTGAGGGCCTAGCATCTTGTTTCTGTAAATTCCTGGCATAGGCCCAGGACCAGGGCCCTTTTGCTGTCAAGACTACTTGAACTATAATGGTGGTCAAAGATCAGGGAGATGTTGGATGTATTGCTCAAGGACTTCTTAAATGGGGACAATGTAAGGGTAGAAGAGGACAGAGGAAAATGGAAACTCTGTAGCATGGAGAGCACAAGAAACCTTAGCCTTAGATGTGAGAAGTTACATCCATGTCTCTTGCCTTAAAGGGCTATTTGTAAGATTAGGATTATGTTGAAGATGGTGTCTAGGGAACTGGCAACATTGAGGCTATTTGTTAAAACTGGAGATCTGACAAAGAGAAGGGAAGAAAAAACTTAACTAAATTTGCCTGTATAAAAGTGAGGTAAATTAGAGTCATTTGTAGAAATGTTTACTATTTTTTAGTAATTACCATGAAGCACAGAAACCACTATGCATATCATTAATATGCATTGTACATATTAATTTCAAGATGCTGTATATGTACATTAATTTTTAACAATGATAATAAGAATCCTTTACAAAAGATGCATAATTTTCCAGTTCTGAGCAAAGTTGTTCTCAATTATGTAGAAGTTCTGTGACTTTTTGAGCAAATTTGTAAAACCCCAGATTCATTGAATGTAGCAATAAGTTCCTCCTTACCTGATTATAGCATATTCTTCAAAAATAGAACAGAGCCAATATTTAAATTCAAAGTAAAGCAAGTTTTAAAAAAAATCATTTTCTGGCCTCTTGCAATATTGGTAGGGAAGGTGGGCAGAGGGAAGGGAAAGAATTGAGATAAACTTGTTTCAAAGAGGTGATTAGCAAGAACTAGAAGCAATGGGTGAAATATGAGAAAAATAGAGGACTCTAGATTTGATTTAAGGGAAAAACTTTCTAAGGATAAAAACTAGCCCAAAGTGCAAAGAGATCTCTAGCAGGTTCTGCCTCCAACCTACCTCCACCCCACACATCCTTATTAGCGGTCGTTAAGTACAGTAAGGGACAGCAAGGTGGATCGAGCACTAATCGTAGAGTCAGGGAGATCTGAATTTCAAACCCAGGCTCAGACACTTATTTGCTGTATGACCCTGGGAGAGTCACTTAACTGCTATTTGCTTCAGTTCTTTGTCTAAAACACAATGGCAAACCACTCCAGTATCTTTGCCAGGAAAACCCCATAGACAAAATCCATGGAGTCATGGAGAGTTGGACCTAACTGTTCAACATGATCACTTGTCAGCTATATTGAAGTGGAACTTTTCATTTGAGTATAGGTTAAAATGTCCTCTGAGGTCCCTTTCAGTTCCAAGATTCTGTAATTATTTCCTGAAAGAACTAGAAATGCTGCTTTTCCAAAATATTTGCTAGAAAATTTTAAATAAGGAGCAATAAAAAGTGGATGAGTTCTTGGTGAGAATAACGGTGAACGAACTGCACTTGCCTGAGATGGCATTATGCCTCATATTAATTTAATTTTTTTATCATGGTGTTACATTCTGTTCTATATGGTTTAGCTATCTGTTCTGTAGATTGGTTATGTGCTCCCAACTCTGGAAAATAGAGAGAACTGAAAGTGTAGCACGATCCTTTCCCCTAAACTCTTCATAATCACAGAAATGAGAGAAAGGGCACTGTTGGAAGCCATAGAAATTGAGTGAAGAGTCTGCTGTATTATCACCTACATTTCTTGTGGAATTATTTTTAAAAATGTATCCATGCACACATTCAAGGGTGGGTCCTCAGGTATAGGCTAAATGAAACAGAAACTGTTGGATGGGTTGTTTTTAAAGTTAGTGGATATTTTGGCATCTATAAAATTAAGAAATGATAAAGGGACACAAGATTGGGTAAGGAATGATTTCAACTTTCTCTCATTTCTTAAATGTAAAGCAAACCCACAAATTGCTAAAAACCAAGTGAGTTCAACTATGAAATTTCCTCCCTACCTTTTCCCCACTCAATCTACTGCCTGCTCAATCTTCTAAATTTCTAGGGAGTAGCTGCCTCAGAAAGAATATAGCTCTTTCTGAGTTGCTGTCTTAAGTAGGAGAAAGAGGTAGATAGATACACTTCAGATCTGATTTGACATTTATTAGTGTGGCACTCAAGAGGGCCAGTTACTCTGGCTGTTTGTTGGTCAGTGTTGAAAGAATAAAAATGAATTCATCTAAAAGACCTCCAAACGCTTCTATAGCCAAGTGTTTATGTTTAAAATCAATATTTTCCTGAACACAGATGACTTTAGCTTAAAATTGCCTGCAGTTAGAGGTATAACACACTGTACCAAAAATATAGGAAAATACTCATTTAAAAAAAATATTGCTCTTAACTTGCAGCAATGTCTTTTCCTCCCTTTCCCTGAAGTATACAGCAATTTCATGTGCCTTAGTTTTAAAACAGATTTATAGTTGATTTACAGTGAGCCCTAGATTGAACTGAACTATGATCAAATTAAGATAATGTATTGCAAGTTCTTTGAAAAAATATAGAGGCTAAGGAATTATGATAGTCTAATAGTGATCTACTTTTTTTCTAAGTTACTCATCTTGTGCTGTGTGTTCCCATTTGCTCTTTTCAAAACAATAGCTTTTTGGAGAGATTGCCTTTGTCATTCGAACTGGTATATATAGGTCTATCTATGTATAGAACTTCATTAAGGACTAGGTGAGTGTGTTCCATTATCTATCAGGGAATCATTCTTTCCAAGAAACTAGGTCCTCAACAGACAATGCTAAAAATTTCATTCAGCCATTTCTAAAGAGTTCCTATTAAGAAAAAAGTCCCTGCAAAAGTTAACAGGAACTTGAATTGGCTATTTCAAGTTGGGACGTTTTCCCTCTTACATTTGATACATTCTCATATTAATCCATGATATTTTACTTCAGTCCTCCATTTCTTTAAAAATCTTTCAGTAATAATATCAGTAGTATTTATTGTATTGCATTCTACTCTACCATAAGCAGAACTATATTTTCTAAGTCAGCTATTATGCCTTCCCATCCTCAAGATGAATTGGCCTTCTTGCATGGTAAGAAACAGACATAACCAACTAGATGCAAATTAATTTGTGGCCTCTGAAAAGTAAGTAAGTCCTTAGGTGGGTTTACTAGGAGATGAATTGTCAATGTACAGGAAATGCACTACCCAGGGCTGTAGTAAAGAGGAGGAAGTTATCTTTTTATCTGTAGAGTTTTATGAAACTCCAATTGTGGTTTGGTGTTTTATGGCTATCAAGTTCATTAAAAGGGAAGAAGAACTTTGATTGACTCTCCCATAAACAACATAAATTCAACATGTCATATGCTGAAGCTTAAATGAATCTGGTACATAAAGGGAAAAATGCCTCAATACCACAACACCTACAAGGTACTTAATCTTGGATATCGATGTATCTTTAGGGAATTACCTCTATGCATTGCATCCCTATAAGTATTGTTGCCAATGAGTAATAGATAAAGAAGCAGCCTTGGAGTCAGGAAGACCTAGGCTTTAAGTCTGATGAACACTAAGTATGTGACCCTGGGCAGGTCAACTAACCTTCCTCAATGTTCCAGGTTATAAATTACAGAGCAGATGGTGAAACGTGGGAGATGTTTGTAGGAGACATTTGCTTTCTATTTCTAGTTCAGTGTACTAATGAAATCACAGGTCCAGTACCAAAACAAACAGAAAGTACCTTTAAGAATCATTGCTTGATATATGAATGTAATGAAATAGTATTGTATAATATGAAATGATGAACAGCCAGATTTCAGAAAATCCTGGAAAGACTTGTACATACTGATACAAAGTGAAATGAGCAGAACCAGGAAAACATTGTATATAGTATCAGCAACATTGTGTGATGCTCAACTATGAATGACTTAGCTCTTCTCAGCAATGCAATGGTCCAAGACAAGTACAAAAGACTTAGGAAAGAAAATGTTATCCATATACAAATAAAGAACTAACTGGTGGACTCTGAATTCAGATTGAAGCTTTTTTTCACTTACTTTATTCTTTCTTGTGTTATTTTTTCCTCCCTTTTGATCTGTTTCTTCTTTCACAACTGTGACTAATGGGGATTTTGTTTTTACATGATAACACATGTTTAACTATATTAAACTGCCTACCATCTTCAGAAGAAGAGAGGGGAAAGAGGGAGGGAAAAAAAATTTGGAACTCAAAATCTTGTAAAAATTAATGCTAAAAAAATTTCTTGACATGTAACTGGGAGAAGAAATAAAATACTATGAAAAAGAATCATTGCCTTTAAGCTGTGCCATATTTAGAAGAGCAGGATAAAAAAGATTAACAATTTTTTTAAATTACACATACCTTGTTTTATTGGGAAAATCCAGTGGCATCCCTGAGAAACACTTCTTGACTCCCTACAGCCCACCTCACTCCACTCCCACACACATTTTCTGTTTTGTTCATTGTCTTGTATCTTGCATTATTCTTTCCTCTCCTCACTTGCCCTCTTTCCCAAAGTACTCCATGCAGGAAAAGAGTTAGAACTGGCCCTAGGAAAAACTATGAATTAATTGAAATTGGTGTTCTCTCTCTGGACTTTGAAACTTTCTCCCACTTTTTGGTACCCTATTTTTCTTGGTTCCCAGGAATCTAGTATCCTTATGTTGACTTCTGGCTTTCCAAAACCCTCCCTCCATTCCCACTCTTTGTTCCCCACAACTGTGACAACCCATCTGGGCCTAGTCTGCCCTTAAATATCCCATATTTTAAGATTACCTCTCCTTTTTCCCAGTCCTTCTAATTAAATTTTTATTCCCGCTGTGAGTAAAACTCAGCTAGGTGTTGAGAGAAAGTCAATCCTGTTAAAGGCATCCAGTAAGTTATGAGCATAGTGATGAATAGTAGGTGTATTGTCTGAAGACAAGCCTTGGTAAATCTGTAGAGGCTTATCACCAATGTTGGCTGCAGAGTGATGAATTTTTAGGTCCCCAGAAACATATGAAGACCATGTACTACTAACTTCGAAAAAAGTCTAGAAATACATCAGCAAAGAGAATACTTGCACTGTTCAGAATACCAGATGGTGAATCAACAAACATTTGTTGAAATGTGCCAGGCATTGTGCTAAGCGTGGTTATTGTTGGTCCTTCACTTTCAAAGAGGACTAATGACATTAGCAGGATGATGTCTTATGCAAAGACATCAGACAGAGTTGTGCAAATCATCAGCCTCACTCTTTCTTCGAGAGTCATCTGAGTCCAGGGGTAAGACGTAGGTGAGGATGACTGACAATGGCCATGTATGCAATGGGGGACCTTGGCCTTTTTAAGCTAAGGTCTTTCCCAGGTCTCAGTTTTTATGAAGCAACACCCATTCAATAGCTAAAGGCTAGGTAAGAATTGAGGCGAAAGATGGCCTAATATGCCTTCACAAAAGAATCAGTCTGGGAGGGGAAGACCCTTAGAATTTCTGGCCAGGACAGAAACCCAGCTTTGCAATAAAGAAATAATGATCATGGGCTGAAATGCGATACAAGCGTATATAACATTAATATGCTTAAGCTATAGCAGAGTGTCCCCCCTCCAGTACTCTAGGTCAATGGATGGGGTACTATCCTGGGGACTTGACCTCTAAAGGTCTATTTTTCTTCCTTGGCTCATTGCTCTCAATTGGATCAATCTGGCAAAATCTACAAGATAAAATTTAGGTCTATTTCATGATAAGTGTTGGTACACAGGCTGAGCATTAGGAACTCAAAGAAGGGCAAAAATTTGGTTCCTACCTTCAAAGAGCTCATATTCTAATAGAGACAACATGCAAAAACAAACAAAAACCTTATATACACGTAGGCTATATACAGAGCAGATGGAAAGTAACCTCAGAAGAAAGCAGTTAGCATTGGTGTGGACCTATAGAGGCCTCCTGAAAATACTTGAAGTATTGTGATTTAATAAGATATGAAGACCTACTAGTAACTCTCCCTCCACCACCTCTGACTAAATATTCCTAGAAGTGATATCTTATAACAACTCTAATTGAACTGTAGTTGTTGTATGACTCCTGCTTTGAGGAGGGAATAATGTTGATGTTGTTAATATCATTATCGTATTATGATTACTTGTTAGAATGTATCTAGCATATCAGTGTGCAAAGCATTTTAAGTTACAATAGCAATGTAGAAATAATAAAATATTGAGATAAGGGAATTTCTTGAAAATGGGACTTCTGAGCTATAGTAGGTCTAAAGTTGATTGGGTATCTAGTAAGTTTAACACCAATTTAGTGAGTTACCATGAACTGAAACCCATCAGGCTGTCTAATGAACTAGCCTAGGTAGGAATCAGAGTTGGTCAAAGCTCCCATGCCAATCAGTATTTGGATCAGGTTCATGAATGGCTGCTTCATTTCCAGCATGAATAAGATTTGGAGACCCAGGTTTTTTTTTTAAAAAAAGAGTAGGAGAGAGAAAGCACATTACTTTATGTTAATACCTGGTAGAATTGAAGTAGGGAGACTTTCTTTTTAAATCATGGCTTTCAGATTAATGTATGTTTAAGCTCTGGAGGGGGGCAGATACATCCCCAGAATTGGAAGAATGTAACCAGGTAAAGTTCCTGGGAAGAACTCTAGTTTTGGTGGTTTGATTACCTTTCTACCAGAAGGAACAGTTATCCCCTCTCTCCTACAACTTCTTATGTGTAGCTTGTAGCTTGAGCTCTTCTATTCAATATTCATTTATTGACAGGACATAATATCACAGCAAATGGATGAGAAATGCATAGCTGTGATCCATATATACTAGAGGAGCAGAGTTTTTACTGTGTTTTGGCTCCCAAATACCTAGGTACATAACCCAGAGAATCCCAAAAGACCTGGACATTGCCCGATATAGATATAGGGAAAGTCAAAGTATCTGCTTCTAAGCAATAAATTATTCCATGAATAAATATTCAAAGCAGCTTTCTGCTATACCTAGTTGTCTCCATACTCCTTCACAACAGAGCCCATCAACACATGGGGTTTGATTGGTTTAAAGCCCTGTGGTTAAAGATTAACTTCAATATGTTCTATTTGATTTTCAGCACCAAACCTTTCAGGTTTGTTCAGTTTTTACAATTTATTATTTAACATGATAAGACCAAGATTTAAAACAGTTAAAGGGAACATCATTTATAATATCTAATACACTTATGAAAGATTTCCCTTAATGTAATGTTTTTGTTATAAGAAAACATTTCCTAGTCAAGATATATGGAAATTTAGAAATGTTCATGAACATATTGTAGTGAGACATTTAATAATGTCGATGTTATTAATATCATCATATTATATAACTACTTATTAGAAGGCATCTAGCATATCAAAATTTGCAAAGCATTTTAAGTTATAATAGCAATTTAAAAATAATAAAATATTAACAATATAAGTAGCTATTGCTATTCAGGTCAGCTAGGTGGCATATTGGCTAGAGCACCAGGTTTGGAGTCAAGAAGACTCATCTTTGTGAATTCAACTCTGGCCTGAGACACTTATTAGTTGTGTGACCCTGGGCAAGTCACTTAACCCTGTTTGCCTCAGTTTCATTTGTAAAATGAGCTGGAGAAGGAAATGGCAAACCACTATAGTATCTTTGCCAAGAAAACCCCAAGTGGGGTCATGGAGAGTTGGACATGACTGAAGTGATTGAACAACAGCAAAAAATGCTCTGCAACAGCATTTTATTTTTGTAATAACCCAGTCTGGCATATTGGATAGAATTCTAGACTGGGATTAGGAAAAAAAACTGGCTTTAAATTTTCTTCAAATACTTACTAGCTGTGAGGCAAATAGGTAAGTCACTAAAACCCTCTGATCCTTGGTTTCTTCAGCTGAGAAATGGGAATGATAATATAATCTACCTTATAGAGAGGATCTAGTGACATACGGTATATAAAATGGTTGGCAAACCTTGAAGCTTCGGACTTGCATATCTCAATATATCTATCTCCATCTCTATTTGTATCTCTATTCCTGTCTCCGTCTTTATTTTTCTGCATCTGTGATTTCACCTGTGTAAGAATCTTTTGGTGAGGAAGCTCTACCATTTCCCAAGGTCACACAGCCAACCCAGGTCATCTTAACTCAGCGTTAGTCTTCTATCCATTATAATTTGCCGCCTCTTTGTAGTTATATATAAATGTTAGCCCTTACAATTACCTATGGATAGATATTATTTTCACCATTTTAAAGCCGAAGAACTTGGAAATAGAAAAAGTTAAAATGATTTGCCAAGGGAAATGCCACCAAAGTATCAGAGATGGCAGTTAATCTCAGGTCTTCCTCCATCAGAAAGCCTCTGATTTCTCACTGGAAAAACAAACAAACAAAGGAAAAACAGCCCAAAGCCACTATTCCCACAATTGAAGCCCTAGTCGTCATCATGATGAGTAATCTTTGTGGAGAAAGGGCCTGCCATATTGCTACTGCTGATAACTGATAGGTAGGTAAGGTAAAAGTCCTGGGAATAGCAGTGCCCCTTCACAGACTACAGCCCCATTTCCAGCACAGCCTACCACATCCTTTCCCTCACTAGTCATTGTCCCTAAGAGCAGTCCTTGTGGAGAAGGGTTCTGTCATCCCTGCCACCATAAATATCAACACTGGACCAACTGCTACCAAGGAAAAAGGAATGCCATCCTTGCTGGTACAACATGTAGACATCCTGAGGGAAGAGATGGAGGAGACACGTGTTGTGGGTCAAACCATAGCCACCACTTTTCCTCAGACCTAAGCAGAGACCCTGTGCCCTAGAGCCTTAGGAATAGCAATATCCTCCCCGAACCCCCCCAGACCACTGGTCTTCCAACCTGGCCCCCATTGCTTCCATTGAATGGGACTCTAGAGAATGGGCTCCATAGCCCTGCTACTACCAACACTAACTACTAATAAACTGCCAATAATTGCAATAAGCCAAGATGCCCAGGAAGAGCATTGCCCACTAGACCACCAGACCTACTTCTAGCCCAGCCCTCATTGTCATCATCCAAAGGAGCTACTCTTCTGAAGATAAGAACTGGCAACTGTGTCTACACATTCTATAACCATCTCTTCCTCAGCTTCCACAATTGACTAAAACAAAATTCTTGCAACCCAAGTCCTTGGCACTATCAAATGGTTCAACAACATCAGAAAAGAATATGATTCTATCAATGGAAATGACCTTAAAGAAGATGCACCATCACCTGCTTTGTGAAAGTACCCTAAAGACTACTGGACTTGTAGTCCTACATGCGTTTTCTCTCCCTAATAGAATCAGAGATCCCCAGGGATGGCCATTCCTTTTTGTTTGTATTCCTAGAGTTTTGCCTAGTTTTTTGTTTACAGTAAGCTCTTAAATGCTTTTTTCATTCATTCGTTCACTCACTCATTCATTCATTCATTCATTCATTTATTCCAGACACAGAAATCCAGCATTCTCTCTATTACAGGAGATTGAGTGCAATCTAATGAGCAAGCTCACTGGTATATAGGCAAGGTGGTGAGGAGTATAATTTATATCATGTATGATTATTGAAATGAACATTGCTCAGGATGTGTGTTCAGGATGCTAAAACACGGATAAAATGTGACAAAGGCAGCACCATAAGCAGCATATTGGTGAGGGTCCAACCATAATGAGGATAGGGGGAGGGCCCATTAATTAACAAAGATTTTGCTCAGTTACTGCATCAAGTCTTCAGCCATCCTGTCTTTTTCCAGGTGGCTATAGCACTCCTCTCAGAAGCCATGCTCATACCCATGTTCCTCCTTTCTTCCTCAGGGCTGTTGTAAGACTTTAGCACATGTTAGCAACAGGGTTTATTTGGAGGCAAAAATCCTGTGCTGAAGCTTGAAAATGGTGAGGTAGGAGAGGCAGCAGATCATAGTGTCTAGTGTGAAGTACTTGGAGTCAGGAAATCCAGGGTTCAAATTCCTCTTCTGACACTCATTCCATGAGTTCCCCTGGGCAAGGAAGGCACTTACCCTGTCTGAGATTCTGTTTCCTCATCTGTAACATAGTAGCAACTTATAATAGCAACTACCTAACAAAGTTGTTGTGAGGATGAAATGAGATAATGCAGTTTGTAAATGTTAATTTGCTATTTACTAGTCAGCTTTTATTATTGGCAGGAACATGATTGGAAGAAACTATTGCAATTTACATTTGGCAGTAACGGATGTCTTTTTTATTTTTGCATTTTTTAAAAAAGGCTAATATATGGTGTGATGTGAAAGGTATGTTTTTTTTTAAAAAAACTCATCTAAAACTAAAATGTTTCATTTACATTGTAAATTGGTTCCGGTAGTACTCACTATATTGATTCCAGATGTGCTTACTATAAAGTATTTTACAAGGTTGAAGGGTCTTGCTTTACCATGTACAATCCTGCAACATTGTTATACTCTTTGAAGATAAAAGACAAAATCCTAAGCATGTAAAAGTGAAGAGGTCTTTTAAACTCAAAAAAATCGTCCTGAACCTGAATACTAGTAATCAGAAGCACAATCTCAGAGAACAGGACAGCTTGATCTAAGATTTTCTCCTGAGAAAAGGTCTGTATAGCTGAGTACCACAGGCAGCAGCTGTTGATCAAGAATTGACCATCCAAGACAATTGAGATAAAATACCTGTTTCCAGGGGGATGTAAAGTCCAGATCATTTGGAGCTGATGTGGACATAAATCTGCCATCATCTGAAGTTCATATTTCAAAGGGGATAAAAAGAGGATGAATGACTTCAACCTTGTTAGAAAATCTTTGCGGAACAGCACAATGAAACTGAAGATGAACGTAGAAGGCTTTGCAAGGTGGGATGTGAGTGGGTCTTTTCTCTGTTACAGTCGGATAGCCTAATAATTGTCACTATACTCTCGGCATTTGAAAATGCACATTGGAGATTGTAAATCTGGAACTGACATTCTAGAAAGAAAGACAAAGCAGTAAAAACATAGTGCCATAAATGCATTGACTTCCCTCCTGCGCCACATTTTCTATAACAAAGGGAAATAAGTCTTAAAATTGTGCATAAAGCCTTTCCTTTATTGTGTTACAATTATTCTTGATTCATTAAATACTTTTATTCCTATAATCAAACTTGTTTAAAACTCACCTGCTTGTGGGCCAGAGAAAGACACAGAAGAGATGAGAGCAATCATACACATTTGCTAATGTGTTATTCCTGGCATTTCTCTGCATAATGTTGTGCCTACTGGAGTGTATTTTTTTCTGAGCATTTTGTATCTGAATACGTATGAAGATACCAGCCATTAATTAAAAACAGTTATTGTGTCAGAGTTGTAGACAGATTGATTTGTTGCTGCACCCTGAGTTCCAGATGACTAGTTAGAACTTTTTTCCCTCCTATTAAAGAATGTGCTGACAACTGGTGAAGGCTAGAGCCAAACAAGGGTACAACTGGTTGTATTTTGTTAGTCATATAAAACAACATTATAGTATTGAAGCAGAGTGAGACATAGAATCACAGACTCTTAATTGGAAGGGATCTTGGAAGTCATGTAGTCCAGTGTTTCTTAAACTGTCGGTCACGAGCCCATATGGGTTCTAAACAAATTTGGCAACTGTAAAAGGTTTCTGAATTTTCAACGACCAAAAATTAACTAAAAATAAAATGCGTAATGAATCTGAATTTTTACTCTCAGTGCTTACCCACGATGTATGAACAACTTCGCTGCAGCCTTTGGTTCTGAAAACAAAGCTCCTGCACTTTACACTGCTCATGCCCCAAGTCACGCAATGCCAAAGAAGGCTGCCAAAAGGGGCCCCTGGTGGAAAAAGTTTAAGAAGTCCTTTCCAGTCTGATCTGTACCTGATCAAGGAACTCTTCTATATTATCCCTGATAAGGGACCAACTAATTTCTTGAAGGTCTCCTGGAGTGGAGAATTCACTGTTTGCTGAGGAATCCTATTCTAGTTTTTGACAACCATAACTGTTAGAAATTTTTCCCCTTTATCAAACCAAACTTTTTTTTTTTTCAATCCACTAATTGCACTTCTCTCTTCTAGCCTTTTTCAAGTCTCTTCAACATTTTGGTCACCCTCTTGTGGATATCCTATAGCTTGTCCATATCTTTTTTTAAAAATGTGGCCCCCAGAACTGAATTCAATATTCCATACGTAGTCGAATCAGGGCAGAATGCAGCAGGGTAATCACCTACTTCTTTTGGCATAATATGCCCTTATTAATGGAGGCTAAGATTATATTAGCATTTTTGGCTACTACGTCCCACTGTTGATTCTCTTTTGTATATGAATTGCCACTTGGTCATGTCTTTTAAATCTTCTACCTGTGAAATTGATGTTTTGAACCATAGTTAAAGATTTCACTTTAATCCATATTAAACTAAATCTTATTAGATTTAGCCTATCATTCTAACTGGCTAAGGTTCAGGGATCCTGCATCTTCTATTATCTCTAGTAGTCCTAGGATCCTAAGATCATGGAATTAGATATGAGAGTCTTTGGAGGATAGTTTTTTTTTTTAATAGAGACCCCGTAAGATGTAAGGACTTGCCCAAGGTTAAACAGGTAGCTAGTGGTAGAGCTGGGTTGCAAACTGAGGTCTGTGCCTCCAAGTTGAACGCTAAAAGATCTTTTATAAAGACCGTCTACCTTCCAATTCACACCATATGAAAATAAAATAAATATGTAATCCAATTAAATTATAATATTTATTAAGTCTTGATTACTTGAATACTTGTAGGTTGTTAAGTGCAGAACAGAAATAATATTCATGTAAGGCATGGACCTTGCTCTTTGAGAGCTTTTAGTACATGAGTGGAAGTGATAATTACATATAATACTATGATAAAATAGTTCAAGTTCATTAAAGGGTGTAAAACCAATTATTAGGGGAAGGCCAAGTGGGAAAGTGTTGATATTGAGTGAGGCATTCAGAGAAAGTTTCATGTAAGAAGTAGTGACATTTTAATTGACTTGAATAGACATAAAACATGGGATGTAAAGAAGGGAATTCAAAGCAGAGGGAACAACCTGAGCAAAAGTTTGGGGGGCAGAATAGCCCAATTTGATTTGAATGCATATTATATGGTTGCTTAAGGGCAGCTATGTGGTAAAATGGATGGAGCTCTGCATATGGGGTCAGGAAGACCTGAGTTAAAATCTAGCTTTGAACACTTGCTAGCTATGTCATTTAACACAGGGAAAATTATTTAACACCTGTCTGTCTCAGTTTGTTGTTATGGGGTCAAATGATATTTCATTAAATTTAATCGAAGTGCTTAGTACAGTGCCTGTCACATAGGAGCCACTTAATTAATGCTTGTTTCCACCCCTTCCCTAACCTACTGCTCTTTCCCCACCTTGTGTGTATGGCATGTAGTAAGTCTGGAAAGGAAGGGTAATGACAGACTGTGGAGCACCTTAAGCATGTCGTACAATGAAATTTTAACTTTGTAGGCAACAGGGAGCTGCTACAAATTTTTCAGCAGAGAAATGATTTTACTAGAGCTAGTGATAAGGAAGATTAGCCTTGAAATGATGTGAAGGATATTTGGGAAGGGGGAAGAATACAGGCTGGAAAACCCCTTACGATCAGACTGCTTCTCAGGTGACGATGACCTTATTATACTAGCATGGTCATAGTGGCTCTGCAAAGGGAAGGATGTGAAATAGAATAGATGTGGAATCAAGATAATATACAAGCAGAACCATCAGGTGTAGATTTTCTTTCTGTAGGTGGAGATATAGGTCTAAAAGTAAGGAGAAAAACCAAAGCTAGAGCTATGAGAGTCCTTTACAAACAGGTGGTGATAATGGAAGGCATGAATGGCTTAAGAATTCTAAGGCAAAGGTTCTTCCTGGAGGTCTCCAAGCAAATACTGAATGACCACTTCTTGGATATATCATAAAGGGGATTTTTGTTCAAGTTCAGTTTCCAAGATGGTCCCTGAGATCCTCGTCAACCCTGAGATTCTGTGATTCTAATTCTGTGCTCTTGAATTTGGATTAATTACAATTTTCCAAATGCAACTAGATATAAGGTATTTTGACAATCTATCAATCAATAATAATTTATTAAACAGTAACTATGTTCCAGGTACTATAAATACAAGTTCAAAAAAATAATCTAAATATAAAGTGAGTAAATAATACTGATAGCTAGCATTTCGATAGTACTCCAAGGTTTATAAAGTACTTTACAAATATGTCCTCTCATTTGATCCTCAGAACAACCCAGGGAGATAGATATGATTATTATCCTTATTATTGTCAGTATCCCTAGAGAAGGAAACAGAGCCACAGAGAGTTTAGGTGACTTGATCAGGGTCAAACAACTAATATCTGAGGCAGGCTTCACACTCAGGTCTTTGAGACTCTAAATCCTGTGTTCTATTAATTGTATTGTCTAAGCTGTCCCCAAGTAATTAAAAAGTAACAAGAAACACAGTTGTTTGGAAAACAGAGAACTAGAAGTTGGGGAGAACAGGAAGGTTTCATGTAGAGGTGCTTAAGGTGTGTTTTAAAGAAATAGAGGGACTCTATCAAGGTAGGCAGAAATGTATGGAATTTTATGACAGAGTTTTGTGTGTTACTAAAGTGATTTCGAGAAACATCTAAGATGTTATTACCTTTTCACTTTTAAAAACACAGATCATTGTTTGTGTTTTTTATTTTTTTTTCTTCTGAGTTCAAAGGGAACTTTTCCAGTGTCCATCTTATCAAACTGATACCCAAAAGGAAATCCCAGAGGACATAAGCATTCTTGAGGACTTGTTAAAAGAATTAATTTTTTTAAAAAAAGGATGTCTCAGTATTATTTCAAGTCAAGAAAATACATGATTTCAAGGATTAATAAAAACAGAAGGAATTATATAAAGAGCCTTTCCCTTAAAAAAAAAAACCCTTGTAATTTATATTTTTAAAAATTTTTAATTAAGTAATTTATTTTTAGCTTTCATCATTCATCTCCACAAGATTTTGAGTTCTAAACTTTATAATTTAAAGGAAAATAAAAACAGAGAATCAATGAGAAAATGTATAACTAAAGCAAATTTAAAATATAAAATGTTTTAATTTAGTATCATTTATGTTTATTTTATAATATTCAGTAGTTGTGGGAAATACCTCCTTGAATGGGAGCTAAGAGACTAAGGGGAACAGAACTGATTGTGAATGGAAGATTTCTTAGTAAGCAAGCACACTCTGTTCCTTCATATAATAGGTTGTCACTTTAAGGCCTCATGAATCACAAAATTTCAGAATCAGAAAGCACCTTAGTGACCATTTTGAACAAGATGTTGAATAACACATACTTGAAAAAGAATTCCCTGTGTAAGCTACCATAGAAGTGATTGTGAAATCCCTTTGATACCTCCACTGAAAGGGGAACCTCCTACTTTCTGAGGTATATCATTGTACTTTTGGATAGCTCTAATTATCAGAAAATTTTTCCTTACATCAAGGTTAAATAAAGGTTACAGCTTTTCCGTAATGATAATTACTATGCCGGTATGTTTTAGACCCTTGAGCTTTCTTAGTTATTCCAAAGAATATAAATAACACCTTAAGAAGGATTCATTAGTGAGAACTATCCTTGAATATGAAAATGAATGATGTAGGCATTTTTCCCCCAATAAATAAACATTCACAAATAGTATTTTATCCATGTGTTTATGTGTGAAATTATAAGACAAATCCAACATAACACTTTTATCTTATGTGATTAGAAACTTTTTTTTTAAAGAAACTTCTTATTACAGTTCTGTGAAATATCAGTCTAATGCAGCTGTGTCGTCAAGCATGTAGGACTCAAGCACAAAGGCAACATTGTACTTTATGGTCTCTTGTATACACACTCTTGTGGAAGCATTCAGATGTCTGATAGTATATGTACGTGTATAATAAACTGATGCAATTTTCATGAATCAACTTAGTGTCCTTTAATTTAATGAATCAATAATTAAAGCAATCTGGATATTCTCTCTACTAGTCCAAATGGTAACTCTCCCATGCCTTCTCAGCCTGTGAAATTTCTTGTCTCTTTCTATGAATTCTTCATGGCCAATCCAACCAAAAGGCTTCAAAGAGTAATCTCTAACTGTAGTATTTTAGAAGTTCTTGAAGCATTATTACATAGCAAATACAAAAGAAAACAAAAACAAAAACAAAACACTGGTCAAGGAGTTAGAAGATAGTCATTGTTGTCCCTGCTGTGGCAACAGCCAGCTGAATGAACTTTGTCAAGTTTTCTAATGCTTCTGGAATTTAGTTTTCTCTTCGATAAAATCAGAAGATTGGATTAGATTACTTCTAGGGGTCCTTTTTAACTCAACATTTCATTTACAAAATTCAATATTTACTTTCACTTTTCTCTTTTACAACTAGTTTCATATAGAAGGCTTTGAACCCCCTCATAATTTCCTTTGTCCCTCCTCTAGATCCATTATGTTTAATTGGTATCCTTACCCAAGATCAATATTCTTGTATTTTATTAATAGAATTACACGAACAAACTCTTATGACCTTTATAAAAAAGAATGGCTATTTTTTTCGTTGCAATTCAACTTGAAAATATTAGACATGTACTATACATAAGGCACTGTGCTTAGTGTTGGTACTACAAATAAAAAAAATGTTTAAAGAACTTGCATTATATACAAAAATATGACAAGTACATTAATAAAATTGGGAGCAACAGAAACAAGGTGGAGATCAGTGTGTTCTAGGGAAATTTGAAGAAGAAAACACTGACTAGTAAGGCTAGCAGAGACTTCTTGTAGATGACACAGAGATCAGCCTTGAAAGAAGACAAAAATACTGAATGACAAAGAGGAGCAGAACTTTGTATTCCAGGCTAGGGGGAGGCCTTATGTGAATATGCAGTGATAGAAGAAGAAATCTTAAGTTTGACAACAGCCAGTAGTATAAATTGGCTCACACTGAGAGTGTTTGAAAAGAATAATGTGAGATAAGATTCCAAAGATAAGAGTTGGAACCATATTGAGAAGGGACTTTAACACCAGGCTAGAGTTTGTATTTATACTAAAGTCCAAGTAGGTAGAGGTGGAAGGCAGCAATTGTGGGGAGGTGGTAATACTATTGGAAGGACTTTTACATATTAAAATATAAATTTAAATGCTGAAAGCAACTCATGAATAAATGATTATGCTACAACTGATTTCCAATAAAAATCTGTATTTTGTTTTAATTGTTTGACATAATATATTAGTATATTTACTAAACAAACAAACAAAAACCCCTAAAACATTCCAAGCTATGGGGGAAAGCTTCTAGACTTGGTATCTAAAATCTCCAGAGTTACTGGTGCTCAGTTTCAAAGTATGACCATTGTCATTTTATGTGTCTATTTAAAGATTCTACTCAAAAGAAATTTATTTACCACTCAAAGAAATCACATTTGGATATGCTTCTGTAATAGATATTTTGATTGTGTGGAACATACTTTCAAAGAAATAAATACCATTGTAAATCTGCTCTCTTTTCTGCATCTAACTACTATTAATCTCTTTGACTCTAACCCTGACATATTTTTTGGACTTGATTAAAATGCTTCTGAATCACCCTAAATTCTCTTCTTGTAGTAATTCACCTTTCAGTCTTGTTCATAGTTCTAGGATTGTGAACAGCTTTATATAAAAAAAGCCCACGTGATACCTCATCCATGTTGGTATGACTTTCTTACCAAGAGTGTGATGGCTATCATTGACTTTTGCTCAGCCAGCAGCATTCAGTATGTTTACTGGATATTTTCTCAATCTTTTCAGATAAAGGAATAAAGGGAGTGAGGGGCAGAAAATAATGCAACTCAGAATTACTTGTGTGTGTGTATGTGTGTACATGTATGTATATGTGTATAATTTTGAGGGCACTAATAACAGGGAAAATCAGGAAAGGTATGTAAGGTCAATGGGGAATAAGATCTTCCCTGCCCATCAATAGGCCTCATATGGAACTCACTGAGGGAAGCTCACTTGCTTGTAGGAAGGCTTACACACCTTTCTAATTAGGCACTGAGCCTAAAGAGTATGTATTCTGAGAGGTGAGCTTTGCCTTGGGGGCTCACTAATGAGAAAGATGTTGTGATTCTCTGGTCAAGACTGAGTAGCCATATTAGCTGTATGGTCAGAGCTCCCCAACTCCTCAGAGGTAAAGGTTCTCTTGATTCAGTGGTGGATGTAGAGCTTTGATTCAGGCAGTAGAGCCCTGTCTGTTGGTCTTTATTTTTCTTTTCTGTATTTCCTGTGTTTGTATTTCATACGATTAAAAAAGAAACATTGTTGACCCCTGAAACAGCCATCTTTCCTTGGGTAAAGCAAATAAAAGAACCTGCACTAGCAGCCATCCTGAGTATGCCAGTGTGGTTTCCATTACAAGGTGGTGGCCCTTATTTATATTGAGCCCTAAAAGGATTCAGAAGTTTCAAGAGTCAGAGCTGAAGACAGAAAGCTTTCCAGGCATGAGAGATAGCCTACATTCTGGAAGCCTGAAGGTAGAAGATAGAATATCACATATGGAGAACAGTTATTAGGTCAGTTTTGCTGGAACACTGTGTGTGTGTGTGTGTGTGTGTGTGTGTGTGTGTGTGTGTGTGTGTGTGTGTGTGCACAAATGCGTAATCAGCCTGGAAAGTGGACTACAGCCAGGTTTTGAAGGGCTTTAAATTTTAAACAGAGTAGTTTGAATTAGATTGTAGAGGCAATAGAGAGCCACTAAAACTTCTTGAGTAGGCAAGGGAAATGATCAGAGCTGTGCTTTGGGAATGTCAGCTTGTTTGGGGTGTAGAGTTTGGATTAGAGAAGAAATAGGCCAGATGCAAGAGGACTAATAAAGAAATGTTTGTGATAGTATGGAAAAGGAAGGCAGGAAGGAGGGAGGGAAGGAAGGAAAGAAATGAAATAAACTTTTATTTACCCTCTAATATGTGTCAGACACTGTGCTAAATACTTTACGAATATTCTCTCATTTGATCCTTGCTGAGAGATAAGTGCTCTTATTATCCCCATTTACATTTGATGAAATTGACCCATTTTATAGTTGATAAAACCGAGACAGACTGAAGTTAAATAACTTGCCAAGGGAAACAAGGGAAACATAGCTACTAAGTGTCTGAGGACATATTTGAAATCCGATTTTTCTGACTCCAGACCTAGAGATCAATATACTATACTACCTGGCTGCCTAGGAATGATTAGAGTCTAATTTAGAGTGGTCACATCTAAGTAAAGATTAGGGGGCAAGTGCATTTGATGTCATAGAGGTAGTCTACAAGATTTGACAACTGATTGAGTGGAGGTGGGGGGTGATGTCAAGGAAAGAGTTATGATGCCTGAAGCTGCAAAAATGGGTGACTAGAAGGATGGTAGTACCATTAATAGAAATAAAGACATTTGGAGAAATGTTGGCCTTTGATTCGCTATGTTATAATGGGAGAATTCCTGCCCTTGTGGATCTAAATCTTGGGTTTTTTTTTTAACATCTGTTACTAGAACTCCCTAATACTGGTTGCCTGAGTATTTGGTAAATGCCTGTACTGACCATGCATGGATTGATCTCAGACTTTGATTTAACCTTGATTTGTATTACTCACTTTCTGTCTGCCTTGTGTATTAATTATTTGAATCTTAATGTTGCAAGGGACCATAGAGGTCATACAATTGGAATTTGTGTTCTGATCTCCTGGTCTTGGCTACATTTTCTGGTCTCATGTCTTTGAATGGCTATCACTAAATTAATGGCTTTCTGGAAATGAAAGAAACAGATTGAGTCTTGGCCTTCCTGGTCTATTTGTTCCTGCTTCTGCTCAAGCTATGGTCATTATAAATGATCCCCTTAGTAATCATTATAACTCTCTTGTATTTTTACAGACTTTTTTTTTTTTGCAGAACTTGAGATTGTAAAGCTATAGACAAATGCATATAATAGTGTGTGTATATATATGTATATATGTATATGTATATATATATACATACTTTTAAAATAATCGCCTCTAGGATTTAAAAGAGAAAAATTAAACATTTTAAATTTTTTTGTAAAATTGTTTCTTGCAGAAGGGAAAATGATAGCCATAATATATAGCATGTTGAATTTGAAATAATGACACATTGAAATAGTAATGTCCTTAAGGTAATATAGGGCTGGAGTTTGGGTTGAAAGTCATCAACATATAGATCAGGGCTGTCCAAAATGAGGCCCCCAGGCCACCTGTGGCCTGCAGTGTGATTTATGCGGCCCTGCCTACAAGCACAGAAATTTACATAAATGCTTTGGTAAATTAAGCAGAGCTCTCATTAAAATGGCAAATCAAAATATATTGTCTACTGTTTCATTAAAAACCCAAGGTTGGACAGCCCTGATATAGATCATAGTAACAATAGCTAATCTTTATGTAGTGATTTACATTTTATCCCATTTGATTCTCTCAACAATCCCTGTTTTGCAGTTGAGAAAAATAGGGCATTAGGTTAGCTCCTAAGCCACAGTATGTAAGTATATAAGCTATAGTATAGCTAGTATAGTATAGCTGTGAGAGGTGATTCAAACTTGAGTCTTCCTAACTCCAAACCCTCTATTCTCTCCGCTGAGACACCTCTCTTGTCTACAGGTAGTGATTGAACTATTTGAGTAGCCCAACTTAGTAAGAGAAAAATAAAGAGAAAAAGACTGAGGACTAAGCCTTGAGAAATGAAGAGTGACAGGGAAAAAATAATGGAGTGAGAAAGAATATTTAAAGAGGTTAGAGAACAACTACCATGAAGTATCCTATCAATCAAGGGAGGAGAGATTTTCAAAGGAGGGATGATCAGCAATGTCAGAGAGCAGGCTAGTTTTGAGGAGAATGAGACCTGAGCCAATGCCAAGAAGGAAGTTGTTGCTACCCTACGAGAAAGCAGTTCCATTTCAGAAGTGGGAATGGGACTTAGATGACAGAGGGGAGCTTGGAAGAGGTAACAGATGAGGAAATGAAAGTAAAGGACCCATGCTTCTTGTTTAAGAATTTAAGCAGCAAAAAAGAGTAAGACAGGAGGGTAGCCAAAAGAACAGTAGAAATCACCATATTGTATAGTTGAAAAAGTATTGCATTTGGAACCAAAATAACCAGATTCAAATCCTAGCTCTACCAGTTATTATTTATATTCGCCTGTGGAAAAATGCTTCATTCTCTGGGCCTCAATCTACTCACCTGTAAACTGTGAGAACGTTTTAAAAATCAGATAGGCTAAGTTTATTTTTTTTTTATCAAAATGCTACCAATACGTGGTATATATTTTGACAAGGTTATTTGATAAAATAAAGCACTGTGTTTTTTTTATCATAGCACATTACAGTTCCATATACATTTGCTTACCTTGTCATTGAAACAGTCTTTTAAAAAAAATCTTTCACATAATTTTCAATTACGTTCCTCCCCTTTCCCCTATCTCTCAAGCTGCACATTGTACTGTAGATTAAAGAGAGAGAGAGAGACAGACAGAGAGACAGAGAGCCAGAGAGAGAGATAGAGACAGACAGACAGAGGGGAGACAGTGTGGAGTGCTTGAGAGAATACTGGCCCCAGCAAATTCCATCTTGGGTACTTACTAGCTGTATGACTGTGGATGAGTCATTTAAGCTCTCTGAAACTCGGGTTCCTCGTGTGGAAAATAGGGATAATAAATGAAAGGGGGAGAATTCAGCATTTTTAAACAACATATCAAATATTCCTGATATTATATGCAATATTTGACCCTCATAGTCCCTCCACCTCTGCGACAATCAGAGAAAGGTCAATTTTTTTCAACTTTCTTCTGAGACCAAGTTTATAATTATACAATGTTCATTTTTTTCCTCTTCTCTTCCCATTTACATTGTTATAGTGATTATTGTGTCTACTACTCACCCAGTTATTTTTCACTCTGCATCAGCTTACATAAATATTCCTGTGCTTTGAATTCTTCATGTTTGTCATTTCTTACAACATAATAATATTCTATTATGTTCATGTACAACAATTTAATCATTCCCCAACTGATGGGCACCTGCTTTGTTTCAGTACTCTGCTACCACAAAAAGAAGTATTGCAATGAAAATCTTAGTCATTCTTTCTGTCATTGACCTCCTTGTAGGTATACACTTAGCATTAGGATCGACTGATCATAGCATAAGGGCATTTTAATAATATCGTAGTAATAATAATAATAGCAAGCATTTTCTTAGGGACTAAAAAGTGCTTTACACCCATTATCTCATTTGATCTTCATACCAACCCAAGTAGGTAGGTAGTATGCTAATCTCCATTGTACAGAAAAGTAAATTGAGGCAAACAGAGATCAAATGACTTGCCTGGCATCATACAGCTAATAAATATCTGAGCCTGGGTTTGAACTCAGGTCTTCCCGGCTCTAGACCTTTAGTAACATTTTAGTGTAATTTAGCATACCTAGATTCATTCTTTTAAATGAAGTCTATCAACACATTGGAGGCAAATAAAATACATAAACATTACAATGTCTAGTGTACTTATAAAACACACTATGGGTTCCAACACAAGTGATATCCTTCAGTGGCCTTCAGAAGTCATAGTACTAGTACTACAAACTTTATCTGGTTAAACATAATAGTTGATATATATATTTTATATAATTTTTATAATTTTAAATGTTTTACAAAGTTCCTTCTTCCCAAGAACCTGGAGTTAGTTAGTTCACATATTAATATTCCTATTTTGAAAATGAGCTAAAGGGAGGCTTTTCTGGTCTCTAGGACAGGTCTGACTTTTAGTGTGATGGTCCGTATAAGGTCACATATATGGTGTGCTCATGCCCTCAAATAACTCTTTCACAAAACTTCCACTAAGCTTCAAACTCACAAGTGAAAATTGCATATTACACAATGGAGAAAACATTGTATTTGGGGTCAATAAACATGCTGTATACTAATTATCTGGCCTTGGGCAAGTTACCTCCTTTCTCAGGGTCTCAGCTTCCTGATATTATATGCAATATAATATCTGTAGATGAGAAGATTTGAATAGTTTGTCTTTAAGGGCCTTTTTACCTCTAAATGTATGATCTTATTCCTTTGAGTTAAGGCATTGCCTCTGCAAATGCCCTCTTTTAAAGCATAAATAACCCTGAGAGAAGTACTATGAACTCTAATCAGTCATTCCCTTAACATCATAACCTTAACATGAATTAACTTACCATTTAGATTTTCCTTGGATAAGCTGAGATCTGGATGCTAAAGGAAGGGAAATTTTAATGAGACCTTGATAAGAACAGGTTGGGAGGACCATATAACAATTCTGGAATGTGGAATCTTGGCAGAATGACAGGATTCTTCAATGGAATGTCTCAGTAGAAAAGAGGACATGCTGGGTTTCCAGGGAAATCAGCTGAGGATATAGTATAGAAGGATAGAAAAGACAGAAAGGAAGTTTGGAGGGTAGGGAAGAAAGGCTTTTCCTTCTTCTCAGTTTTTCCTAAGGCTGCTTCTGGTCAAAAGACCACAAGTGTCAAATTAATTAAGAAGTGGGCAAATTGAGAAGCAGGAATAATGCTTGGAGGCTCCCGGGCTTATCCCTCATCTTTTATGAAGAACATAATATTGCCCATCACACTCCAGTACATTGTTAAATAGTGTTGTCTGCGTTTTCCTGGTTGAATAAGTTTGTATATGAGGCAAACGAGTCTTCTAAGACCACAGAAGCTCTGGGTGTCAGGATTTCTGACTCCCGAGCTAGTGCTCAGGACACCAGGGCATGCTGCCAAGAGACATAACAACATAGACATTTTGACAGTGTGCATTTTCCTCCCGTTTTAAATTGTAAATAGATTTGATTTTTAATAGTACAGGAAGGCAGCGGAATGTGCTTCTTGTAAATGGAAAGAAAGCCAGAATTCAGAAATATTGTTGAGCAGTTTAACAAGCAGAACTGACTTTCTTGTGAAATGATATGCTGCTGGATGCTGACAGTATTCAAGGAGAAATAAAGACTATATGATCTGTCAGGGTTGTCAGAAGGGATTCTTACAAAGGGAAGGACAAGGGACAAGACCCTAATGTTTCCTGTGACTCAAAGATTCTGTAGTTCTATTATTGGACAAAGACAAGGGACTTTTATCTGCAGACGCGAAGGAAGTTTCTCCTTTTAAAGCCTACTTATTACAACTTGTGATGATGGAAGTGATCAGGAATACTCCTCTTCTAATTACTTTATAGCGTTAATTACAGATTTTTAATTTCACCCTTCCCCCAATTTCTAGGCTAAGGCCAACAACAGGGGAGCGAACCTTTGAATCTTCCTACCATGCTCTCTCCCCTCTCTCTTTTTGTTTCTTATCCATTCCTTTGTAGTTTTGCTTTCCTTGCCTATCCTTCTCTGGCCATTTATCTATTTTTATACAATGCCCTACAGGGATGACGGTGGGGAAAAAGATATATTAAGTATGTGGTAGGCAGGGGTATGCTAGTAAATACTTAACAATTGACTCTTTGGGGAGAAAATATGCTGAAAAAACATATTACAGCAAAATTATTAATATTTTCTCCATTACTTTCTTAAATCTGGACAATCAACAAAACAGTTAAGCCCCGATTAGTAGCTTCTACATATTTCTGAGACTTACAAAGGTTTGCATTGTAGATTCAACAAATAGTTGGATATTCTTTTATATCCATTTACATTCCATCGACTTCCCCTCTCCTTCACCTCTAGTTCTGTCTGTGCAGAGCATGAGATTAAATTTTGAAGAGACTGATCGCTCCCACAACCTCCACAACTGAAATGCCTTTTTGCCTCATCTCTGCCTTTTGGAACCACTTCAAGGCTCATTTCAAGTGCCATTTCCTACACGAGATTTTCCCTGATTGTTTTGGTTATTGGTGTCCTCCAAAATTGCTTTGTAGTTATAGTGTGCTTACTTAACTATGTATATGTGCTTTCTCTGAATTAGAATGTGAGGTTTCTGAGGGTAAGATGTTTCATTTTTGTCATTTGATTCCTATCACAGTGCCTGAGACATAAAAGGTGCTTAATAAATGCTCTATATAACTTCCTTCCTATCCATCTATAATTTATCTATTTACCTATATAAATGTTTGTTGCACTGAACTGAACATTAACAATATCACAATGAAAAGGGAGACATAATGATATTCTTTTACACATTTTTCAGTTATGTTCTATTCTTCATGACCTTGTTTTGGGTTTTCTCAGCAAAGATATCGGAATGGTTTGCTATTTCTTTCTCTAGCTCATTGTACAGGTGAGGAAGCTGAGGCAAACCAGGTTAATGACTTGCCCAGGATTACAGAGCTAGTTAAGTGTTTGAGGACATATTTGAACTCAGGAAGATGAGTCTTCTTGACCTCTGGCCTGTCCTTTTGTCCACTGTGCCACCTAGCTGCCTTCTTTTACATATATCTACTTTTTATCTTTGGAACGAGGGGAAGAGAGAGGCTAGGAAAGAGAAAACTATTGGTGACTGGACATCATGGTGCACATCTATAATCCGTGTGACTGGGCAAGCTGAAGCTGGTGGATCCTTTGAACTATTTTGACTCTGAGCTACAAAAGTAGGTCAAGCTGGATGTCGCTCACCAATAGACCAAGATGCATAAGGAGGGGCAAACAGACTCAGGTTGGAAACAGAGCAGATGAAAGCTATCAAGGTGATTAGCAGTGGGGTCTTAGGATCAGTCTGGGAGATCTTGAGTCAGTATATAAATGAGAGAGAGAGAGAGAGAGAGAGAGAGAGAGAGAGAGAGAGAGAGAGAGAGAGAGAGGTTTGTTACTTAATTCCTGCTTTAACAAGTGGTGTAAGGTGGGTAATTCAGCTTTTTTATAGCATCACCAGCAGAAAAAGAGCCCATAGTCTTGAGATATTTAAAATGCTGTGAGGAAATGGTACCCTTGATCTCAGTAGCATCTCAACACTTAACTAATTGTGCCTATAAAGTGGTAACTCAGAGGGCTCACTTACGAAGGAGAAGAGGGTTCAGGTGGCTCTCAGGATGTAAAGTGATGCATTTTGGATGCAGATTTTCAACAGATGGACACAGCATTAAGGAGGCGGCAGCAGAGAGACAGCAGGTGGAGAAGGCAGCAGGAAAGCTGTACCACTTGCTAGAGCCCTTGACGTTAATTACACCTGTTGGAATTCTCCCCCAACCTTTTGTTTCAAATGTATTCCTGACATAACCACTCTGTGGCTAGGAAAGAAAGTAGAAGTGAAACAGAAGATCCTTAAGTAGAAACAGGAAAACAAAAGGAAAACTAGGAGTAGTAAAGCACGGGGAAAAAACAACCCTGAAGAAGACATCTATTCATTGCATTTTAATATACAAATGTTCGTGTGCATGTACATCTGGAAATGAGGGCAAATAAACCAATTATGATTTTCTTTAGGGTTTCCCAACCAAACAGGGTGAAGCTACCTGTGATGAATATTTGCACTAAAATATTACACTGTTATGTTACTTCCACAATGCTTCTTCAGAAGTGAACATATTTATATAATTGAAACCGTCCTCTCTAGCTACATCAAAGAACTGATAGGTCAAGACATAATACATTTCTTTCTTGGCTTCTAATCCTCTGTGCTGCCTTAAATTTCTTCCTACCTTTTTGACTATTCTTTCACTGTCTCCTCAGACTATCCCCCTTACTGATCATAGGATAGACATTCCACAAACTTTAGTTCTGAACCTCTGATTTTCTGCCTTTGGAAGAAACCTTCCTCTGGGAGTCAACTGTTACCTGTATGCCAAGGATTCACAAGCTTTCTCCAGCTAATCCGCACCTGACCTCTAGTTGGCTGTGCGACATCTCAAATCTTTTGTCATCCCATCATCTCAATAATAATAACAGTTTGCATAGTCTGTGTAAGCTCCAAGATTCCTTATCCAAGTTCCCACTCTCACTGCTAGGTCCAGTCCCCAGAGCTTGGCTACATCTCCCTCTCAGGGCTATAGGGTACCCTGATTGTTCAAAGGTGAACATTCTAATGCCATCAACTCAAACTCTGATTCTATGCTTCCCTCGAGATTATTAGTTGAGAATCAATGTCAGTGAGTCAGACTTGAGACATTTATAGAAAGGGATGTATACTAAGGTAGTACGACTATGTTAGTTCGTACAGATCATAAGAGTTATGCTACAAACTGCCCCCCTCCTCACCGAGTCTGGGACACACTCTTTTACAAGTCCATACAGAGTTCAAACAAGAGAAAATGGGCTTAAGCTTGGAGAACACATGTGATGAACGGCTGACATAGCTACTGGATGCTGGAGTTCTTTTATTCAATTTATGGATAACTGAAGAATTTTCCCATAAACATGGTGAAACCACATCCCTCTATCCTTGTCATTTGGTGCAGAAACTACCATCAGCTGTTCTGATGCTGCTAGAACACTAATAGGAAGATAAGAAGTCCAACATACTCTAAACCGGGGTGGGGAACCTGCAGCTTCAAGGCCATATGTGGCCCTCTAGGTCTTCAAGTGCAGCCCTTTAACTGAATCTGAACTTCACAGAATGAATTCCCTTAATAAAGAGGTTTGTTCTGTAAAACTTGGACTCAATCAAAAGGCCAAATCCAGACCAGAAGACCATATGTGGCCTCAAGGTTGCAGGTTCCCCACCCCTGCTCTAGACCTTTCAAAGCTGGAAGTTCCTCCTCTGGACATGAGGTGAGAAAGTAAGTTTTAGGAAATCTTGCCAAGCTGCGACTGAGATTTTTTTCTTTTCCTGTAGACATTCCCTCCTAAGGGATGTGCTGGAACAACACACTTGCTCCAATTTCTGGAATCCCATCTATTCTTAACTTGTGTGATAATTTAAAGAAGAAACCTGTGTAGGGCCAAGATAAGTCCTTGTGAGGAAACAAACAAACAAACAAACAAATGAACTAACAAAATATCAAAGGGAATGCTGTTAACTGTGAATGGCCTACCTTCTGGTGATCAACAGTGATCTGTTTTCACTTTATGAAAGAATATATTTTTTCTAGAGAAACTAAAGTATGGTATAAGGCTGTTCTGTCTCTCATAGGAAGAAATCTGTAGCCTACTAGGATAGAGCATTAGCTCAAAGAAAGTATCATACAGTGGTCAAAACAATAACAAAAGGAAAAGCTAGGCCCCCAACCAGAAAAGAGTCAAATATTCTTAAGACAAGTGAAATCAAGTAAACAAGCATTTACTAAAAAGTGCCTACATCTCAAAGATGATTTCACTGACCTTTGAAGTTTGCATTGGCATTTATCTTTCCCTCTCCCAGATTTATTTTAACTTCTCCTTCTGTTTCCTAAATTGCTAAGATATCTGGATATAGCAGATTATTTTTTTTAATCCCCATAAAAATAGAACAGGAATTTACTACAGTAAGAAAGGAAAAGAGTTTAAGAGTCTTATTTGTTTTAGGTCTCATGTCCAATTTTCTTCATGACCTCAAATCATGGGTATTCACTAATTTTTTTTCGCTGCCTTAGAGTAAAAAAAAAAAAGTTCCATAAAAAAGTAGTAGCAGAGTAGCTAAATGGGCCTTGTCCAAGACTGTCAGTCGGCAGCTGATGATATAGTGTGATTAGAGTGGTGCTGGCCAGTATCCTCTGGCTGCAAATATCTCCCTCATCTACAATCATGGTGCCTGAGGCTTTTGCCATAAGGAATTCAAGACTTTGGGTTTTGAAAGCTTTTTTGTATCCAAGATTTTCTTATTAGAATACAAATATTCTTGGAAAATAATAACTTACTGGGATTAGTTAAGAGCTGAGAACTAAATCCTATTGGGATAGGGTATGGGAAAGGTTGTGGTGGTAGGGAATGGGCAGGGTTTTAGTGTTCGAAGGGGGATAGGAGGATAAACACTGGCTACTTAAGGGTTTGGACCAATGGTAGTTCTGGCACATATCTGTAAAAATTAAGTAAGTCCTACCATAAAGCTGTACTCTGTTGGGTTCAGGCTCAGATTTCACTGCAGAAAGAGATGCAGCTCTCTAGCTTCCTCTCTACCCATATTTCTAGGTCAAAAGTTTCCTTTTACATGATATTGTGGGTTGTTTCACAGAAAGAATGTCCTGAACTTTGTGAATCCAACTAACGTAACCTGTCAGATTCCAGACAGCAAAAGGTTTGAAGCAGTTACAGGAAGATCTTCACTTATTTTTTAAATGGTAAAAGTGCATGAGACTTAAGAAGTCAAGAAATGTAGCCCACTAAGAAAAGCATTTCTTTGCAAAAGAAGAAGGCATCATCCAAAGACTCAGTTTATGAAAGAATCATTGACGTTATGTCTAAAAACATTGAAATCTTCAGGCTAGAGATGAAAGGCTAAGAGAAAGAAGCAAATGAGTAGGAGTGCTTTATACTAATCCTGAAAATGAATCTGTAATATCTGTTAAGTCATCTATAGAGAATATCAGGTCAACATTAGAACATCTTAATAAGGAAAGAAAATTGAATAGATTTTAAAACATCAGAAGATTCACACTCACTCACACATACACAAACACACACACATTGTGTGGGCCTTTCTATAGTTGCTTGGGGTGAATGCCTTTCTAACTTCCCTAACTAATCAAAGATTAAATCCTTTAGAAACAGATGCTTGTCCCCTCTAGATGAAAAAAATGATCCAAGAAATGAAGGGTGGATACTTTGAAGTAAGAACAGTTGGACTCCAAAGCATGATAAAGTGTGCTAAAGGGGAAGTGAACTATGCAATTATGTGTTGGTAGGACAGGATTCTCCTTAGCAACAATTTTTTGCATATTCTCTGGAGGCAAGAGAGTTCTCAGTTTGGGGCTCTATCATGTAGGAGACAACATTTTTCTCTGTAGCACTGAACACCAAACAACATGTGCAACAGACAAGAACATGCCCTGGTACCGAAATGAAGTCATAGTGTGTTGGCAAATCAGGAGAATAGTTTTCTTTTTGTATAGACACAAGGTCAGTTACTGGTTTGAGGGATATTTCCTAAAATTTATATTCATTTGAAAAGTCAACTGAATCGGAAGATCAGTGTATATTTGAAGTGAACAGAGATTGTAGCTTAAATTCCTGTTACCTCAAGGAGAAGCTGGAAAAGTATATTTATGTGACATAAAGCATCTTTTCCCCCTATCATCATATGAAAAGAACTTTAGAGAAAGAGAAGTCACTACTTCTATACTTCTTACTAGTCTTTTACAACTTATGGAGTTTTCAGAAATTAAAATGTAGCACATTTGTAATTCTCTAGGATAATGAAATTGGAATAGTTTTATCTCTTGAAGCTACTGGTCTTTGAAGACATTTTTACTGTAACCAAAGCCATGTTTTCTCCTCTCATTTTGATTCATGATTATGGAGTTGAAAGGGGAGGATGCTTTTAAAAATGAAAACCCTGAAGAGAGTCCCAAGTTACTGCGTTAGAAATAATCTACTCCAAAGACAATGAAAAATATTTAACAGGTCTTGTTCCAACACTTCTTTCTTAATTAGATATTTACTTGAATGCCTACTACCTGCAAGTTAATATGATAGACTCTGAGAGATACCTTAAAAATACAAAACATCATCAGTGTTTTGGTAACAATGATACTAACATCATTTGCTTGGTGGCAATAGTGAGGCTGAATGTGGTGTTATATACTTGAAATCCCTGATCCAGGGGAGGCTGAAGCTAGTGAATCCCTTGAGCTCAGGAGTTGTGAGTTATAGTCAGCTAAAGCTGATTTGGAGTTTATACTAAGTGCAGAACAAATATGATATACTCCCAAGAGCAGGAAGTCACTAGGATGCCTAAGTAGGGGTGAGCCAACCAAATGAGAAATGGGTCAGGTCAAAGATTGATGGCCAATAAGTAGTGAAGCCAAGATTATGAGTAGTGACTGAATTTCCAGCCTGGGAATGATAAGGAGACCCCTTCCTTCTCCTTTCCGCCTCTACCCCCCAAAAAAGAGTGACACATCAAAGTTAGTCACAATGCAAATTGGCTTATAGTTCTACTACTACTATTACTATGATACTACTACTAATTATAATTTGTATAGTGTTAGAATTTATATAAATCTATCTCAATTGATTCTAACAATACTATTATGTTACTATTATTGTCAGATACAGTTATCTTCATTTTGCAAATGAGGGTATGAGCCTTAGGGTTTATCAAGGGTGAGGAACCTTCCGCCTGGAGGCCACATGTGGCCACAAATTTGAATTCAGTCAAAGGGCTACACTTGAAGCCTTCAGGCCTCAGGTTCCCCACCCCTAGTTTAAGTGACTTGTCCAGCGTCACACTGTTAGAAAATATCTGAGGCAGGACTTAAAACTCAAGCCTTCCTGACTCCAAGTCCTGTGATCTATCACGTTTACCACCTAGCTGGTTAATGAAGCTAATAGAGTGCCTTTTGAGCTAGGTGTTAATAGACAGATTTTACTATACATCAGTATGGGGAAAACAATATTCTAGAGCTTATTTGAGTGAAAACAAAGATGGAGAAGTGTCTTTGGAACATGTTTGGGAATGGTGACTAGTTTTATTTGACATGGAACTACATGAAATATCTAAAAAAAGTTAGGTTAGAATCAGATTATGGTGGGCTTAAACATAGCTCTAAGGAGTTTAAATTTTTACTTAGTAGGAGACGGGGAGTCACTGAAGATTTTTGAATGGTGGAGAAACATGATAAGAGTTATATATTAGAAAGATTGCATTGTGTAAAGATTCTAATCAGAGATATGTATGCTGGATCAGTCATGTAATAAAACCAAAGGATAGACACCATATGTGTTCCAGGGATATATACACAATGTTAAGAGCACATGAAGAAAGCCCCAGCTAAATTGAGTGTGCCTCCTATGGGTTGATTTACAGTAAGATAAGGAAGAATGTTCCAAAGGATATTAAGGATGGTTAGGTATGGACAGACTACAGTCTGCATCCCTGAAAGTAGTACTTCCTTGACAAGATCATGGGATGACTGATGTATTAGAAGATTAAGAGGAGCCACTGGAAGAGAGAGAGGTTAGAGGACCAAGAGAATATTGTTCTATTGAATCAGATAGGAAAGAGAATACACAGAAGAGGAGAGCAGTCTACAATTTCAAGGAAGAGCAAAGGAGGTGAGGACTGAGAGAAACCATTGAATTGGGTCATTATAAGCCATATTGGTTATTAATTAAAGACCCTGTGAAACTGTGTAGATGAATTGCGGATTTCAATGGGCTGAGAACTGAATGGATTCTAAGTAAATGAGGGACAGACTGTAGACTATTTTCAAGTTTGGCAGTGAAAGGAAGAGGAGAGAGAATTTCAAGATGGTACATTTTATAATCCAGATGTTCTGGCAATGTTTATAGGCACAGGGGAAAAGAAGCAATGGGGAGAAAAGAAGCAGGAAATGTAAGTGAGACATTGGCTGATTGATGACACAAAGTGTCAGAAGAAACAGGAAGTATGAAAATTAAGGGCACAGGTGGGTATCCTGAAGAGTCACATCTTCCTTGGAAACAAGAAGGAACAAAGAATGCTTGCACAAGAATTCAGAGAAGTTTGAGGTGTAAATAAAGGAATGAATGAATGAAATGGCATTTATTAAGTGCTTACTATCTCGGGATGCACATATAAAAAGGAGACAGTCCCTTTGGAGGATTGTGGAAATGGTCAAGTACATTCCAAGATTTTCATTAGTACATTTGTCATTTTTTTAAAATGGGACATATGATTTCATTGGATTAATATACTCCCTCTTTTAATGCAGCCTAGAACCTGCTCTACAATTTAGAGAGAGATACTTCGTAAATATTTCAGATAGCTGAAAAACTGCCCTGTTCTCCTAGGGATGATACCAAAAACTAATAGTATGAGTGATATAAACAAATGTTTAGAGAAGCTTTAAAGTGCAATCAAAAGGAATAGAAAATTCACAGAATCCACTGCTCTGTTTGTGACTTTTCTTCTTACCTTCAGGGGAAATAAGGGATAGAATTATATTTTAGGGAGTTAAGAGACTATGCAAGTAATTCAGAATTACACTAAACTAAAGGAAATTTTCTCCCACTAGGGCAGCTTCCTTGCAAGGGATATCATTTAATCGTAGAGAGAAAAGAAAACTTCCTTCAGCAGGAGGGATTTTCAGTGGAGTTATTTGGTCTGCACTCTACATATTCACAAATAGCTGGGAACATGATTACTGTCTTCGTATCCAGCTGTTTTGTGGAGCTCTCTAAGGGATCCGAGCAGACTTACAAGAAAACAGTATACAAAAGGCTTTGTTTTGTTCGTTCCTTTTGTTTTTCTGACTGGACTTGTAATTTAATTGTTATAGGGTACTTCCAGTGAGCAAACTCCCTACCAATGAGGATCAGTAGGTGATTAGGGAGGTATCTGGGTATTGAGAGGTTAAGCAACTTGACCAAGGTCACACAGCTAGGTGTGGCAGAAGTAAGACTTGCCTTATCTTCTTGATTATGGGGCTGGCTCCCTATTCCCTACAGATGCCTCCCCTCCAAATATCCTCCAAACAAAAAGACCCATGGCAAATCCGAATTGTAGAATTAATTTTTTTTCCCTGCTATCATAGTAAATATCATAGTACAAATGTCCATCTGTGAACATTGAGTTAAATACAAGTTAAAAAAAAGAATGAAGAATGTTTGTCATGTTTACTTTTACTAATATGACCAACCTGTCATTTTCCATTTGAAGAATATGGAATAGTAGAAGTATGTTTCAATATTTTCACATTCCATCATAAATTTGTTATTGATTTCTTCCCATTCAGAATAGCCCACATTATAATACTGACAAATGTCCACAAATTATTCTAGGACATCTCAGTGAAGGGTATATATCTAACGATTAAATTTTTCTTCAACTGATTGACCTAACCCTGAGTAAGAATGTAATTCTTTAGGAGAATTGTGAAGATGTCTTATTTAGGGAAAATATGCATACTAACAGGTAAGACTAATTTCCTCACTAATTTCCTGTGTCTTTTCCCAGGAGGCCTCCCACCAGCTGTTTATTTAATTAATGATGGGGAATCTCATTTGTGTATCCCTAGCTATGCTTGTTCTTTCACATGTCCTTTGGGTAACGTAAGCAGGAAAAGCAGTAGCTTGCCAAGATAACCTTTCTTTGTAAATATGCATTACTTGCTTAGAAAGGGTGCCATACTTCCCCATATAAGAGCTTATATTTGATTACTCATCCTGAGGTATGCATCTGTATTTCTGACTTTCCTTTGATGGAATTTTATGTATTCTTACTTCCTTATAGGACTTAATTACCCCTGAAGAAATCCCAAAATTGGACTTCTTGACCTTTAAAATTCCTGCCAACTCTAAGCATTTATGATTTGAAGAAAATATGCCATAGAACTTCAAAATTAGAAGGGACCTCATTAGTTAACTAGGCCAACTTATATCAGAACAAAGTATCCTCTCTAAAAACGTACCCAATAAAGAAGTAGTTATCCAGACTTTGTTTGAAGACTTCTAGTGAAAAGAATTTCATTCTCTCTTCTTTTTAAAAAAAATTGTTTTATTTTTAATTTATGAAATAAAACAAGCATTTCCATAACATAGTAGAATAAAAATGATTATTGCACATGAAACTATAAATCTATTATGAGCTATTTGCTATTCCTTTTAAGTATCTCATAAAGTTATCCTGTAACTTTCTTTTTTCCTCCTTATTTTATTGGCATTTATGAGGTCCCATCCTAGAGATGGCTACCATTAGATACGAATACGTATTATATTTGTAAAATCATTCTATATATATTTGTGTTTGTCAGTTCTTTCTCTGCATAAAGATAATATCTTCCTTCACAGGTTCTTTGAGTTAATTTGGGTATTTATAATAAATTCCTTTTCCTCTTGAGGTTGGCCATTCTACTTTTGGAGAGGGAAGTTTTCCTGTTGTTAAACTGAGTTTCACTTCTAAATAATTTCCACCCATTACTCTTAATTTTACCCTCAGAGGTCAAACAGAAAAGGCCTAAACTTAGATCTTTTGTCCCATGAATAACTCTTCTTCAGTTTTACTATTTCTGCTTCCTTTTTTAGATCCCCAAGGTAAGGCAAAGTACCCACTGTCATTCGGTTGTTGTTCAATCCTGTCAGACTATCTGTGTCCCCATTTGGGGTTTTCTTGGCAAGGATACTTGAGTGATTTGCCATTTCCTTCTCCAGCTCATTTTACAGATGACAAAACTGAGGCAAACATGGTTAAGTCACACATCTAGTGTCTGAAGCCAGATTTGAACTCGGAAATGAATTCAGAAAAAATGAATTTTCCAGGCTTGGCACTCTATCCACTCTGCCACCTAGCTGCCCAAACTACTTATTAGAGACCCACAACTTATTTTCTATGTCGTTTGAATACTTGATATGTATAATCCCAGCTAAAGATCTAGAACAGGTGTAAGAGTAGGAATAGCAATGAAATGGAAAGTTATATCTTTCATTGGCCACTAATAATAGTAAAAATAGCTAGAATTTTCCTAGTATTTTAAGAGTTGCAAGATGTTTTATGTCATTTCATCTTCATAACAATTCTGTGAAGTAGGTACTATTGATTTCATTTTACAGATGAAAAAACTGAGTCTGAAAGAGGTTAAGTGACTTGTCCAAGGGCACTCAGCTAGTAAGTGTGATTCTGAGGTATGATTTAAACTCAGGACTTCCTAATTCTAGGGCTAATGCTATACCCACCTACCTGCTTCTATAATTATTATGTTACTTATCTCAGGATAAGAGCCTTCCCTTTATCTAGGAGAAATTCTACTATGCATTTGTCATTTTACAAAAAAGATAAAAACACATAACCTGTCTTGTAGAGAACTTAAAAATCCTAATTGCTTTGTTTTGTTATTTACTAAAAAAATGCTCTGTCTAGGTGTAATTTTGATCTGGTAATCTCTTCTGAATGAAAACATACTTTAAAGTGAAGAGACCTGGTGTATACTTAGTTTACACCTCCCTAGCTACATTGCCTTTCCCCTCTTACAGCTGTCTTTGTGCAATGGGTAAAGCCATTTCAATTTATTATTAGTACTAACAGCATCCCAACACAGCAATGACCGAGCCCCCGTTGAGTGTATGCATCTGTACCAGGACATTTAGAAAGCAAAAATTCTCAGATAACTGCATACAAGAGAATTCACAAAGCCTTACTTTGGTGGACAAGCAAATTAGTTTCTTATTAACAAAGTGAATTCTATCCCTCACCATTTATGACTTTATAAAGGGTAAATTAGGTCACATTTCTACATTATATAACACTTTGCCAAGTTAGAGCAATTGCTAGGAAATGCTTTACTGAACCATAGCTCTCTAGAACAAACTTTTGTGTGTTCAAAAATTCTTCGTTCCACTTACTCACCATTAAGAGTTAGCCTATGACTGCTCAGTGAAGTTGGTTAGTGCTTGGCGTTTATGAGGTTACATTTGTGTATAAGCCAATTGACTTGCTTTCATTTAGTGGCCTCTGAGTGCCCAACCTAACTTTGTCTAGCTGTCTCAAATGAAAGTTGCCCGTCACAACTGGGAACAAGGGTACACAACAGGGGGAGGAAAAGAGGTGGAGATCAGCACAGTTGAACAAGACTATAACTTTACCAGTGATAGGCCCATTAAATTGGCTTCTTCCATTAGGTATGTGATACTTTCATACATGAAACATCTTGTGAGTGGCGTTCTTGGTAATATTCCTTCATAAAGCACTGATTCATTTTAAGATAAATTGAATTTGTTTTTATAGAGAAAGTGATATTCAATATTATATTCCGTAAGAGGTCCCATGATAATTGATTTCTTTGGATTTGCATATGGACTTTATGTTCATTATGTAAAACAATGCAGAGTCTCCACATAAAAATGTGTATTACATACAAGTTTAACAGTTTTCTCCAGTTGTCAAAATAGAAATGTTCATAAAAAATAATACCTAGAAACGATTCAGAAAAAAATATCCCTTCTCCTTAAGGTATATTCCTTTTAAAGTATTTTAACATGTTGGCCATGTTTTAGTGCCCGTGTAATTTTCCCCAACAATTTAGAAGGTGAGTTGTTGATGTATTCATCATTTATGAAGTACCTACTATGTGTCAGATACTAAGCTCATTTGATTACCTTAGGAGGTAGATGCTATTATTATCCCCATTTTAATATTGAGGAAACTGAGGCAGATAAAGTTTAAGTTACTTGCTGAGGGACATACAACTAGTAAATATCTGATGTCAGATTTGAACTCAGATCTTCCTAACTCCAGTTGCAGTGCTGTATCGACTGTACCACGTGAGCTGCCTCTTTGGTAAGAAAAACGAATGAATGAAGAATGAATGAAGAATGAATGAATGAATGAATGAATGAATGAATAAAAACAAAAAACCAGAGAGCTTAGAGTCAGGAGAGTTCAGGATTTGAATCCCACCTCCAACATTTACTAGCTAAGTAACCATAGGCAAATCCCTCCACTTCTCCCAACCTGTTTCATCATAATGAAATGAATATAATAGCTGTAGTATGTATCTCACTGGACAGTTGTCAGAGACAAATGATATGAAGTGTATCGAGTATGTTGTAAATTTAGATGCACCGCACAAATGTCAGCTATAGTTGTTATTCTGGATCATTTTCTCCTTGATACTGTCATCTACTGCTTTCCCTGATAATTCACTCTCCTGTATCTTTTACCTCCCTGACCCATCTTTCCAAGTCTCCTTCACTGTCTTCTTTTTCCTTCACCTCAAACATTGTCATTGGCCATTCTCTGTCCCTCTCATCCACGCCCATGGCTGCAATTAATAATTAATTTCAATGATCCCCCAATATCTTCTTTGAGCTACTATTTTATATCCCCTACTACATTTCTGCCTGGATATCTCTGACATTGAAAATTCGATATCACAAAAACTGAATTCGTAATATTTCTTTAAAAACCCAAATTCCCTGTTTCTATTGATTGTATCATTCTTCCTCGTAACCAGGCTTGAAACCTTGGAACCATTAGAAACCTTTGGAATCTCCATTTATTAGTTAGAAAGTTCTTTCTGTTTTACCTATTTGATTCTCTAACCCCTCTCTTCCTTTCCATTCCCAAGATCACTGCTCTAAGTTAGGACCAGATTACCCCTCCGTGGTCTCTTGTACTAGTCTCCTATCATATAACTGCTTGCATTTTCTCTTCTTTCCAATACATTTTTCACCTTTATGCTAATGTAATATTTCTTTTAAAAATCTGCTTTGTTTGCTTTAAAAAAATTATCGATTTGTTTTGTGTTTGTATCATAAACATTTAAAGATCGCCCCGGCCTTTCCCCTTTATATTGCAAAAAGAAATGCTAAGATCTTGGAGGGTGGCGACTTTCTTTGAATGTACATACTTTATTTTGAAGTCATGTCGCTGTGGGATGCTGTATCCAGCGTATGGCATCATAATTCATTATTTGAGGGCTTGTCGTAATGGCCTCTCAGGTTTACCTTATACCGCGAGGAATTGAGCCAGAGAACATCCAGATATAGTGGTAACCAAATGATCCTAGTTTCTCGAGCATCGAGAAGCATTTCTAAAGCATTCAATAATTTATTCTCTTAGAGGATACATCCTTAGTAAAATTTTTAGAGTGCCATCAACACCAGGGACTCCAGTGTGCTTTATGATTGTATATGACAATAAAAATAAAACCCAGTTCAAAAGTGCTTTGTTTTTCCACTCATTTGTGCAGTGGGTCAAAATCATATTTCTTATATATTTAGAGAGGTAGAAATTATCTTTTCCATTCAAACATTCAAAGTCTATTGGAGTATTTTCACTGACCCCCAGACTCCAGTATTATAATGCCATTCTATTGCACCTTGTCACCAGTTTGGGTGAGACCAAGCTCATGTATACCTATCATACTGGAGAGTTGTCAGGTGCAAATGATGGACAGTATCTTGTAAACTTAAATATGCTATATAATGTCAGCTATAGTTATTATTTTGGATCATTTTCTTCTTGACATTGTCATCCATTGGTTTGCTAATATTATTGGTCTCTCTGCTAAAATTATCCTCATAATGTTAGGTGTAACACCCAATGGACCATCCTATTTTTTTTTTTTTTACTGACAGAAAGGATCTTACTATGATTGCGTAAAATCATTTTTCAAGGTATACATACTTTTCATGCCTCCTTAGATACAAAAACCTGCAACACATCGAAGAGGACAAAGTGAGGCAGAGAAAAAAATGGAGCAAAAGATTTTAAATTATTTGACCAAATACTTTCACGTAGCATATTTGAAAAGCAAGTCCCAGCAAATTCTGATAACTTGCTCAAGGTCACTTAGCAATAGGCACAGTAACAGGCATGAGATTTTAATCCAGTTTTCTAACTACCAATTCATTGACTTTCCCACATGCTACATTGGATTTGGAAGTTATGTGTTATAAGGTTAACTTAATTCAAAGAGAGATACTTCTAGAAGGGACCTACAAAGCTCTTTAGAATAGTGCATAGAGTGCCTACTTTAGCTAAAACCTCTAAAATTGAAAAGAGATCACTTACTTAGCTCTTGTAGAAATGGAGAAAAATAGAAAAGGCGATTGAGACAGCAAGAGAAAAAGCCACATCTTGCCTTCTTATTTTCCTAAACATCTCTCAGAAAGAACTATGCAATTGTTTTGGTTAGCCATATAGTGAATAGCTTTAAGGATGCAAAATACTCCTGATAAAATGTATTTTTTAAAATGTATGTTTTATTTTTAAAAACATTTTCTAATTATATAGAAAATTTTTAACATTCTTTTTCTTTTAACATTTTGAGTCCCATATTCTGTCACTCCCTCCTGCCCCTCACCACTCCTTGAGGAGTCAAACAATTCGATAATGATTATACCTGTGACATCATATAAAATATATTTTCATATGACCCGTGTTGCAAAAGAAAAACAAAAACAGAGAAAGTAGAAGAAGCATGCTTCAATATTCAAAGTTCATTAGTTCTTTCTGTGGAAGTGGATAACATTTTTCATCCTGGGTCTTTTTGAACTGCCTTGTATCATTGACTTGATTAGAGTAGCTAAACCTTTCACAGTTAATCAGCTTCACAATATTGTTCTTACTGTGTACCGTGTTCTTCTGAAGAGGTTTAATCAAAATGAATATGGTAGGGAACCATAGGTTTCTAGGGGTGCTCAAGACCCCAAAATACCGACACGCTGGGTCCTGCTGAAAGAATTCGACTCAAGCCTTCTCAGCCAAGAGAAAAGACAAAATTTATTAAGGGTTAGCCATATTGGTCTGACCCAGTAAATCCCACCCTTTGTGACACCTGTTTCCACAAGGGGGTCAGATTCAACCTACTGAATTAGATTGAATCTGAGCACCTTCATGGAGGCAAGATGGAGATTATATACACAAAGATTGTGGGAGGGATGAGGGCTGGTCTGGGGTGACTAGAGGAGGGGTTTAGGGAGGGCCTTGAGGAGGAGTCTGAGGAGGAGCTTGATGGGACTGAGATGAGGTCAGACTCCACAGTGGGAAATAGCTGAAGGCTACGAGGAGACATACAGACAATAGAGGGCTGGGGTAACAGAGCTAGGGTATAGATATTTTGATCAGGATTAAGTGTGGTGAAACATCTGGACAATAGAGGGCTAGGCTAGGCAGAGATTTGGGCCCAATGATAATGCAAGGCCCATGGCCTTAGGGGAAGGCCAGATCTAGTTAGAAGACTCAAGGAGAATTCCAGGGGGCTCCCAGAGACTGTATTCCAGGTTCAAGGGGGTTCCCAGAGATTGTGCCCTCATCACTTCTGGTTCATCTCACTTCATTTTGCATGAGTTCATATAAATCTTCTCTGGTTATTCTGAAAGCATCCTGCTCATCATTTCTTATTGCACAATAGTATTCCATTACAATAATAAACCACATCTTGTTCAGCCATTCCCCAATTGTTGGACATCTCCAATTTTTTGCCACACACACAAATGATATTGCTGGGTCAAGGGGTGTGCACCATTTTATAGCCCTTTCGGCACAGTTTCAAATTGTTCTCCAGCCTGGTTGGACTAGTTCACAACTCCACTAACAGTGTATTAGTGTTCCAATTTTTAAACATCTCCAACAGCATTTGTCTTTTTTTTTCTCTTTTCTGTCTTGTCAGCCAATCTGATAGAGTGGTATCTTGGAGTTGTTTTAATTTGCATTTCTCTAATCATTAGAGATTTAGAGCATTAATGTGACTATTGCTACCTTTGATTTTTTTCTGAAAGTTGCCTGTTCATTTCCTTTGAACATGTATCAACTGAAGAATGGCTCTTATTTTTATAAATTTGCCTCACTTCCCTATATATTTGAGAAATAAGGTTTTTATCATAGAAACTTGCTGTAAAAATTTCCCCAGTTTCCTATTTTCCTTCTAATTATGGCTGCATTAGTTTTGTTTGTGTAAAAGCTTTTTAATTCATGTAATCAAAATTATCCATTATACCTCTTGTGATCTCGTCTTTCTTTTGTTTGGTCATTAATTCTTCTCTTACTCATAAATCTGACAGGTACATTTTGCCATGCTCCTCTAATTTACTTAAGTTATTAGCCTTTATATCTAAAAAAATGACCAATTTTGGCTTTGTCTTGGTATAAAGTCTGAAATGCTGAGCTATGCTTAGTTTTTGCCATACTGATTTCCAGATTTCCCAGCAATTTTTGTACAATGGTGAGTTCTTATTTCCAAAGCTTGGATTTTTGGGTTTATCAAACACTAGATTACTATGATCATTTACTACTGTGTATTGTGTGCCTTGTCTATTCCACTGATGTACCACCCTGTTTTTTAGCCAATACCAGATTGTTTTGATGATTACTACCTTATAATATAGTTTGAAATCTGGAACTGCTTGGCTGCCTTCCTTCACATTTTTTTTTCCCATTGATTCCCTTGATATTCTTGACCTTTTATTTTTCCCAATAAATTTAGCTGTTTTCCTAGCTCTATAAAATATTTGGTAGTTTGATGTTTATGACATTGAATATGTAAATTAACTTAGGTAGAATTATTATTATTTTTTATATTGGCTCAGCCTCCCATGAGAAAGCAATATGTCTCCAATTGTTAAGATCTACCTTTATTTGTCTGAAAAGTGTTTTGTAATTGTGTTCATAGAGTTCTTCGGTTTATCTTGGCAGGTAGACTCCCAAGTATTTTATATTATCTGAAATTATTTTAAATGGAATTTTTCTTTCAATTTCTTGCTGCTGTTTTTTGTTTGTAGTATATAAAAAATGCTAACGATTTATGTGGGTTTTCTTTAACATTCTGCAACTTTTCCAAAATTGTTATTTCAATTTTTTTTTTTACTTAATTCTCTGGGATTCTCTAAGTTTACCATCATATCATCTGCAAAGTGATAATTTTGTTTCTTTATTGACCATTTTTATTCCTCCAATTTATTTTTCTTGTATTATTGTTATAGCTAGCATGTCTAGTACAATATTGAATATTATTGGTGATAATGGAAATCCTCACTTCTCTAATTTCATTGGAAAAGCTTTCAGTTTATCCCCATTACAGCCCAGGCTTGCTATTGGTTTTAGATAGATATTACTTATCATTTTAAGAAAGGTTCCATGCTTTCTAGTGTTTTTAATAGGAATGGAGGTTGTATTTTGTCAAGATGTTTTCTGTATCTATTGATAAAATCTTATGATTTTGTTGGTTTTATTATGAATATGGTCAATGATGCTGACAGTTTTCCTAATATTTAACCTTCCCTGGATTCCTGGTATAAATCCTACCTGGTCATAGTGTATGATCTTTGTGATATATTGCTATAACTGCCTTGAAATGTTTCATTTAAAATTTTTGTCTTAATATTTATTAAGATAATTGGTCTATAGTTTTCTTTCTCTGATTTTGCTCTTCCTGGTTTAGGTACCAAAACAATATTTCTGTCATAAAAGCATTTGAATAGAACTGATTCTTCACCTATTTTTTCAAATATTTTACATAGTGTAGGGATTTGATAGAATTCACTTATGATTCCATATGGTCCTGAGGAATTTTCTTTAAGGATCTAATTTATGGCTTATTCAGTTTCTTTTTCTAAGGCAGGATTATTTAAGTAGTCTATTTCCTCCTCTGTTAAACTGGGTAGTTTATATATTTGTCCATTTCAATTAGATTGTCAGGATTACTGGTTTATAATTGGGCAAAATAACTCCTAATCATTGTTTTAATTTCATTTTAATTTATTGTGCATTCGCTCATTTTACTTTTGATATTAGTAATTTGGTTTCCTTTCATTTTATATCAAATTAACCAATTATTTATGTTATTATTTTTATTTTCATAAAACCACCTCCAAGTTTTATTTGTTAATTTAGTGATTTCTCCCCTCTGATTTTCAGGATTTACCTATTGGTGTTTAATTTAACTTGTTCTTTTTCTATTTTTTTTTTTACTTATATGTCCAATTCATTTATCTTCTCTTTCCCTCTTTTACTGATATATGCATTAATGATATAAATTTCCCATAAGTACTGTTTTGGCTGCATCCCACAAATTTGAAAATTTTATCTCATTGTTGTCATTCTCTTTAATGAAATTATTGATAGTATCTGCGATTTGTTATTTGACCCAGTTGTTCTTTAGTATTACATCAGTTTTAAATTAATTTTAATCTATGCTTCTGTTGCCCTTTATTTAATGTACTTTTATTGCATTATGGTCTGAAGAGAGTGTGTCTAATATTTCTGCTTCTCTGCATTTGGTTCTGAGGTTTTTCTGCCCAAATAAATGATGATTTTGTGTGTGTGTGTGTGAAGATGCTGAGAAAAGGGTATACTCCTTTCTATTCCCATTCAGTTTTCTCCAGAGGTCTATCATATATAACTATTCTAAGATTCTTTTTGTTTCTTTAGCTTCTTTCCTATTTATTTTACAAATTTATATATGTGTCTATCTCTGAGAGGGAAAAGTTGAGTTCTTCTACTAGTATAGTTTTATTGTCTAATTCATTTAACTTTTCCTTTAAGAATTTAGATGTTATACCCTTTGGTGCGTGTATGTTTAGTATTTATTGATATTACTTCATTTGCCTATGGTGCCTTTTTGCTTGTCCCTTTTATTTAGGTCTGTTTTTACTTTTGCTTTATACGAGACCACGGTTGCTAACTCTGTCTTTTTGACATTGGGGGAACCATAATAAATTTTTCTCTACTCCCATATTTTAACTCTGTAAGTGTGTCTCTGTTTCAAGCATATTTCTTTTAAACAAGTTATTTTTGTATTCTGGTTTCCAACTAATTCTGCTGTTTGCTTCTGTTTTATGGGTGAGTTCCCATTGACACTCACAACTGTGATTACTAAGTATATGTTTCCCTCCATCCTAGTTTCTTCTGTTTGTCATTTTGTCTCTTTTTATCCCATCCCTCTTCTTAAGTCTCTTTTGCTTCTGACCATTCCCTTCTTTTATTCTTCCTCCCTTTTATCATCCTCCATTTCTTTTATCAGCTTTCCTTCCTACTTCTCTGTTAGGTAAGATAGATTTATATTAGCAATTGAGTGTGTGTGTGTGTGTGTGTGTGTGTGTGTGTGTGTGTGTGTGTGTGTGTGTGTATTTTCCTCTTTGAATCAATTTGGATATATGATCCTTAAGTATTTTATTTCGCCCCCCCCCCCATTTCTCCCTCCATTGTAAAAAGCTCTTTCTTGTGTGCCTCTTTTATGTGAGATAATTTCCCATTTGGCCAATTCTGTTTTTAAATAAAGGTATTATTTTCCGCAGTATTTTTGTACCTCTTTTTTGTTCAATATTGAGTCACTTTTCAGTTGTGTATGACTCTTTGTGGCCCCATTAGGGTTTTTCTTGGCAAGGATACTAGAGTGGTTTGCTTTCCCTTCTCCAACTCATTTTACAGATGAGCAATTAAGGCAAATAGGGTTAAGTGATTTGCCCAAGGTCACATACATTGTAAATATCTGAGGCCAGTTTTGAACTCAGGAAGTTGAGTCTTCTTGACTCTAGGACCAATGCTCTATCCAGTGTACCACCTGGCTGACTCTTTTACCAAGTTGCTAATTGTGTTTTCATATTTTTTTCTTTTACTCTCACTTTTTGCCCTATTTTTTTTTTCCTTTACCAGTCTTATTTGATTTTGAAAGTCATTTTTTAACTCTTCCAGGAAATCTTTGGAGATTTGTGTCTAATTCACATTTTGTTGTTGTTGTTATTGGAGGCTTTACTTGTGGTTGTTTTGGCTTCATTGTCTTCTTCTAAGTGTGTTTTGATTTTCCCTATCACCACAGTAGCTTTTTATGGACAGGTTCTTTTTTGTTGTTTGCCCATTGTCCCATGAAGTTTCTTGAATTTTAACTTTATATCAAGGCTGAGCTCTGTTCCTGGCATGGGGGTGGAGAGGGCATTGTCTCAAACTTCTGGCTTTTTTTTTAGTGCACTACTGTTTTCAGAACTAGTTGGGGGGGGGGCGGAGGGAGGAGAAAGTGGGAAATTCAAGGTGGTGTAATCTGGGGAGAGGAGTTATCACAGCTTTCCTGCTCTAATCCAGGTCCTTACTCAGGAATGGCCACTGATTCCTTGGGATCTCAACTGATGCTGTTCCTCCATACCCCTGATCCTTTGGGATTAGAAGTCCTATTGCTTTCCAGAGACCCTTTTCCCTTGGGGTTGCAAGCAGTACTGTTTCTCAGGATCTCTGATCCCTTTTGACCAAAAGTGATACTTTTCCTCAGGGTTCTCACTCCTTCTTGACCAAAAGTGTTCCTGTCTGTTATTGAACTACGAAGCAGACGCGGATATAGGCAATGGAGCTGCCAAACAGCACCTGGTCCCTGTGCTAGCACAGAGATCCCCTATAACCTCTTTCAGGCCAGTTGTCAAATCCCCTTACCCTCTCTTTCTTGAGAGCTCCCAAAGTTGCTGCTGCTGCTTTTGTTGCCACTACCTAGTCTCACCACTTGTGTTTCCTCCATGTGGACCCTAGGCTAGCCACTACCTACGTATCACTGAACTCTCTTTCAGACCTCCTAAGTTGTCTTGGGCTGGGAGAATGTCTCACTCTGACATTTTGTGGGCTCTGGCACTTCAGAATTTGATTTAAGGTGTTATTTTAATGTTGTTTGGGTAGAGGGTAATATTGGGAGAGCTTGGATGAATGCTTTCTTTACACCATTATCTTGCTTCTGTCCCTCTATACTGTGTTTTTAATATTTTAATGTCCTATATACTTTTTAGATCAAATGGCCATAGACTTAGAGCTACAAGAATTACAATAAGAGGCCATCTACTCCAACTCCTTCATTTTGTGTCTAAGACCACACAGGTAATATATGAAAAGGTGTGATTTGGGCAAGAAGTACCTAGTCAGGGCATGCACATACTTTTATGTATTCCTTATTTCTTTTAGACAGTCTAGGAACTTTCTGTTTGATGCTATCTAGAATGTTGTCATCAAATTCTTTTCAAGGGTACAGGTACAGTTCTCAAGTTCCAAAAGAGTGAACTAGTTTATTACAAGTTAATTAAAAAACAGAAAAACAAGCAAATAACACATACACACACACACACACACACGCAAACACACACACACAAGAATTAATATTGTCACACCCATTCTGATGCAACCCAGTCAAAGAACACTAGTCTAAGTAACTTCAGGTAATAATTTGGGTAAAAATCTCAAAGTGTGTCTTCTCCTATGATTTCAGTATGTTCCTCCTATTGGAGCTCTTTGCAGCCCTGGTAGGCCACCTATCAGTCCTCAACAGTATTATCTTCCATGGTATCTATAATTATAACTACGTAGACAATATAGTTCTACCTTCTGCCTTCAGGATTCCAAAGTTCCCAGAAGATGTCAGTGGTTACCCCGTCCTGTGCAGCATCATTCTCCAATACTGGTTTTCCAGATGGCAAGTCATTTTTTTGGTTTTCTATGAAGTGTTATTTTATCCATTTTGTTCTATCTGTGGTTCTCTGCAATTACCAACAGATGGGGTCAGAAAGTCCCATTCCTTAGTTTTTCCAGGGAATTAACTCATTATCCTTTGTACTGCACTTTCCATGACCTCTGGTCTCAAATAAGACTTCTCCAAGGGATCAGGAGCACATTATCCCTTGCAACTTCCTTGGAATCTCTTCCAACTTTCTAGTATCGGGTATGAGATATGGTAACTGCGATAGTCTTTTATTCCCCTCCTTGTAGCTGGTCAACTGGGTTGTCACCTCCAAAGGGTCAAGAGTATCAAGAAAGCCCTGGTCACTTGCCTCTCATTTGTCCCTTTCTACCCCAACAGTGCTTCTGGGGTTAATTGGACAGGTTTATCCAAAGTACCCAAGCTTCTTCTCTCTCCATTCAAAATAGCAGCATGGAACTGAGGGATAGTAAAACACCCCACTAAATGTAGCCCTGGGAGAAACAAATTTTAATGCCCCATAGGTAAATTTTTTATAATATGATATAATAAAATTTATAGTCCTAGTAAATGTAAAACACAGTGTTTTTGGCATTATATGAGATAAGCATTGTTATCTAACTGGCAAAAAGTATTTTACAAAAGACTGAGAGTTATTAATGATCTATAGAAGAAGCCTTTTGTAAAAGTTACAAGATATTTTAATTAGAAAAAGGTTAGGCATGTCAGATAGCATTGTTATTTTCTGTGTGACTTGACTTTGCTTAAGTCAATGAAAATTAAGATTTCAATGTCTATTACACATGGTTAAGACTTAAGGTTGCACAACTGGAAGTTTAAAGCATATATTGCTGAAAGTTTATCCTGGCCTTATTGGCATTGCTGATACACATTTTTAAATACCCATGGCTACTACATGTCCCCAGTACTCAAGAATCGTGACAAGTGTAAAAAGTACAAAGTAGACGGTCTGTTAAGATCAGCAGAGTACAATTTACTTTTAATAAGGCCTGAATACTAATAAGATTGCTTACACTGGTTTCAGCTATTGAGTAATTAAATGTGAATCTCTTATTGTTTGAATAATATTTCAACTTAAATGTTAGAACTGTATTTGACTAAGTAGCTGAGTTAGAACTATCACCTGTTCTATCAACACTACCAAAAATGGGGCATTACAACAGATTGTTGGTGGTTCTGGAACAAGACCTCAGGGAAAAGGACCATTTAGAGTCTTGGCACAGAATGGAGAAAAGCTGCCTCAGCCTCAAAACTTTCAAGATGTAGGTTTGGAAAAGATCTTAGAGATGATCTAGTCTAATACATCAGTTTTACAGATGAGGAAACTGAAAGTCAAAAGAGACTTAATCAGGGTCAAACAGCTAGTCATTAGCAAAGCCAGAATTGGAACCTAGGTCTTCTGACTCCAGATTCATTCCCTCTATAGCATGTTGCTTCTCATGATCCAAAGCATTGGCAAAAGGCAATAAAATGGATTCAAAAAAACATGCTTGAGATGAGAAATAAGCTAGGGCACTCAGAGTAAGAACAAAGATAATACTCAGTGTTGTTAATCTACTTAACTTAGAAGAACGAAGCCACATACAGTGACGATAAGAAGAGCCCAGATATTAAAGCTGATTTATGTACCCACACTGAAGATACTAAGTGTTCATAGGCTATGTTAGAGAAAAGATAAAGTGTAAGAAACAACATATCTGTAGAAATTTGAAGGGTGGTAAAATCTAGGAAGAAAAACATATTTGATTTAGAGACAGTAGAACTAGAAATAATAGAAAGAAATTAAGAATAGGGAAATTAAGATTTATAGGTTTGAGCCATAAGTTAATGGGGAGGGGAGTTCTTCTCTTAGCTTGCGGGGTTATGAAATGAGACTGTCTGAAACACTCAGATGTGCATTGTAGGAAGCAGTTCTGCACTGGATGGTGATGAATGAGGTGACCAGACAGATATTTTTCATCTCTCTTTTCATGAGTTCATAATTATGATAGCTTCAGCCCCGAAGGCTACCATTTAGGAATGGTTTTGTACTCGTAGAGAATGTTTCTGAAGCCTTTGTCAAAAGGACTAGAATCAAATTAAGACCGCTTATATATTCTCTTGACTATGTAGGTATATAATGTCTAGTATTGTTTCCCCAGAGACTACATGTTACACACACACACACACACACACACACACACACACACACACACTCACAATTCATTTGGATTCAGAAGAAAGGACAAAGCACATAACTCCTTTAAAATGAAAAGAAAAGGAAAGAATCAATGATGTGTTATTAGGCAAAACATTGGTAAGCGTTATACTTAAGTTAAAATAAAAATTGTGTTCTTTTTTCTCAAGAAGCATGGGTAAAAACAGTTTTAGAAAACAGCATTTTTAAAAATTTCACAATGAACTACATATGCTATTTTTCTTTATGGCCCAGTAAAGATCGTAGGTGTTCATTCATGTCAGTATTTGTATGTGCATAAATTTATGTATATATATGTATATTATACATATATGTGTATGTATACATATATAATTTCAATATATGCATATTTATGTTTTAGATATTTTCCCCCGTTAATCTTGTTAAATGTAAATTATCTTAAATACACTCCAGTGTTCAAATATATAGAAATAGTAAAAATTTAGGACGTATCAAATTTATTGCTCACATTTCTTGCTTTTTGATACTCAAATATTATTTTTTAAAGTTGAAACAGTATGCTTTAATCTGTATTCAGACACCATCAGTTCTTTCTCTGGGGATGGAGTGCATTTTTCATCATAAGTCTTTCAGAGTTGTCTTGGATCATTGTATTGCTGAGAATAGCTAAATAATTCACAGCTGATCATCTTCCAAAATTGCTATTACTTTGTGCACAGTACATTTCACTTTGCATCAGCACAGGCAAGTTTTTCCAGGTTTTTCTGAGAACATCCTGCTCATCATTTCTACTGATGTAGTATTACATCATAATTACATACTACAACTTGTTCAGCTGTTCCCCAATTGATGGGCTTTCCCTCTACTTCTACTTCTTTACCCTGAGGAAAGAGCTGCTATACATATTTTTTATACATATTGGACCTTTTCTTTTTTTATCGCTCTTGGAATACAGATATTAGTGGTATTGCTAGGTCAAAGGGTATGAATGGTTTTATAGTCCTTTGGGCATAGTTCCAAATTGCTCTACAGAATGAATCTGTTCATAACTCTGCCAAAAGTACATTAAAGCCTCATTTTCCCCACATCTCCCCCTAACATTTATCATTTACCTTTTCTGTCCTATTAGCCAATCTAGTAGTTTTGAGGTAGTACCTCAGAATTGTTTTAATTTGCATCTCTCCAATCAATGGGGTGTTAGGGTGTTTTTTCATATCACTTTGATTACTTCATCTGAAAACTGTTCATATCTTTTGATCACTTATGAATTGGGGAATGGCTCTTATTTTTATAACTTTGACTCAGTTCTCTATATGTTTGAGAAATGAGGCCTTTATTAGAGAAATTTGCTTCAAATTTTTTTCACAGCTACTATTGCTAACTATATTTCCCTCTATCCTATTCCCCACTGCCATTTACTCTATTCTTTCTCTCCTTTCACCGTATCCCTCCTCAAAAATGTCTTGCTTTTGACTGCTTCCTCACCTAATCTGCCCTCCTTTCTATCACTCTCTCCCCTTCTCTTTTCCCCTTCCTCTCCTACTTTCCTGTAGAGTAAAATAGATTTCTATGCCTAATTGAGTATGTGTAAGTTATTTCCTCTTTGAGCCAGTTCTGATGAGAGTAAAGTTCATTTATTTCCCCTCACCTCTCCCCTTCTTCCCCTCCACTGTGAAAGCTTTTTCTTGCCTCTCGTTAGGGGGAGATGTGAGATAATTTATCCCCTTCTACCTCTCCCTTTTTCTTTCTCCCAGTATCTTCCTCTCTCACCACTTAATTTTACATTTTAGATAGCATACCTTCATATTCAACTCACACCTGTGCCCTCTATCTGCATATACTCCTCCTAATTCCTCTAATAGTGAGAATACTCTTATGAGTTATAAATATCATCTTCCTTGTAGGAATGTAAACAGTTTAACCTTATTAAATCCCTTGTGATTTTCCCTTTCCTGTTTACCTATTTATGCTTCTCCTGAATCTGGTATTTGAAAATCAAATTTTCTTTTTAGTTCTGGTCTGAATGAAATGCCTGAAATTCCTCCTTCTCATTGAATGTCCATTTTTTCCCCTGAAGAAAAAGACCAGTTTTGCTGGGTAGGTGATTCTTGGCGGTAATCCTACTTCCTTTGACCTCTGGAATATCATATTTCAAGCCCTCAGATCCTTTAATGTAGAAGCTGCTAAATATTGTGTTTTTCTGACTGTGGCTCCACGGTACTTGAATTATTTCTTTCTGGCTGCTTGCAATATTTTCTCCTTGACCTGGGAACTCTGGAATTTGGCTATAATATTCCTGAAAGTTTTCATTTTGGGATCTTTTTTAGGAGGTGATCAGTGGATTTTTTCAATTTCTATTTTATCCTCTAGTTCTAGAATATCAGGGAAGTTTTCCTTGATAATTTCAGGAAAATGATGTCTAGGCTCTTTTTTTTTTATCACGGCTTCCAGATAGTCCAAAAATTTGTAAATTATCTCTCCTGGATCTATTTTCCATGTCAGTGGTTTTTCCAATGAGATATTTCACATTGTCTTCTATTTTTTCATTCTACTGTGTTTTTTATTGTTTCTTGACTTCTCATAAAGTTATTAACTTCCATTTGGTCCATTCTAATTTTCAAGGAACTATTTTCTTCAGTGACCTTTTGGACCTCCTTTTCCATTTGGCCAGTTCTGCTTTTTAAAGCATTCTTTTCTCCATTGGTTTTTTTGGACCTCTTTTGACATTTGGTCTAGTCTGTTTTTAAGGTGTTATTTTCTTCAGTATTTTTTGTGTCTCCTTTACTAAGCTGTTGACCCTTTTTTCATGATTTTCTTGCCTCACTCTCATTTCTCTTCTCAATTTTTTTGCTCTATCTCTTCTACTTGATATTCAAAATCCTTTTTGAGCTCTTCCATGGCTTGAGACCAATTCATATTCTTCTTGGAGGCTTTGGATGTCAGAGCTTTGACTTTATTGTCTTCTTGGGAGTGTGTGTTTTGATCTTCCTTGTCACCATAATAACTTTCTATAGTTAGAGTTAGTTTTTTTTTCCCATTTTTTGCTCATTTCCCCAGCCTATTATTTGACTTTAATCTGTTTGTTAAAGTAGGGCTCTGATTCCAGGGTGGAGGGAGTGCTGTCTCAAGCTTTAGGGGTTTTGTGCATCTGTTCTCAGAAATAATAGGGACCCATAAGTTTTCAGTTCTCCCAAGGTAGTATGATCAAAGGAGAGGTGTTTACTCTCTCCTGGTCCAAGCTCTTGTCTTTGAGTGACCACAGGCACTCTTTTCTATTCTGGAACTGTGAGGAGGGTCATCCCTCCACTGTAGTTGCAAGCTCAGCTATGCTAGTGCTCTTCCTTGCCCTAGGACTGCCACCCAGGACTGGGACCTGAACCCAAGCATGGGCAAAGTAACAGAGTCTTGCCTCATCCCTAGCAAAACAGCCCCTGTAATCTCCTTCTGACCAGCTGTTCAACCCCCTTACCATCTGACTGGGCTGAGAGCTCCTGAATCAGCTGCTTCCCCTGCAGCTGCTGATTCAGTCATTCTGAAGGCCTACTCCTGGTTTGCTGGGGCTGGGACTGGGATGGCACAACCTGCACTGGACTGGTTCCTCTCTCTCCCTTTCCTATCAACCTTACAAGTTGTTTTGGGATAGAAATTTGTTTCACTCTATCTTTTTGTGGGTTCTGTTGTTCTAGAATTTGTTTAGAGTTATTTTTAAAGGTATTTGGAGGGATTTGAGGGAGAGCTCAGTAAGTCCCTGCCTTTACTCTGACATCTTGGCTCTGCCTCTCTAATATTATTCTTAAGGTAACCAAAAGAGAGGAAGACAACAAAGGCATGGAAAGCAATTAACGTAAAACAATTAATAGACCTTATTTAAAAAGCAGCTAGAAAATATTGGCTTAATCTGTGGCCTAGGGCTTACCATGATTGGCTCACATGAATGAGATCTGATTCTGGTTTTTGACACAGAGCCTTTGGTTTCTCCTTTTCTACTTATCATGCCCTTCCCTGCAATTGATTCCAAAGAATCTCCAAATATACATTTAATTGCCTACTATATGCCAGGTGCTATGCTAAAGCTGGGGAAACAAATGTTAAAAAAAAGAAGAAAGTCAGCTTCTGATCTCAAGGAGCTCACAGTCTAATGAGAGAAGAAAATAATGAAAGGAACTTAAAAGGAAAGTGAGGGGGCAGGAAAGGTAGAAGGAATGGGGCAGAGCAGAAAAGTCAGAGAAGTCTCGCAACAATGCAATCATGTGACAACTGAGGTGGTAACTCATACCGTAGGTATGGCCCCTGCTTATTTTTCTTCCCTATTCCCATATTATTAGTTAAGGCAATAAAAACGCATAAGGTTGATAATAGCTTCTGGATTTGTTACTTCCTTGTTGTGGTATAACAACAATGTTACTAGCAACTGCTATGGGGGTGTAAGGCCAGGGATACCAGCACACAGGAGGGCTGCTAGCACAAGTTCTTTGATATGCTTTTCTAAGGAAAGCAACTTTAAGGGGTCAACAATTTCACTTTAATCAAACATACACGTATCATTCACTTAGTTCCAGGGGAAAAGCCAGCACCCTGAACTTAAGAGCAAATACAAACAGAAATTACAAACAGAGAAAATGACAGGCTTCTAACTGTATGACTAAAGCTATACATACATAGTTACCAGAGAGAGAAGCACCAATATCTGGGTTTTCCAAGCCGGGGGGTTCCTTAACAGCTTCCCAGAGTCTCCACACCAACATTCTTCCAGCGAGTGTGCCCCAAACAAAATGCTAACTTCATTGTATATATATGTTTCTTCAGGGTCAGAGAGCTTCACACCTCTCGAGGGTTTCATACTTCTTGAGGATTTCACACCTCACATGACCAAACTAGCAAAAGAGTGTGGGCTTTCCTACCAACAAAGGCAAGACTCAATGGAAGGCACTTGATTGCCTTAGTGCTGAGAAGAACTCCAAAACAAAAGACAAGAAAAAGTCCCACTTTGCTTACCTTTACATGTGGGGAACTTCTTGTGAAGAATTTCCTTTCCTGTTGCAGGTAGACACTTCCTCTGTCTTAGAAGGCTTCCCACTGGAAGGTCGAGACAACCCAGGATCGCACAGCTAGTATGTATCAGAGGCAGGGCTTGAACCCAGGTATTATTAGACTAACTCCATATCCACTAGTGGGCAGCTAGGCAATGCAGCAGATAGTGGTGGACCCCGAGTCAAAAAGATTCATCTACCTGAGTTCAGTTGTTGCCTCAGATACTTACTACCTGTGTGACCCTGGGTAAGTGACTTAACCCTATCTGCCTCAGTTGCCTCATCTGTAAAATGAACTGGAGAAGGAAATGACAAACCATTCCAGTAACTCTTCCAAGAAAACCCTAAATGGGGTCATGAAGAATCAGACATGAATGAGTAACAAATAAGCAACAACAAAATGCACTATGCCAGGCTACTTATGATAAATGAATGGTGGCTAGAAAAGTCTTTATTTTACTACACTAAAAATGCAAAAGATGTGAAGATGTCACAACTGCCAATAAACAGATTCAGAAAATATAAAATCATCCATTTTCCCATTAACTTATCCCAGAAGGCAATGACATTTTGGGACTGCTGAACAAGCAATATGCTCCCCATTGGGACGTGTGCTAACTGAATCAATTAATAGTAAGGATTGGGAGATGAGATAAAATCCATCCCTCTAACTGCAAGTCATGGGATCATAGAATAAAATTTAGAAGGAGCCTTTCACTCCATCAAGCCCAACTCCCTTATTTTACAGATTAGGAAACTGAAGGAAATGTTATATGAATTACCTAGAGTCATATAGTCTAAGTATCTAAGGTAGAATTTGAACCCAAGTTTTCATGATTCCAAGTCCAGGACTGTATCTATTAAACAAGCTAGGTGCCTTTCTGGTGTTTTTTTTCCAGGCTACCATTTACTATGTGCTTTAGTCTACCTCATTTTACAATTCTCCATTTCCCTTAACTGAAATAAATTGACACAGCCATGGAGTGACTTCACCTTTGATTTAGGTGGTATTTCACTTTGGGGTAGTATACAATACAAAGCTTTACATGTGTCATGGGTTCATAAGATTTAGAGCTGGAAGGGTCCTTGGAGAGCTAGTTCAAATTTCTCATTTTGAAGTTTTGGAAATTTTTATCTAAGCAAGTAGACACACAGAGAGAACATAATTTGGTGTACTGAAATTTGCTAATTTTTTTTCTCTTCTGTTTAAAGCATAATATATTTCCTACATCACATGAGATGCAGACCACAGCTTGATCCTATGCCAGTCCTCAATATGCCAATGATATAACTTGGCATTAAGTTTTAAAAGGATAAATAAAGCAATTGGACTTTAGAGATTCAAGGAGGAAACTCTACTTGTTACAGATTTAATTTAAATGCAAATAAAGCATTTCCAAAGCAAAGAGTAAAAGTATACATTTAAGATAATGGTAACAGCTGTCCAAAATGCATTTTTATGATATTATTATAACCCAAATCCCTTCTTTTCATTTGAAATTTAAAGTAGAGGGTGCCAAATAAATAAGAAAAGCGATAGCAAAAGAGATATAGAGAAAAAGTATCCTTTATAATTATTCAAGGGAAAGTTGAATATAACTTTATCCAAAGAATAAGTGATTTTTTTGCATATACAACCTTGTTTTAAACTCTGATTACATATTTATTTGAGAGGTAGTTTGGTGTAATGGAAAGAGCTCAGGACTCTGAATTGAGAAACCTGTATTTAGATTATGACTCTGGCATTCTCTTAAGTCACTTAACTGCACTGAACCTCGGTGATTTCATCTGATGAAAGGGTAAAATAAGATCTTACCTCCTAGGACTATTGTTAGAGATCAGTAAGGTAATTTCTGTGTAGTGTGAGGTAAACCTGAAAATGTTATATAAATGCCAACTCTTTTCGCAGTAAGCTTAGTATTATGCTGTAGCAAAGAAATGATCACAAATGTCTGCTTCCAAGAATAGCTGGAGAGCCCAAGTCTTGTGAAGTGGTTGGTAGATTTAAAAGGATGCTCTACTGTCAAACTTGGGTGATGTGTTAGGTCTTTTTCATGAACTGTTTTTTTTTCTCTTCCTTTTAAAAATTTTCTTGTGACAAAGATGCCTCTCTGAGTAGGAAAAAGGAAAGGAATATATTAAAGAATGAAGGTTATATAAAAGAAGTTGTTAACAATAATAAATTTAAGATCAAGTGTAAATTTTTGCCCAAAGTTTTGCCTTTGTTTGACTTTTCTGTTTTTACATACTAAAAAATGTTTGTCCTTTTAGCCAAGATATTAAACCTAGCCACACAAATGTACGTATTTTTGATCTTTCAACTTTTGCCATCCTTGAAAGGTAACTATTAACAGGTGAGCTGTTGTTAAAGATGATAGAAATATTACTGATAAATTAAGAGCAAAAGCCAGGTGATTTGGATATTCACTTCCCATGTGAATTTTCTCCCAGAGTTATTATGTTGGCAATACATTTAGTTCATAGTTCATGGAAGGTTTTATGAATCTAATATTTCCCCAAAGTCATTTCTTTTGATGGTAATGCATCTGCCCTCACTTATACTACTTACAAGGTATCTATAGGCCATTGGGCTCTAAGGATACCATTGAATGCAATTTGTATGATACTTTAGAAATAGGAAAGGATGTCCCGCCATTTTGAGTGGTATTGGACTATGTATAAATTTATTACTGTTACTCTGAGTGCTAATTGCAAGAAAAAATGATAAATTTTAATTACCTCTCATAATACTGGTGTAGCTAATAAAACTCATTTTGGCTTTATGAGGTGCAGATATCGGTTTTCACAGAGTCTCATTGCCTGCCTCCTCCCATCTTCCACCCACTCTACCCCTAAATTCTAGCAAGGACAAAGGAGACTATTTGGAAAGCAAACATGACTTCATCCCTCTGTGGCTCTTCTTGAGGGAAAAAATCTATTTCATTTGTGCATAGATAAAATGGATCCGTACTTGCCCAATCTACCTAGCTCAGGTTGGAGACAAGAAATGAGCAGAGAACTTGATGTGTTGATTATTCTGGCATAACCTCCTCCTGATTAATGTGCCTACAGAGAACCTGAATGTTGAAAGGAAATGATGGTGTTTATCCCAGATGAACCTGGGAAGACCTTTGTTGTGGTGAGTGAACGAGTTCCCAAATGTCCTGCCTTAAAGAGTCAATGATGTGGTGGTGGCAGGGGTGATCCCAGAACGACTCATTTCCCAACTTCCTCCATGGCAAAGGCAGAATGGCAGAATTAGTATAACTGATTTAGTACTCCCTTTTTGTTACAGTACATGATTTAGCTGCATAAGCAAGGAAAGAGCCAGCAGTTAGGGACCTTCTCCCTTCAGGTCAGAATGTTCCGCTTTTTATATCTAGGAAGGGAAAAAAGAAAAGGCACAATCAGTCAAGACAGATTCAGCAGCAACCAAGGTTTTAACAGAGGTCTGCAAAGGAAAGATGAATGTTACAGATGGAAGTACCTGGAACTTGCTTTATTCGTCCTCATTTCTTTCTCCTTGTTTTTCAAGTGTTGTTGCAAATGTTCTAGGAGTAAAACTGGGTGTCACTTTGATAGAAATAGCAATGTCTTTAGAATTGGAAGTCTTCATTTCAAATCTCAGCTCAGCTACTTAAATAAGCATTTTCCCTTTCTGGCCTTGGTTTCCCCATCTGTAAAATAAGAGAGGTTGGAATTCATGGTCTCAAGGTTCCCTTATAATACTAAATTCTATAATCTTATGCATATAGTCATGAACTCAAGTGTATTTCTTTTATGTCCACTTCTGTGTACCTCATTTTAGGAAGGGTGGAGATAAGCTGAGAGGCAGAATAGTATAGTAGATCAGTTTCTCACCCCAGGAATGTTCCAACCCCCAGGAATCTAATGGCTAATGCTAAAAGTTTGCTTATCAGAGATTGGGTCTTTTATTACAGTTGAGGAGCCTGCCCCTTTTCCAGGTTTGCATATAGGTAAAGAATCATGTATGAAGAGGCTTTAGTTTGCATTCAGTCCAATAGCGGTAGTATTTACCAATTTTTTTTCTACCTTCGGGTCAAGTACCAGGTATATATTCCGAAGTTTAGGTAATATGTGCCAGCATAGAGAAAACTGCCATTGATTCTAGATGTTCTTAATCTCCAAGAAAAAGCAAAGGCTTTTTTTTTTGTTTGTTTCTGTTATTTTATACTTCCTTCCTATGTATCTTTTAACCTTTTTTAAACTTTTTTAACTTAACTTAACTTAAAAGAATTTTAATTGTTGGAGAGATGAGATACAATTGCTGGTCTTTGTATATGTAATTAGATCCTGAGATCCTTCAACCTTCTTGTGATTCAGGTCCTTAGCAGATTGCCTAGGATTGTATGGCTTTATGAAAACTTTTTAATTTCATTTAATGAGTCCTTTTCAGAAATGTGAGGAATTTTATCAGGCAAGTAAAACTTTAAATATCTTATCTATATAATTTTTACTAAGTGTAAAGGTCTAAAAAATGTAGGGAGTAGGGTTGTCTTTGTGGCTGCATCCATCAGTCACTACAAAATTTTCTCCAAATGCAAGGTGGAATGGAATGCTTATATATGGAAATATATGTAAGAATCTTAAAGCTGAGCTAAGCTGAAGATCACTTTTTGTGCCTTAATCACTTATCCTAAACATGTTGGGCTAAACTAGATGAGATCTGAGGTCCCTTCCAGTTCTGAATATTTATGATTCAATAAGTAAAAATATAATACTATTGTTCCACTCTCCCAACTTGTGGTGTCTGTATGAGTTGGGGGAGGGGAAGATTAGAAAATAAGTTTACCATTCAGCAACATTCCACCTGCTTTTCAACTCTCAGGCAATATTTTCAAAACCTGAAGCTAGTTGTGTGTTAATTACTTCATTTTTAGAACTAAGTATTTTAAGGATGGCTTCCTATCATTGAGTAAGTTGACCTCTAAGAAGGAAATAAAATTTGTGTGTGCTTTGCATTTTATCCTTTGGTTCATTTTATGGTTGGCAAATGTCACTTGCATTTCCAGAGGTAAAAACAGAGTTCAAAAGGGTTAAATGATTTCCTGTCTTTAGCAAATCAGGGGCAGTGTAGAATGCTGATCTTGATTTTTAGTACTCCCTGTACTTAGCATGAGATAAAGGCCCCTGCTTTAAACATGCAGCCTGCTTTAATGTGATAATAAAGGGGTGGGCGTACAAGATTAGCTTTTCATTTTTGGGCCAGCTCCATTACGGAGAAGTGCAAAGTATTCCTCTTCAGTGTACTGTTAAATGCATTCCCTAAATTGACCACTCTATTTTAAATTGACATCATGATTTACTTTTCTCAAGTATCTACTGAGATGTCTTTTGGTTGGATGCTTTGGAAGCTATGAAGCATACTCCACAATTAGATTGTAACAGTGGTTGCATTGAAAGCCTTCCATTCCTATTGGCTGACATACATGAAGATTCTTTTATTCGTCATCGATCGTCCCATCATTATTATTGTTATTTTGAAACTTATATGAATTCATAACTGTACTTTTTTGTTGTCATTTCAGTTGTATTTCACTCCTTGTGATCCCATTTGGGGTTTTCTTGACACAAATACTAGTTTGTAATTTCCTTCTCCAGAGGAGGAAATTGAGGTAAACAGGGTTAAGTGACTTGCTCTGGGTCACACAGCTAGTAAGTCTCTGAGGCTGGATTTGAACTCAGGAAGATGAAGCTTTGTGATTCCAAGCCCAGTGCTCTATCCACTGTGTCACCTAGCTGCCCCTATATGACTTTGGGCAAATTATTTAACCTCCATAGTTCTCAGTATCTTTATCTGTAAAATGTGGAGATTGGATTAAATCTAGATCTCTATGGTCCCTTGAGTTCTAAATTTACATCTATGGGTCTTTGCTCTTGTCTAGTACCTCTATCACAGCTGTAGATCACAATCCATCCATGTATGATTCTGCTATTTAATTATGAGCCACCATGGCTTTTGCAAACCCTACCCAATATTCTGGAGGCCTTCTGAGTTTTCCAGTAATTGTTGTTTTAATTGTTATGTTTTTTTTGAAAAAGATGTTAAAATCCATGATTGGAGTCAGGTACCTGACATACCCCAAAGAGCTTGTTTGGTTTGTTTAATGAATTAATTTGCTATCTTAATAGATTGGGAGGTTTCACTTCTGATTATCATCTCCATGAATCATAAGAAGGTGTAAATATAAAAATCTAAACACTGGTATCTTGACAATATTTGAACCCTAGGAAGTAGTCTATGGGAGTTTCATTAGTATAAATATGTTCATATCTGGGATTTATCCACGTGGATGAGAAATACATATCTTCAGCTTTTGTTTTGATCATTATTTTCTAGTCAGTTATTGAAGTGAGTGACACTTGGATGATGTACAGTATAAGCATAGGTTTGCTTTTCTTCTATTTATTACAGTTGGCTTTTGGTCAAATGTAACTTTATGACTTTCTGTTTATTAATTAAGAAAAAACATTTCACAAATAAGAAATATTTTCCTCGATTGTTGGAAAATGAAAGATAACAAAATTGCATGGCTTTTTGGTGGTGTTATCTTGAAAATGTAGTTGAATTTACAACAATGACCTATTCTGGATTCTAAAACAAATGTTCTCCTCCCTTTCCTTTGAAGCTTTGTAAATTATCCATGTAATAATCAAAGTCAAACAATTAATAATTTCCATATTTTCAGAGGTGAATGCCTTTTTTTTTTCAAATTCACTGACTGGGAAGTGAGATACACATTTTGCTTCCACAGAAATATTATAGGCTAATTTGAACAAATAAATATGAAAGATTTCTCGATCATTTGTTGAAGTTATTACTAAACACTTAAGACCCTTGGTAGCACTTAAGAGAAATTAGCTCTCAGGACATAAATCTTGTCAATGCTTTTAAGCTCTTTTTTTTCCCTCTCTAGAAAAAGGACATTTATTATACTGTGATTAAAAGTCCCTCTGAGCTATGATTTGGCATAAGGCTACTCAGACTGACACACAATTTTACATCGTTAAAGTGTAATTGATATTCTTTTGAAGGTACTTAGAAAAGTGTTTTGTTGTGAATATATTTTGATTGGGGACATCTTAAAATCTAAAACTTCTAAAAATATACATGCATATTTCATTGTGAAAAGTAGCAAGGCGTAACAGATAGAAGGTTAGCCTGGAAGCCAGAAATACCTGGATTTGAGTTTTGTATCTGACAGATATTGACTATGTGACCTAGGAAGTCATTTGAACCCAAAAAGGTCTAAACACCTGTGTAAGATTATATGATTCAAGAGAGAATTCTTGGAAGATGGAGGAGTAGGTCAGAAAATTCCAAGCTCTCAAGATTTTACCCCACAAATGAGATAAAATAGCACCTTAGGGCAAAACAAAGTGCAGGTAAAAATAAATAAGAATAGGGGTGCAATAGGGGTCTTCATGGGAGAATTTGAGAAGATCCAAAGAAAAATCCCAGGACCAGGTTTGCTCCCTATGAAGAGTAAACACCTCCAGGCTAGAGTCCTGCTTTAACCACAAGCAGCAAACCCTGGGATTAGTTGATTTGAGAGGCTGCCTCAGCCCCAGGCACAGGAACTTTTCTCCCCTGGATAGTGAGGGGAGTTGGGCATCTGAGCACAGGAAGAGCAAGAGAACCTCTGCTGACAAGGAATGCCAGACCCAGCTGTTCTGCGAACAGCCACGGGGGTGAGAAGGAGCCAGCACATGCTGGGTGAGTGCAGAGGCAGTGGGGCAGAAAGCCCCTGGCTATGGGCACTTACAGGAGGTTGGAGATTTGGCTTTGGTTCCAGGCTAGAGAGGAGAACTGAAGATCTGGGGCAAGAGGCAACATCTCCCATTCCCCAAAGTTAGAGGTGAATACAAAAATTACTCTATTACCACAAAAAATGCACGGGCAAAGGAGAAAGAATCCAATCATAGAAAGCTATTATGGGAATAGAGAAGACTGGTGTTTATCTTCAGAGAAGGATATTGAAATAAAGAACCCTCCCCCCCAAAGAGTAATGTCAAATGGTCACCTGCCCAAAAAGAATTCTTAGAATGATCTTAAAAAAAGACATTAAAAAATCAAATGACAGAGATGTTGGAAAAATTTAAAAAAAAAATAAAAAAGGAAAAATCCAAGAAAAACAATATTATGAAAGGAAAGTCAACCAATTAGAAATAAGAGACCCAGAATCTTAAGGAAGAAAATGCCACCTTGAAAATTAGAATTGGGCAAGGCAAAGCCAGTGAAATTATAAGAGATCAAGAAATAATTAAACAAAATATGAATAATGAAAAAATGGAACACAAAACATCAATAAGAAAAGCAACAGATCTGGAGAACAGATCAAGAAGAGAAATCATAAAAATAATTGGACTAACTGAAAACTATGACCAAAAAAAATCTTGATATAATAATATAAGAAGTAATTAAAGAAAATTGTCCTGAAGAATTAGAACAAGGGGAGGGGAAGTAGAAATAGAAAAAAATCCATCAATCACCACTTAAAAGATATCCTATGAGGAAAACTCATAGGAATATTATAGTCAAATTCTGAACCCCTCTGCTAAAGGATAAAATATTAAAAGCAACAGGAATAAAACAATTTAAATATGACAGTGCCACAAGAAGAATCACATAAGACTAAGCAGTGAAGACATTAAAGGACCATGGGTCTTGACACTCTATAGATTGAACAGCAAAAGAACTGGGATTCTGGCTGAAAATATCAAACCCAGCAAAGTTAAGCATAATCTTGAATGAAAAAAAATTGTCATTTGATGAACTGTCAGAATTTTAAGACTTTGTTAAAAAAAAACCTGAACTTAATAGAAGATATGACATACAAGAGCCAAGAGTAACATAGGATGCATACCAAAGACTGTTTATAATAGATTCAGTAAGGACAGGCCATTTACTTTTTGTATATGTAAAATGAAAAACGTGTGTCTTAATAATGATTGGGTACCTCATGACAAAGATTGGGGTAAGCCTGAGTATGATATGAATTTAAAAACTAAAACCATTTAGGAACAGCTAAAAAGAGTAATTATTTTATAAAAATAAGGTGCATGAAGAAGAATCAATACAGAGAAATTAGATGGAGGAGGAGGGCTGGTAGTTCTGGTAACCTACTTTCATTGGGATTGAGTTTAAGAGGGAAGAATACATATATTTTAAAAAAAGTATTTATTTAATTTGTTTTCAGCATTGATGTTCACAAGAGTTTGGATTACAAAATTTCTCCCGATTTCTACCCTCCCCCCACCACTCCAAGATGGCTTATATTCTGCTTGCCCCATTCCCCAGTCAGCCCTATCTTTTGTCAACCCACTCCCCGCCATCCACCTTTTCCTTACTTTCTTGTAGGGCAAGATAAATTTCTGTGCCCCATTGCCTGTATATCTCATTTCCTAGTTGCATGCAAAAACTTTTTTTTGAACATCTGTTTTTAAAACTTTGAGTTCCAAATTTTCTCCCCTTTTCCCTCCCCACCCACCCTCTCTGAGAAGGCAAGCAATTCAACACAGGCCGCATGCATATCATTATGTAAAACCCTTCCACATTACTCATGTTGTGAAAGACTAACTATATTTTGCTGCTTCCTATACTATCCCCCTTTATTCAGTTTTCTCCCTTGACCCTGTCCCTTTTCTAAAGTGTTTGTTTTTGATTACCTCCTCCTCCTATCACCCTCCCTCCTATTGTCCCCCCTTTTTTATCTCCTTCCTCCTTCTTTCCTGTGTGGTAAGTTACCCAATTGAGTGTGTATGTTATTCTCTCCTCAGGTCAATTCCGATGACAGCAAGATTCACTCATTCCCCCTCACCTGCCTTCTCTTCTCTTCCTACAGAACTGCTTTTTCTTGCCACTTTTATGTGAGATAATTTACCCCATTTTCTCTCTCCCTATCTCCCTCTCTCAATATATTCCTCTTTCATCCCTTATTCATCTTCAACTCACCCTGTGCCAGCTCTCTCTCTCTCTCTCTTTCTTTCTCTCTCTCTCTCTCT
>CM053627.1:121841091-121882891 GCA_028646595.1 Phalanger gymnotis | reverse complement strand
TGATCTCTTCCATGGCCCAAGACCAGTTCATGTTTTTCTTGGAGGCTTTTGATGTAGGCTCTTTGACATTGTTGACTTCTTCTGCCTGTATGTTTTGATCTTCTTTGTCACCAAAGAAAGATTCCAAAGTCTGAGTCTGAATCTGAGTCCATTTTCTCTGCCTGGGCTTGTTCCCAGACAACTTACTTGACCCTTGAGTTTTTTGTCAGGATATGACTGCTTGTAGAGTATAGAGTACTTTGTCCCAAGCTTGAGGGGCTGTGCTGTTGTTTTCAGAGCTATGTCTACACAGCAAGCTCTGCCACACCAGTGCTACTCCTCCCCCAAGAACCGCCAACCCAGACTGGACTCAGATCTAAGCTGGCTCTTCACTCTTGCTCAAATGTGCCACTTAATTCCTCCCACCAGGTGGGCCTGGGGCTGGAAGTAACTGCAGCTGTAGCTCTGCAAGCAGCCTCAGAGCTGCATCACCTCAGCTGCTCCAGGGTGGTAGTCGAACTGTGAACTCCTTTCACTCTGTCCCAGCAGCTTTTCCCACTAACCTTCTCTGTCGTCTTTGGTGTTTATGGGATGAGAAGTCTGGTAACTGCCACAGCTTGCTGATTCAGGGCTCTAGGGCCTGTTCTGCCTGGCTCCTGGTCTGGTTGGTCCAAGCTCGGCTCACGCTGGGCTCTGCTTGGCTCTGCTCCCAGTTCCATGTGATAGACCTTACCCAGCAACCATGCAGGCTGTCCTGGGCTGGAGCCCTGCTTCTCTCTGCTATTTCGTGGTTTCTGCAGTTCTAGAATTTGTTCAGAGACATTTTTATAGGTGTTTTTGGAGGGACCTGGACAGGAGCTCACGCATATCCCTGCTTTCCAGCCCCCATCTTGGCTCCACCCCTCAGAATACATATATGAATATATATATATACATATATATATACATATATATATTTAGAAGAGTATAAAACGTCTTCTAAATTCAGAAGAAATAAAATGGTAAGGGGATGTGGGGGAGGCCAAGAGAGGGATCTTTAGGGGGAGGGTGAAGGAATAGGTTATACGGGGCTATAGAAGGGTGTTTAGATATATGGGAATTGGAGGATAGTGGAAGGATTCTTGGAGGGAGGCAGGCAAGTAATAGGAGGGCAAGATATAGGGTAGAAATGATGTAGAAGAGGCAGAAGGGATAGGAAACAAGAGATGTCCACAAACATATAAACAAAGATCAGGAGTAGAATTTGGTTGGGGAAATATATGTTTATATGTATATATATATATGTATACGTATACGTATACGTATACGTATATGTATATATCTATACCTGTAGAAAAACATATCCACACATAATTATAGCTTTCAGTGGAGAGGGGGAGGGAAATAATAACAAAGTAAAAAAGTGCACAGCAAAGAAGAAAAGAAAACTTACAAGGAAGCAAAGATGGACAGCTTTCAACACATGTAGTATTTATCATACTGACTTTCTTGAAATGAAAATTTATTGTTACATATTTTGAATCCTCTCTTATGTTCTGCTAAGAGACATGCTTTTCCTCCCTTTATTACTTTGTATTTAAATTCATGATATATTTTTGTTTCTTTTCTCTGTTCTGTATTTGTGTTCTTGTTTTTGAGTCTAAATAAAAAAAAAAAAAGATTATATGTTTCAGAGAAGAAGTTCCTGGCCTACATTTTGTAGGAGGTATTTTCTCTCCTTGGAATTAACTATATCATTGAAATCATAGATCCAGTTATTCCCTATTTAAAGTTATCCCTGATTTTTTTGTAGAAGATCACAATTTAATATAATTAATTCATGGTTATTAGTATTCACCTCATAGTGATTCTGTGAGCTTATATGAGATAATATAGGTTATTTCAACTTAGGTTCATTGCAGAGGCCCATATTGTATATAAAAATACATCTAATGATTTCTTTGAGTCATACTAGCTATGAAGCTATATTAATTTTCTAAAATGCATCGCTCTCTAATAGTATTTTAATTGTTTTTGAAAGTAGCTTATATAATTTTTAAAAATTCTATAAAAGTTTTTGACATAAGGTATGAAACAATCTCAAAATACGTATACTTCCAAATATTTACATGCCCATACTAGCCTAATGTGTTATAATGGGAAAAAATGAATGGAGTAGAGACAGAGACAGAGAAAGAGAGAGTTTTTGGTTTTGTGAACCTTTCAGGAAAATTAAATAACATCCAACCCAAAATAAAAATTAAACCAAAATTCTGAGGTACATGTTTATGGAAAAATAATAACTCACACTGCTGTTTCTAAAAATAGCTCAAGGAAAGGGCAGAGACCTATATCATTCATTCATATAAGATATTTACATAGCATTTTAAGGTTTACATAGCACTTTACTCACAAAAAAACAAAAACAAAACACCTGTGAGGTCCATAATAATTGTAGCACCACCTGGCATTTATCAAGTACGTAACAGGCGTAATGTCTTCTGAGTCTTACAATATCTCTGTGAAGTGGGTACTGCCGGTATGTTTTATGATCAGGTTGAAATATTGGGATACACTGATTTGTCCAGGGTCACAGAATTAGTGACTCAGAGCAAACATTAAAGCTTAGATTATAGAATTGCAACTTTACTGCTAGAAGGAACCACAACATCTTATGAACATCTACAATATCTTATGGACATCTAACCTATACCTGTTTTACAGATTAGAAAACTGAGGTCCAAGGAAAGTTGTGTGACTTACCCAAGGACAAGGACCCATAGGTAGTAAACACCCAAGATAGGATTTGAACCCAGATACTCTGCCAGCACACCCAGCCTTCTTTCCACTGTATCTTACTATCTTCTATTCATTTAATCGTCCATTCAACAAATGCTTTTTGAACAGCTAATGTGCATCAGCACTATGTTAGGCACTAAGGGAAATAAGAGAATGTAACATACTCCTTGTTCTCAAGGTTCAGGTAAAGAGGAAATAAGACATGTACAAGCTATTGTTCAGTCATTTCAATTGTGTCCAGTTTGTTATGATCTCATTTGGGTTGTTCTCAACAAAAGCACTGCAGGGGTTTTCCATTTTCTTCTTGAGCTCATTTTACAGTTGAGGAAACTGAGGCATGTAGGATTAAGTGACTTGCCCAAGGTCATACAGCTAGTAAATGTCTGGGGCCATATTTGAACTCAGGAAGATGAGTCATTCTGACTCCAGGTCTGGCACTCAATCTCCTGTGCCACCTAGCTGCCCCTGTATAGAAAATAGTGATACATAAATAATATAAGACAGAATATGAAAAAAAACTTTAAGAAACAAAAATGGCATCAGAATTCTGAGGGAGCAATTGCTTTCAGCTAAACCTTTATAGAGGAGAATGCATTTTAGTTAGACTTTGAAGGATAGGCATGATTTCAGGAGGCAAAGATGAATAGGAAAGGTGTTTTAGGAAGAAGGGACAGAGGACAAGAGTAGAGGCAGGCAATCACAGAATATGTTTGAAGAATAGCAAATAGTCTAGCTTGGCTATAGTAAAACATGTTTGTTGGCAAGCAGTGAAAGATTTTCATAAATGATAATTTGAGGCTATAATATAGAAGACTTTGTATACCAGAGTAAGAAGCTAGGACTTTGTTCAATTGACTATGGAAATTATTCAAGTGTTTTTAGTAAGGGCATCATGTTTAGAAATATTCTTTTGTAAGATTAATTTGGTAGTTTTATGTGAAATTTATTGTGGAGAATGGGAGAGGAAATGGGAATAGATTGAAAGAACAGAGTCTGGAAGGGACACTAGTAAACTATTGCACTAAAGCAGGTCATTGGTGATGAAAATCTCAACTGAGATGATAACAGTAAAAATAGGGAAATGAGGATAAATGTGAGAAATACTCTGATAGTGGAACCATCATGATTGAAGGACCAACCAGATTGAGAAGGGGCACATATAGGTGCTTAATAAGTGTCTATTGACTGACTGAAAAGTTGAAGATAATTCCAAGATTTTGAGCCTAGTTAACTACAAAAAGGATGATATCGTAGAAACAGGAGAGTCAAAGAACAGATCTGTTTGAGGTTGGGGATGAGGAAAAGGTAGAAATATCTTTGTCTGGGGAATGCTGAGCCTTTACATTCATAGTTAGAAAGGTGATTATATGATTATATTATATGTTTCCTTGAGTATCTTCTTCCCTCTCCATTTTGAAGAGGAAACAGGTTTGTTTTCCTCCCATTCATTTTCCCCTGATAGGCTGCCTTTATCAATAGTTCAGATTCTGAATTTCTGATCCATAATAAGAGTAGCCCTTTCAACTTCTAGGTAGGCATTGTGGAACATTCTGTATACGTGTTGAAAATTCGGACCACATTTTCTCATTTTCCTCCAAATCTTAGAATGATGGCATCTTTGATTTTAAGAGAAAAAGTAGAGCTCATCTAGTCTGGTCCCTAAGGTATGGATTGTCTCTATCACATCACTGACAAAATAGAATATAGTATCAGCAAGATGTCTTCATAGTCAGAAGACCATTATCTAAATAACAGTTTGGCTTAAAATAAAACAAAACAAACAACTGATCTACATACCTGGATAAGTCACGAAAGTGGGCTAGTTTGAATAATTTCTAAGTTTTCTACCAGCTCTAAGTGCTTGGATCCAAGCTCTTTAGGGTTTTCGTTTCTGTTTTATTTTAGATAGTTGGTGTAGTTTTGTTTCAGAATTTTCATAAAAGGATGCTAGTTACTCTGCACGATTTAAAACATACATGATAATATGACAAAGAATTTTTGTTTCCAGGGGCAAATTGTCACAAAACTAAACAATGCTTGAATGAACTAACTCCTAAAAAAGTAGGTGGTCACTGACCTAGATAGAGCCTTGGGACTAGGGATTCCATAAGAAAAGTGTGGATTTTATGGATCTGTGTTGGTCTGAAATCTTACCTCTGAGATGGAATCAGAATGAAAATGATGTTTAACATCAGGGCAATAAAGGACAAGGTGAATCCTGCAAGATGACTTCTTATACTTGCCAAAATCAGGGACCTACATATATGTCTCTAATGCTAGATTTCCCATTTTTGTGTTGTTGGTGCTTAGGAATATTAGGCGGTTATTTCATTTGGTCAGATATATTTCTACTTCCCTTTGTAGGCCTTGTACAAGTGAAGGATATACTTAAAATGGCTGAAAATTCCATTCATTGTTATAATAAGCCTTGCTGCTATTTAAATGCATACAAATGAAATTGACTACCCAAGGAAACTTGTGGAGGAATTGTTTTCAAATCCATAGACTAATTCAAATGGCATAGTTGTCTCAAATGGGAAGTACACAATGTTGTAAGCTTTAGAAAATGGAGAATAAAAAACAAAGCTATGTAACTCATATTATTCATGGAGATGATGTTCTGTATATACATCACTGCCATTTGCATTTAAAGTAATATCACCGAGTCTGCTGCTTGCTGGTGTTTTCAAATGTGACAGAAAAAAAAAAAGATTACTGAAGGTAATACTGAAGGTCCAGGGTCAGCCCTGGTTGTAAGCTGAGCAGATAAGTTCCAATACGTTTAATCCATCCATAAATGTCTCCCATGTGGGCCACTGCAGTAACAGAAGCTCCAACCTGGTAGAAACTATTCTTTTGATTTAGTTAAGAGCTGTGCTTTCTGAGAGTTGATGAACAGTGCATTGTTTCCAGAAAGCTATTGGTGAGTTGCACGCATAGGATGTCCCAAAATTCTTTGTGTAATTTTTCATAGCTACAAACTGCACTAACACTTTTGGAACCCTGTGTGTCATCTGCTCAAATGGGGAAGATGGGGAACTAGATGTCTTATGAATACAGTTATACTTTTAACATGGCAACATGGATGTGATAGTAGGTTTTAAATGATAAATAGGCCATGTATTATTATTTTGGGAGGTATGGTTTCAAATGCTCTGGTGCACGAAGTGATGCTTAGGGATACAAAAATGTTATTTTTTTAAAAAAAATTATTTGTTTTTAGTTTTCAACATTTAATTTTATAAGATTTTGAATTCTAAAATTTCCCCCCTACCTCCACTTCCCCTTCTCCAAGATGGCATGCAATCAGATATAGGTTATACATATATCATCATATTAAACATATATAAAAATGTTATTGAAAGTAGAATAATGGAGTTGGGAGAAAGGAAGGAAGAGGGTCTACCACAATAGACACAGAGGTCCCTAATTCATAATATCCCTCAAATTTCTTCTTGGGGCACCTAGTACATTTGCCAGTTATAACTTTTCTTAGCATAGTGCCTGCCACATAGGAAATGCTACATAAATGTTAGCTATTATTATTAGAGTAGAAACATAACAGCACTTGAGCACTTTCATACATCACTTTTTATTAATTATAATCCCTTGCCAAAGATAGTATTCCTATAGAAGTTTTAATATGATATCATATAAAAGAGTAAATGAAGATACAATTTGTGGAATGGCAGAGGGGAAGGCTCATATAAAACATAATAAAAAACTTACATTACAACCCTAACCTTTCCATCCTCTCAGATATTCTCACTTCCCTGTAAGCAATGTGAGAAATGTTTTTAGCCACATCAAAGTGACCACAGATGGACTAATAAGGAGATGATGGTGTATAGCATGCTGCATCCTTCCTTCTATGACATCCCAGATTTGATTTTTTCATAGAAAACATAATTTTATGGTTAATTAAAATCTAAAGTCCAAGGGAGACATTTGGTGCCTCAAATTTGAATTTTCATAGATGCAAAATACCAGAAAGTGAGCATAATCAGCTATGATTCCAAGTTTGGAATTATATGAAATTTCTTTGCTTTAAAATGTGCTAGCTTTTATTCAGGTAACATTCAAAGACCACAGGCTACCTGATGGCCATGACAAAGCATTTTAGGCATTTCAATTCTAACAACTCCAGTGCTTCAGCCTTTGTGTTTTCAGATTGAGAAGAGTGTTGTCTTCCCTGCAGCCAGATCAAGGCACAGCTTACCCCATACTCTTTCAACTCCTTATTATTCCAGCTCTCTGAACATTTTCTTTAGTTCTCTCTATAGCTAAAGCAGTCTGTCAGAATGGGTCTCTTAAATTCTTTCCCAGAACCAAACCCAGGAGGTTTTTTGTCTGCCAAATGTAAACACAGGAAGATGGTTTCTGATTCACCTTTGGTTAAAGCTAGATTCTGGGTGATAATTCACTTTCTGTGTATTTTCTCTCCCATCATCCTGAAAATATCCTATAATTCCTGTTATCCAACAATATGAACTCATAACTACATAAAGAATTACAACCATTTTCCATTGGTCTGCCTACATAAAGTGTAACTCCATAAATGTAATAAACCATTTCAAAAGGATGCATTTTCTCTGTACCTGAACAAAACTTATCGGCGGTGCCGTCTAGTGATGTTGCAAAACACCCATTAGAGGCCAGCTTCCAAGGGCTTTATGATAACTTTGATTTCTAAACGTTTTTTTTTCTTCAAGCAAAGAAAATGCTGTGACATCGGCATCAGTTTAGAACTGGGCTATTTAAAGAATTATTTAGCTCAGAATAAAAAGTGTGGTGACTAACCAAACCTGGGTCTTTGTGAGGAAAGCATGCCAGAGACTCGAGTAATTAGCTGGTACTTTGGGGTGGTAAGAACCAAGAATGATTCAAATTCAATTATTCAAAACTAGCTAGATAATTGATATATCTATTGACTTCCTCCTCTTGGAGACACAGCCTTAAAGGGAAATAAAGGTGGAAGGGAGGGTGGCAAGGAAGACAAGACATTTTAAAATAGTTGCCATTAGCCTTGAGGACAGAAGATAAAATGAACTGCTTTTCATCTATCTATGTCTTGATTTTTCAAAATTCACAATGAATCAATTGTGTTTCTAAAAATACTCCACTTTTATGCCACCCAGATACATGTGGCTGTATGGGTATGTGTGACTCCTTTTTACAGAAAGTAAATGCACAGATAGGTACAAAATAAAAGAATACTGTGAAATCCTTGCTTAGAAATATAAGCTATTAATGAATCATGAGTTTAAAAGCCAAATGAATATTAAAAAGAGGAAGACAATATGCAAAATGTAAGAAGCAGGATGCCACCTGGGATGCTGACTTTTGAGTAAAAAGACCTGAGGTCGAATACTGGCTCTGTCACCCACTACCCTCTAACCTTAGGCAAACCACATTTCAACTTTCTGGCCTCAGTTTCCTCATATATCGAATGAATGATTTGGACTAAGGTCTCTTCCATCTCTAAATCTGTGATCTTATGAACATCTTTGTTATTGTTGTTGTTGAGTTGTTTCAATCTTATCTGACCCTTCGTGAACTCATTTGGGGTTTTCTTGGCTGAGATACTGGAGTGGTTTGCTATTTTCTTCTCCAGCTAATTTTACAAATGAGGAAACTGAGGCATATGGGGTTAAGTGACTTGTCCAGGGACACAGCTAATATGTGTCCGAGGCTGAATTCAAACTGATGAAGAGAGTCTTCCTGATTCCAAGCCCAGTGCTCTATTCCCTATACCACCTAGCTTCCAGAACATCTTTTAGATTTTCTAAATGGATTCCATTCATTCATGCTTTGTCCATGGTATGTATAGCTGTGTTCATACACAAACACAGGACAAGTATATACAGAGACTGATGGTCATATGCCACGAATAAAGATAACAGTATAATCTATCAACGGGAGAGAATCATTTATACATTCATGGTGATGCTTTATGGAGTTTTTTGTGAAGGTTAATTATCTAAAAATTTAAATAAAATAAATGTCCTAACTATAATTATTATGTTGTTTAAAATAAATCTGACTGATGGTGTTGAAATGCAGAAATGTTTCATTTCATCATCAGTGTCATCACTGAATATTTATAATTACCTAGAGAAGTCTAAAGCATGATTTCTGAAAAAAAAATGAAGGGGTGCGTGTCTCGTGTTCTAGTGGAAAAACGTGACCTACACATGAAAATATAAACAATAAAAAATTCAGTTTAATCCAACAAGAATTTCTTAAGCACATAAAATGCGTGAGGCACAAAGGATATAGAGACAAAAAACAAAATAATTATTTAATACCTGTGAGGACCTTATTGTCTGCCCACCTGAGGTAGCTTATATTAAATGGCAGATGAGTGGTAGGGACAGTGAATAGAGGGTCCAGAGAGAAGGGAACCACTTCAAAGGGTGAAATGGTAGGGGAAATCTTTATGGACAATCACAGGCTGATAGACTTAGAGCTGGAAGGGAATTAAGAGGTTATAAAATCAGACCACCTCATTTTACAAATAACGTACTGAAAAGCCAAAGAAAAGAAGTAATTTGCTCATGATCACAAAGACAAATAAGTAGGAAAGCCAGGATTAGAATACAGGTTCTCTTAATCTCAGTCCAATGCTCATTTTACTACAATGCAGGGAGGTAGGAATTGTGCTGTATTTTGAAGGAAAGGTAAAACTTAGATGAGCAGAGGGGAGGCAGGAGGGCGTTCCTGATTAGGCCAGGGAAACTAGCATAAAGAAAAGCATGATCTATATGGTATATGTATGGGAAGTAACAAGTAGACCAGAAAAGTGGGCCTAAGGTTTGTGTAGGTGAGTAATGGGAGACAAAATAGGATAAGAAGCAATCACATTAACAAAGTCCTTAACTTCCAAGGAGTTTAGATTGTGTTCTGTAGGTAAAGAAGAGCTATTGGAAGATTTTGAATAGGAGGATTTAGGAGGCAAATATACAGTCAGGTCTTGATTAGTATGGATTAATCCCCTAAAGTGATCTCATTATTCAAATTTGCACTGTATATTTCCATTAAGTGGGAACCAATTACCATAGTTACATAATTAGAACTTTGAATAGGGCTAATTCAATACATGCTATCAGTACAAGGAGTCCATTATTTGCATTATGTATGACCTAGCATATGTCCAAAATAAAGCTTTAGAGTTTCATCTGTCAGTAGTGCCTAAGACTAGAAACAAAGGGATCAATTAGGAGATTACGAGCTATGAAGCAATGGACACCTGTGCTTAGCGCAAGGACTGGAACATAGGAGGTACTTAATAAATGCATAATAACAAACTGACAGGGTGGAGTGGTGGCAATGAGATGGAAATGGGGTCGGATGCAGAAGATAGAAAGTACTGATGGCACTTGGTAATTGACAAGATATGAGTGGAGGGGACAGCAATATTAAAGAGATTAAGAATACTCCAATGCTGAAATTGGGAGATTTTGATGACAGTGCAGTTCACAGAAAAAAAAAAATGTCTGGAAAAATATCCCACCACAATAATCATTTGTGAGGTAGTGCAATCATCATTATCATCATTTTACAGAAAATGAGGGAGTTATCACTTTATGAGCACAAACTCAGTAAGTATCAGATGTAAGACATGGACTCACAGTTTTCATGTTTCCAAGTCTACCTCTCTTGACTCTGCCTCTCATTTTCTTTCTACAAATAGCTTTAATCAGTACTTGCACAGCTCTCTCACTTACAGATAAAGAAACTGAGGCATTTGATAAGTCAAAGGTCATGCAACTACAGGGAAAAATAGCGGAAACTAGAAAACAGGTCTTTTAAATATTTCCATTATACTCCACTATGTGTCCTCATCGTACTCAAAATGCTGGCATTTCTTCAGGTATTACTAGATACTGCATGAGTTCAATTTGAAGAAACTAATGACTGTAATTAATAGATTTATTTAGAGAAACATCATTGCTACTATTTATTACTTCAGAATGGCTTCTTTTTAACACAATTTCTCTAAAATTTAAAGATGAAATATGAATATTATTTAAAGTAGATTCAGAAGTAGATATTGACAACCTATGTTCTAAATTCAGAGAGAGATTTTTGCTAAGTGAAGATATCCAGCATACAGCTAATTAGGTTATTTTTAAAATAGGTAAATATAGCAAGAGCTCCCTAAAGTTTGCATTTATATTCAGCCATTTTATATGTTGAGATGCTGACTAATGAAAAGACCATTTGTCTTAACAAGACAAAAAATACCTGTGATAAAATTAAATTCTTCATTTTTTTTCTGTTCGTTTCTGCCCCACCCCCACCCCTTTTTATATTCCTTAACCTTTAGAGTTAAATGTTGCAATACCCTAGGCAAATCTCTAAGACTAAAAATTTAATAGAAAATGCTGATCCTTCTTCCCTTTCTCCCTCCTTCCCTCCCTCCCTTCCTTCCTTCTCTTCCTTCCTTCCTTCCTTCCTTCCTTCCTTCCTTCCTTCCTTCCTTCCTTCCTTCCTTCCTTCCTTCCTACTAGTTCTTCATTGCTTATGAAGCAATGCTCTAGTCTAAGTCCTGGCCTCCCATTTGGATGTCTGAACGCTTGATCTTCCACTACATTTGTTTCACTGAAAATCAGCCTACACTGATTGGCACAAGGAACTCTCAAAATGTCTGGGCCTAAAAATAAGTCCTTTTTCATGTGTCCTAACCTCCACTTAGACATATGTGACTATCTTTTACCCTGAGAAGAGTGCAATGTATTCCTTTGGTTTAAAGACTACTTCAGGTGGAAATTGTATCCAAATATTCCCTTTATAAATATCTCTTTAAAAAGAGCTAAACTTTTGTTTTCTTCCACAGTTCTTGTTCACAACCTCTAGTGAACAGGAAAAAGAGCATTAATGAATACTGGGTCTTTGGCCTATGTTCAGGTTTTTGCTCCACCCCTACACAAAGAAACAGACACAAACACAGTGCACGCCCTAGAATCACCACATCTTGATGAAAGCAGAGCTGGACAACTAAGGACGATGTATTAAATTTCTATTTTGTCTTATTGCAAAAAGAATTAGGGAGAGAGAGAGAGAGGAATAATCTTTGGGGAAAATGTAGTGAGAAAGAGTTAACAGCCCTTGTAGCATTATAGTCTATAGGAATTCACAGCCCTGCTACAGATGAGAAGGTGCCTTCATACAGAATATAAATAGACTTTGGCAAGCTTTGAACTACCTACACTGTGTACTGAGCTTCTAGCAAAGCTCTGCTGACATTCAGAATCAGCCTGAGCTCTAATGTTAGTTATTAAAGCTCAGGACCAGGTATTTCCATGTGATGCACTTTGTTAGGCAAACAGGTCAAATAAACCTGTAAGTTAATTGTTTTTCCCCTATCAAGGTGGTAACAGTAGAAAGCCAGAATTTTGTTATTTTCAATGCTTTTATATGGTTCCTTATTAAGTACCACAAAGCAGACTGGAAACTATTTACTTTTACGGAAATGTTTTATTAATTCAAGAATAAAGTAAGGCCCAAAGAGTTATTTCTTTGCCTCCTAATAAAGTCAATGGTTACATCAGGAATAGCAGAAAATAATCCAGAAGGACATTTCTGCATATTTATTAACTTAGTGAGGAGGTAGGAGGATGTAGAAGAAGGGTACAGGATTGGGCTCAGAAAGGAACAAGACTTGAATCACATCTCTGATGCTTACTAGCTGTGTGACATGAGACTTCTCTGACCTTCAGTCTTCTTATCTGTAAAAAAATTATAATAATAGCACCTACCTTCTAGGATTGTTGTGAGGATGAAATGAGATAATATTTGTAATGTGCTTTATAAACCTGAAAGTGTTATTACTATTAATTTCTCAGTGCTATTTTGGGGAATGATTTAAGGGCACAATCTACTCTGCTTCCCAGACTCCCACTCTAATAAAGTCAGTGGCTTATAGGATGCCTTGATAGACAGAGCCCAACCTCCTATACCATCAATTTTCTTTAAAACAAAAGAAGAATTTAATGATTAATTGCAAGTGTATGACTTTCAGAAAAAAAAATGTAGTTCACTTACAAAATACAGAAATCTATCTAAAGCAAATCCTATAAACTCAGGATATAATTTTTACCATGCCCTGAAGACAAAGAAATGCAAGTATTTCTATACAAAAGGATAGAATGTGACTCCAAATCAGTAGCTCTTTGGGATTTATCTTGTCATTAGGTTACCATCCTCTGATAAAAGAATATAGAATTATGTTGTCATAGATTTGGAGCAATAAAGGAACTTAGGGGTCATCTAGTCCCACTCCTCCTTATTTTAAGAGATCAGAAACTGAATCCCAGAGAGGTTACTTGCCCAACATCACACAGCAGTAGAGTTTGAACTTGAACTCTGGTTCTGTGACTCAAATTCAGTATTCATTCCACTAAAACTCTGCAAGGACAGAGATACAAAGACAAGAGTAAATCATCGTCCACCAAAGATCGTTCATCTTTACAGGGGAGGGGGCATATGCATATCAAGCCTTAACCAACACTGGGGGTTGGAGGCATCATTAGCATCTGGGTTGGGGGGCAGTGGTCATTGGTGGAAAAGAATTCACCTTCAAGTGGCACTTGACCTGAGTCTCCAAGGACTAGGGATTCCTCAATTCCAATCACTTGATTCATGGGTAAAGGCAGGAAAAAGACTTTAAAACCAATTCGTTTTGGCATTACCCAAGTAAAGAAGGGACTCATTACTATATTCTCCAATTCCAAATACCTCAAAAGGTAATGAAGTATCCATAGATAACTGTGCTATTGCCAAGTATATCTAAGCATGCTCACTCCTCATGGTAGGTAAGTAGGAACAGATACATCATATCTTTTTCTATAGACATACATATGCATTTATACATCAATGTGAGAATTATGTGCTTAGTGATATTTAAAGATCATATTCCTTTTTCACATATGTAAATATGTCTTCTTAATATGTTTGGAAGAACTAAAATTGACCTGTCAAAGTGACTCATGCTAGTTACTACTACATAATGTTCCCTTAGTTAGAGATGTTAGACTACTCAGTAATTTTTAAGAGGGCAAAAAGTATAGAGGATACACTTGTCAAAATTTAGTTTACTTCAAGGAAAATACAACACAGATATATTTTTTCTATATTGCAAATCACAACTTGCGTAGTAGGTCCTCAGTATTTTCTGTCAGATAACTGGATGCAGTGAAAAGAATTCTGGTCTTAAAACCTGGACATCTGGGTTAAAAAAAAGTCTCAGATCTTTAATAGTTATATGATCATTACCACGTCATTCAAATTCTTCTAGCTTTTGTTTCTTTTCTCTCTTGTTCTTAAACATTGTAAAATCCACATTTTGTTTAAAATAAAAAAATGCTGTACAATATTTTTTCCTCATCAAAAATAATAGAAATTAATTTTCCTCATTACTCCTACATAAACCATAAAATGCTTATTTGCAAGTTCTCCAGTTTAAACTTTTCAATCAAGATGAAGCATGGACTTCATAAAATGAACACAAACAAATCAATTTTTTATGTTTGTAGAATTGACTACAAGATCAGAGAATAGAACGTTCTATGTATGCCTGTTAAAAGTTCATGAAACACTTAATGTCTGACCTACTTTGAGTTTCCATATTTCTGAAAGGCCCTACCTACCTCACAAACTGTTGTGGGAAAGTTATCTTTAACAGCTTCACAGATTATACATCCAGGAACTATTTTGATGCATTAGCTTGTGTTATACTCTCTCTGATTCTGTATTGTGGTGAGGAGATTATCCTGGGTTCTTAATGTCTATTTCAATGGAGGCTGCTGATGATTGGACATCCTGTCTGCCAAACTGGAAGGGCTTTAAGTTTGGGCCTAAAGAATGAAAGTGGATCTTCTCTGAGGACCAATTCTGGTGTGTATGGAAGAACTCATCATCAGAAAGTTGGCATTAGGTGAATTCCGGAGACTTGTCACCTGCGTCTATAAAGAGAGTACCCCTAACGATGAATTAATAGAACTTTGAAGTAAATAACAGTACCTAGCATATAATAGGTTCCTAATAAATACTTGCTGACTTGACTTGACTTTATTCACCTTTTATATGCCTCTTTGAATGCGTTTTGGGTAAATACCCAAATCAACTTTTAAGGCCCTAGGAAGGAAGGAAGATACTATCAAATTCCAGAGAAATAACTGATAAATGGAAGCACACATAGGATTGTTTCATATATATATATATGCTGACCTTCTCAAGTGAAGGGGAGGGAGGGAGACAGTTCAGAACTTAAGGTCAGAACTTAAAATGTAATGAAAATAAATAAATAAAAATAAATTTAAAAAGTAGATTCTTATTTCCCCCTCCAACTCTCTTCTCAATCTCCATTTGCTCCAAGACCTTCCTCTATATTATGCTTGGTCCGTCTTTGATCTTCCATCTATCTTGCTCTATTGGCTGTATTCCCTCATTCTATAAATGCATTTTATACTTTACTATCCCCCCCAAATTCTCTCTTGATTTTGCTATTATTTTATTTCTCTTATTTCACCTCCAAACTTATTGAAAGCATGATCTATATTCCTTAAATTCTTGTCATCCTCATCTATTATTGTACTGAAACTGCCCAAGGACACCAATGTTATCCTCATTACTAAATTCAGTGTGGCTTTGTTCTTATCCTTATCCACTGTACAGTTTGATATTGTTAACATAGTGACTTGCATATAGTAGGGGATGTTTGTTGAGTTGATTTGAGTTGACTGGACCTTACTTCTTGAAATTCTAACTTCTTTTGGCTTCTGTGATATCACATCATACTTTTGTTTTGCCTTTTACCTTTCAGTAGCTCTTTCTCTGTCCCTTTTATTGGCTCCCCTTTCTCCTTCTTTCTTCTAAATGTGGATTGCTTTTTCGAATATGGCTTATTACTTCACCCTCTTATGTATATATTCTGTCCTTCAGATATAACCTTCATGCAGAAGATTGCCAAATTTTAATCTGCAGCCCCAGCCTCTTTCCCATAGTATAGACCCACATTTCCTCTTTAAATGTCCTTTAATTATCTCAAACTTAATAAGTATAAAACTGAATTTATGTTACCATCATTCCTCCAGTAACTAAGATTTGAAAATTTGGAACCATCTTTGGTCCCTGCCTCTCTCCTTGCCTCTGGTGAACCACCAAATCCCATCATATATTCCCTTTATATGTTATTTTTCTCTAACTTTCTATGGTTGAGTGACAAGAATGTTGGACAGGAGGAGAGATGTGGATTCACATCTTGCCTCTGATGCCAATTATGAGACTATGGGCAAGTTAATTACTTCTTAAAAGAAGCCTAAGTTTGCCTCAGTTTTTAACGGCCCCCCCCTTTTCGTAGAGAAACCTCGGTAAAATGGAAATAATGCTGCTACTTTAGAAGAGAGTTCTGGAGTTGGAGTCAGACTTGGGTTCAAGTACTGTGTGGCTATAGGCAAATCACTCAACTACTCTGAGGCTTGCTCAATTCATTAATATTTATTATCCCAAGGAAATTTTCTTTTCACATATATATTTTTTAGCTCACAGAGTTGTTGTTACTACAATGCATGTAGTCTATGTCACTAGAATGTATGCAGATTGCTTTGTAAATCTTACACTGCTATATAAATGTCAGTTATCATAATTCCCACAGTACAACCCTTGTTTGATTTCGTATTACCTGGCTAGTATAGTAACAGCTTCCTGTATCTCTGATGCCTGTGTTTCTGCACTCCTATCCATCCTTTACACAGTCACCAGATTCATATTGCTAAATAAACACTTAAATCTTGCACTCAGAAATCTTTAATTTCCAAATCCAAAGCATGACATTCATAGGGCTCTGCAATTCAGTCTTAACCTGCATTTCCAGCAGTGTTTTCATGATACCACCTATTTTTGAGCTATTTCCCATTTTTCAAAATATATCTCACTTTGCCTGCTGCTGTCTCTACATCTTTGCACATGAGGTTTCCTCTATCTGGAATGCTCCCATCTCTGCCTATCAAAATCCTACTCACCTTTCAAAGCCTAACTGAAATACCACCCAGGGAGCAGTAAATTGTAGAAGAAAGGGCCCTCTTAGCTCTGACACTTACTACCTTTGTGACCTTGGGCAAGTTATGTAACATCTCTGGTCCTCAGCATCCTTATCTGTAAAGTGAGAAATTTGGATTCATTAACCTTTGAGATCCCTTCTTATTCTAGTTATGTGATCCTATGAAATGCCATATTTTCCACAATGTCTTCCCTGATGATATTAACTAGAAGTTATATCTTTCTTAGTGGAGGTAGATATTCCCTCATAACAATCTAAGGGAGAAAGAATAGAAAGAAGCACAAAAGCAAGAACTTTACCTTGGGAAATTGGGGAGTTGGATTAAAAAAAAAGGAGGCCAAGAAATAAATAAAGAAGATACAATTGGGAAGCAATAGAATATGTATAGTGTTGGGTGATGGAGATGAGTAGGTAAGAAAGTACTTTAAGTAGAGGACTTTATAATTCCAAGTGTGTATAGAAATCAAGGAGAATAGCATAAAAAAGACAATTGCATCTGATAATTCTATCATGAATGACCTCCTACCATTTTAGTAAAATGATAGTGTATGTTTGGGTAAAAGTCAAATTTGAGGGCACTGAGGAAAAGCTGAATGGTAACGATGTTGAGACAGTACTTATAGAACACTCATTTAAGAAATGTGGCTGTGAATGGAAGCAGAAATTAGAAATGCAAGCCAAAAAACCCATTCCTTCCTTTTCCTGGTCTTTCTCACTTTCATCTCTGATCCTGCCAACTTTTTCCAAGTGGAATGTATTTAGAGATCACAAAAGACTATCCTGGGGAAACTTATGCAGCATGTTACTATTACTGGAAAATAGTATCACCTAAAAAAAGGAATCGGTTACTTCTGTTTAGAGGTGGTCTGAATTAAGAAACATTTTACCTGCATATCATAGGATCATAGATACAGAGCTCTAAGAGATCTTGGAGGTCATTTAGTCATTTTATAAACATGGACAATGAGGTTCAGAGAGGGGCCTCAAGTCACTGAAGATATTAATTTTTTACCACCATTTAAAATATGTAGAACTCATAAATTAAAAATAAATCGCTATATGTAATAGTATCCTCCAAATTTACAGATTTGGGGAGCCCTGTACTGTCATTTTTTCCCTGTCGCTGCTTCTGCTCAGAGTGCCCAGCTCAACTTAGCACATATATTAGCATTAAAGTCTAACAACCAGTTACTGTGCAATTACCCTTCGGCAACTGAATAGGCTGAGCAAACAATGATGAGATATACTTACAGCTCCTAATGAAGACCCCAGTCATCTGTTAAATAGGAAAATTTGGGGATTGAGAAAGTTCACTTACACATACTCTACAAAATCAGTCGCATAATAGCATGGCCTAGAGAAAGTGTTATTAGGACAAATATCTTCTCTGATCTTGCAACACAATCATTATTGTTAAGTCATCTGGTAGTGTGTGTGTGTTAGTTAAACTTCCTGTCACTTATAGGATAATCCAGTAAACACACTATCCCTATAGATCAACATGAAACAGAGAAACCAAATCACAGACACAAGGGGAAAGCCACTCAGACTATGAAAGAGGCTTCACTTGTTGCTTTGCTGTCCCTCATTCTCCCCAAAAGAAATTTGTCTACAAAAATCTACAATGTGATGGGCCAACCTAAACACCAACCCAAAGGGTCAGACTCTGTCTCTGTCTCTCTCTCTCTCTGTCTCTGTCTCTCTCTCTCTCTGTTTCTGTCTCTCTCTCTCTCTGTTTCTGTCTCTCTGTCTCTCTCTCTCTCTCTGTCTCTCTCTCTCTGCCTCTCTCTCTGTCTGTCTCTCTCTCTCTCCCTGTTGCTTGTAGGCAGCCACAAACTGTGAAGGAAGGTTATCACTCTATCATAGCTACTGGAAACAGCTGCTGCCTTTTCCCCCTAGAGATCAAAGGCTCTGCTTCCTTGGTGACCATTTGACATCAACCAGTCTACATAGTTACGTTTATCAGTAGATGGTATAGTGAATAGAATGCTGGACCTGGAGTCAGGAAGACTTGAGTACAAATCTTGCCTCAGAGACTTACTAGCTATGAGAATCCAGGCAAGTCACTTAACCTCTGCCTCCATTTTCTCATCTATAAAATGGGGATAATGATAGCACCTACTTACCTCCTAGGTTGTTGTGAGGATCAAACGAGATTGTATTTGCCAAGCATTTTGCAAATCTTAAAGCACTATATGAATGCTAGGTATTATTATTAGTAAGAAATATACATTTCTGCCTTTTGTTATATATGTTATCTCTTCTTATAAAAAGATAATTATGACTAACTCTACCTGTATTGTCAGGAAAAGGTCATTACATTCAAACAATTGGGAAAGTGTAAGAAACATAAAACAATTACTTTAGATGTAGACTTAGAAGTGTTCAGCCAATTTAAAGGTAATGAAAAACTTAACCAAATTGTTAAATATTAGGATCATCATGGTGACAGGATGCATCTGATGTGAAGAAGAAGCAGATAATCAAACTGTCAGGGCGTTTCAATGTTCTATTTTCACTTTTAGCATTTTTATTTTGTTTGGTGACATTTTCATCACTTCGCCTGATTAGTGCTAATGTTTTAAGCTTTGTTAATATCAGCCATCATCAAGTTGCTCTTTTCCTCTATGTAATTTAACATTCGAAGAGTATTTTCCTCTAGCAGATTATATCACTGAGTTTAAAACAGAAGAAATGGAAATTCATGTATTTAACGTAGTTTTCCTTGAAAGCAACCTCTACTATAATTCATTTCTTCTCCCAAGCCCTAGATACCTGGAATTTTTAGGGACACATGGCCCTTCTTTGATCAATGACACAGTCCCTTGTAAATTTGTCAGAGGTTGGGTTATCCTTGGGGTATCCTTGCTATGCTGTCATTGGCACCTGGAAGTCTACACTTTAGGCATAAGTAAAATATTTGAAAAGTAGAAAAAAATTGGAAAAAGGGAAGTGGGAAAAGGGAAACCTATCCAACCAGCATTTATTTAAAAGAACAAAAAATGAAAACAAAACCTCTCATATGCAAGGAACTGTGTTGGGCACCAGGGATATGACAACAAAACAAAACAAATAAAAAACAGAGCAGCTGCTTTCAAGAAGCTGATATTTTAACAGGTTAGTACAACATATAAAGAAATTAAAATATACATGATTATTTAAGAAGGGAGAGAGCACTAGAATCTATGCAATTGTTTTTCAATTGTGTCTAACTCTTCATCAACCCATTTGGGATTTTCTGGGCAAGGATATTGGAGTAGTTTGCTATTCTCTTTTCTAGCTTGTCTTACAGATGAGGAAAGTGAGGCACACAGGGTTAGGTAAACTTGCCCAAGGTCATCACACACCTAGTGAGTGTCTGAAGCCAGATTAGAACTCATAAAAAGGATCCTTCTTGACCTTACTGACCTGCAGCTAGAATGTAGAGGGATCAGAAAAGGATACTGCAAAATTCCAGAAAATACCACAGATCTTACAAAATATGACACTGATCCTTCTAAAGGCAGAAGATATTGTGTCAGCATGCTGTGATATTGAGGGTGGTCTTACATATTCGTCTTCTCCTTGCCCGCACTCTTCAGGGCCATCTTAGTCCAGTAATTATCCTTGGTATCAAATCAATAACCATTGCTTAAGTGCCTACTATATGCCAGACATTAGTTTAAGCCCTGGGCATACAAAGAATGGTATAAGACAGTCACTGCTTTCAGGGAACTTACAGTCCAGTGGAGGAGAGAACATCCAAACAACTATGTACATATACAGGATAAATGGCTTACAATGCGAATACCCACCATTAAGGACAGTGTAGCAAGCTTTGAAAAAAGAGGTTATACTTATATTCTGGTTTGAGGAACAATATTTTTCATTTCTTCAGTAAAGAATGCAAATTTATGTGATTTGGCCCACTCCTTTGATGATTTTGTTGTTTGTCGTTAAGAGAAAAATGTGGTTCTGTATCTCCTGAGCTCTCATCATTTCATCAATCTATACTCCCACTGCCTGCCAGCTGAGAGCATATTTACAAGACCCACTTTCTCTCCTCTAAACTGCTAAAGTAGGTTGAAGAATATATAATATATATATATGTAAATGTGTATACATGTATATGTGTGTATACATATATTTATTTATTTACTTAATTATTTCAAAAGGGAAGCAGATTAAGCTGTCATACTATTTCAATTGACCCAGAGATGACTAAATTTTTGAGCCTGTATATAAAGATCTTTATAGAAAGAATATGTCAATGAGTAAAATATTTGGCAGTCCTCTGGGATGAAAGTAACTATGTAAATATGGAAATCTGTGTTGTTCTTTTGATTAAACAAAGAACTCATTCTGCCAAAAAAAAAAACCCTGTAGGTAAGGGAGGAAAAGGCATGTGTAAAGCAGTTATAGACAATCAGAACAAATCCCGCTATGAGGCTCTCTGAGAAGGCTAGTGTTTAAGATGGCAGCTTAGAATTAACAAGGCCTGTTGCAATGGCTGAGAAAGCTTGTACTGTTTCCCCTGCTTCTAATGGAGATGTTCAAAGAGAAAAAATAGGTCAAGCTTTTGAATCTTGTGTTCGTCTTGGTGAAAGGCAAACTGAAAAGTCACTGTTTCTTGGCAGCAGACAACAGGTGAGAGCTGCCACTTGACTGGCCACATCAGATAAGGTCATTTATACAGCACAGATAAGTAACAGTAGAGGAACTCCCTAGATACACACTTGGAGAGTGGAAACTGATATATGACATGAGTGCTAATAAGTGATAACAATGGCTATCACCACTCACTGCTACTCTTTCTGCTGAAGAATGGCAATCTCACCTGAGATTTGGGCCAATGCTTTATGATGAGTTTCTCTCCTTCTTGAAAATCTTTCCTAGTAGGGAAAAAAAGAAGAAAATGAATCTGGGACTGATTGATTACTGGGTTATATTTTCCGTTTGAGTGAGATAATCAAATGACTGAAACTGGACCACTGAATTGGGAAATAATTTTCGAAAATTGATTAGTTGTTCGGGATTTTTTGGTAGTAGTGGGGTGGGGATAGAGGTTGTGAAACTTTTTTGTCCTTGTTACTAATAGAAGATCCCTTTTATGTTTTATTTTTGCATATTCATCTTATAAATATTTGTGTTTTTGGCCGGCCCGGAGTCATTGTTTTGAATTTCTATGAATCGCAATCATTTAATAGATTATAAGGAAAAGAAGATTAAACTTTGCAAATTTTATTTTTGATGTTGACTGGGCTTATGGTTTTATTGGTGTGGGAATGCTCGGAGAGGAACTTCTATCTCTACCAAGGCAGATACATACCTTCTCAGAAAATTAGAGGTTTTGAGGATTACTTGAGCCACTGAGAAGTGAAGTGACTTTTCTAGGATCATAGAGTCAATAGGTGTCAGCGTTGAGACTTGAACCTGGCTGTCCAACTTTCCAAGGCTAACTGTCTATCCATTAAACTACAATCCTACACTAGACACCCTACTCATCTCCACACACGGCATATTAATTTATGCTGCATGGTCTCTTCAGTACTAATCTGCTTGATCGCCTCAGTGGTTTGGTTTGAAATGTCCTTTCCTTCTGCCCAACTTTCATCCTGCATTATTTTCTTTCTGTGAGGCACAATACTTTCTTAGTGAGTCACTTGTTTCAGGGTTTGTATTTTTCTCTGATTTTTCTCATATTCTCAGATGATACCAGGGCCTTGTGTTTTCTAAATATACACTTCATAGAACTCTTTGGAGCTCATTAGTTACATTCTGAGAAAGATTCCACATTGCCAGTGTTCTTATGCCTCTTCCTCCCTTGTGCTTGGCAGCCCCATCACAAACACAAAGATGCGAAACATCGGGCAACAACTTAAAAGGACCAGCTGCTTCTGACACTCTACAAGCAGCAAGGTCATGCTCCCTTCCTTCAAAGTTGAGACTATACAGGTTGTTCATTTGCAAAATGGGAACATTTGACTGTGTGTTTGTGCCTTTGAGCTTGCTGGCTTACCTCTGAGGATGGAAATGAGCTCTGGGAAGAGTCTCAATCACTTTAGGGGGAAACTTTTCTTTTTGTTCTAGCCTTAATTGTTTTACTTTTTTATAAAATAAATGAGAACGTTGTACATGAATCCAGGGCAATATGTGACACTGAACAGGCTTTAAAACAATCCCCACTGGTTTTTGGAAAGTATTTCTGTTTTGTAGCCTGAAGTGTTTTATATACATATGCTTAATATGGGAACCATTGCCCATAAATCTTTCACTGTGTTTGTTTAGCTATTTACAACACTTAATGTCTCCATGAAATAATCACGTTTACCAAAAGGGGGGAGGGGGGAAACACCTTCACAACAGTAATATAACTACTAAAGGAGTTATTTTGGAGTGAGATGGTAGGGATTTAAATCTTGTCTTTGACATGTGGCACCTGTGAAACTTTTGGCAAGTTGCTTAACTTGTGCCTCAGATTGTTCATCTATAAAATGAGCTTGTTGGTGCCCTCCTAAGTCCATTTAATATTACGTGATCTTATGATCTAGAAACTTGTTGTTATAATAATCAATTGTATTAATATCCCCAAAATATAACATGGTATGGAAATGATTTAATGGAATGAAAGCTGGAAAGGCTTCACTTACAGGCCCTGTGGTACTGCTAGCCAAGAACCCAGTCTAGCTCGATTGGTAGAAGTTTGTTGGGATAGCAAGTGATGATTTTGTATTATTTTTTTGGTCACAGCAATTCATGAAGATATTTTACTAAAGCACGCAAGGTTTGTAATCTGTATCAATTAGGGGAGTGTTCCTACTGTTGAAAACTTGAAGTAGTGACTTAACTAACATTATTAGCAATCTATTAAACATAAAATATCTGTCATCAAATGTTTCAATTATTTCAAAAATTGATGATTTTAATTAAAAATATGAAGCAATTTTATTGAAACTTGACAATTAAGTTATCACATGAAAGCCAGAGGCTTAAATTTATTTAACATAAGCAAATGAAACTATTCTATCCTAGCAATAATTGTTTTCATATTGTGGTGTTCTTTTTGAGAAAGGCTATCAGTACTGTCTCAGTTTTTAAACAGATAGGCTGTTCTAAACAGCCATTCAAGACTCTTATGACATCCACTGGTTTTTCAGAAGTCACATTGTTTCAGGAGGCGGTTTTTGAAATGATACTTTTGGCCCTGCTTTGGATGTAGCCTTCCAAGTTTTGATTTTGATTTCTGCAAAGCAAAATCTGGGGAAACTTTCCTTTTAAAATTTCAAGGAAGAACAATTTTCCATTCCGACAAAGACATGCCCCACTCTGTTCTGAGGTAGAACAATTCATCTTCTAATTGTGTTTGCTTTCTAAGAGTTAGACGAATCAAAAGACTTTATAATATGACCTTCATATCATCAGCGCACTGATTACAGTGCTCCCTCCCCCCAGGCATTTTCTATTGACCTAGATCCAACCTACTGTCAATATTAGTGGTTATCTAGAGTAAAGGCAAGTACTGTAAAGATGTATGTAGGAATATCTACTGTAGGAATATCTACTACTACTTAGTTGCTAGTGGCTCATGTCTTAATATTTTCTCTTCCTCTTCTTTTCCTTTCACATTCATCTTTAAACAGTTAAACTACCAGAAACATTGTATGTCTAACTTGTATAAACTATAGGACAACATTATGTGGTGTCCATACCAAACCACTGAGAGATTGATACATGTAGAAATCTTTCTCTTAACTATCACCATAGAGTAAGTCTACTGCACGTCCTTTACATCCATTGCAGTCAAATCAATCCAACAAGCATTTTTAAGTACTTACTATGTGAAGACACTACTCTATGTAAATGGGATGCAACAGTCTTAGCACTCAAGGGAGCTTACATTCTACAGAGGAAAATAGCATGAACACAGATGAGTAAATGCAAAACATAAATGAAGTAATTATGTTAATAGGGAAAGTAGCAATGACAACTGAAGAGATTAGGAAAGCTTTTCTGTAGGAGGTGGCATTTGAGCTGACTCCAAATAATCCCTTTGTAGTAAATATTAACTTATGGCAACGGGAAATATTTCTGGAAATTCTTGTGGTAAGAATTAACAGTTTTCTCTGTCTCCCTTTCTCTCTGTTTTTCTGTCTCTGGTTATCTCCATCAATGTCTCTGTCCCTGACACTACTTTCTGACCATCTGTCTCTCCCCCACTCAGTTTTCTTTCATGTGATTCTTCAATATAATAAACATACTCTTTACCTATCTTCCCTTACATTTAAAAAATTGATATATAGACACAATTCAGAACCAACAGAGAATATTCTACATTCGAAAATACTTAACAATCTCAGTAAGATTAGGTACATATATAGGCCTACTTTAACCTGAATGTAACAGCGTATTGTAATTATTGTGATGTTGCCTAAGGATTATTTAACAGTAGGGTATGTATGGGATGAATTGTTTCTTTAAGTGAGTCCCCATTTTGAAGAAATATTGATATGGTCATTCAGGATTTAAGGAGGAAATGGTAGTTTTTTTTACATACTGTCCAAGTAGCTATTGGCATATTTATCTTGGCAAGCAAACATAACAGATTTACTCGCCCAATGATGTTTTATCAGACCACTTTCCCCAAATAGATAAACAGGCAATAAAATAAATTAAATTAGAATTCTTTACTGCTCACTTGGAACAAATGACTAGGTTTACTAAAGTTCAAGTCATCTTCAGTATTTTTGCTCTTGAGAAAAAAAGTCTTAATTCTCATGTATAAATAGGATACTCACTCCCCTATGACCTTACATGCATTTATGATGCTTTTCTCTCACACACATTCTGGTATTTGTGTTTGTGCTTTCCATTTACCCATTCTATTCATAAGATTGAGCTACACTTTCCTGTGCAGAAGGACTTTGTGAACAAAATTTCAGATATTTTCCTAACAATTCACTTTTGTAGGGAACAACAGGAATGAGAATTGTGTAAAACGTACCCACAGCTACCATAAAATACTCCAGGAAACTAGTTTGTCTTTGTTTAGTATTCAAGTCTCAGTAATTTGTAAGGCACTCAGCCTGTTTTTCCCCCTGAAATCCTATACTGAAATAAAAGAAATTCTAAGCTAAAACTAGGTAAATACTAAATAAGGACATTAGGCATCTATTTTTAGAAGTATGGCTTTAACAAATAATATATTTCAAACTGGCCCCAAATCTTATCTATGTACTATTCCCCTCCCCGCCCCTCAAACCTTGATTGAACCCATAGCTCAGAATTCTAGTATCTCAGATGACTGTCACCATGAAATTTCCCAGCCTAGTTCATGCTTCAGAGTGTTTTATTGGTTCATTTCATAGTTCATTAAAAGAACTGCATTTTCAAACAGTTCAGCTGAGGATAAAAACAACATGAGGTACCAGGAAACCGTTTTGTAAGTTTAACCTAACTACTTCGGCCCCTGGTTAGCAATAAAATCATTAAGTGTGACTGGATCATTAGTAATGATAACATCTCCTTGCATACATCAGCTCATAGACAGTCAGTTGCTTTTCTTGATTTAAGAGTATGTGTTTATGAGCTGGTATACCAACGTGTCATTCTAGCAAAATATCTCTGCTACTAAGACAGGAACTAGCTAGGTGTACCTGTAATTGCCTCTCTGAATATTACCAGATTGGTTCCACTATTGGTTAACTACAGAAGCTACAGGTGAATGTAATCCCAGCATTTTGTCCTGCAAACTCAGGAGTTAGTTATTCTTCATTATTCAGCATTATATAATGGGAAAAAATGCCAGCTTGAGTCAGAAGTTCTGGGTCCAGTCTTCTGGCTTGCAACTTCATCTACTAGTCCTGAGACTTTACAGGTTAAGGTAACAGAAACTTTCCAACATTTAGTTTCTTAATCTGTACTTCAGTACTTAAAGGATTAATAGTTTTGTTGCTATCGTGGGAAGTGTATGCCCTCCCGCAAAGACTTCATTGGGGAAAGACTACAATTATGCTTGTATAAATTAGTACCTCAAAAAAAAAGTCAATGAAAATCAATCAGTGAAAGAAACCTCTGCTTTCAAAGAACTTAAACTTGAATGGGTAAGACAAGTGTATATGCATATGGGTACATAAGTCTCTGCGTATGTATTTATATATATGCACGTATATACATATGGTGTGTACATGCATATATGCTATGTGCCTTTATGTGTGTATATGCACATATATTTAGAATGTCCCAAAAGTTTTTGTTTGGTTTTAAGCTTTAATAGGTGAAAAAAATTAATAGGTTGAAATTACACTAAGATTTTTGTAATAACCTATGGGTATGTATATAGAATAAATATAAAAAGAATAAATACAAATGAAAACAACGCAGTTAAATGAAGGATGTCCCAAAAGTCCTTGTGTACTTTTATTTTTTAATAGCTTTAATAACCCAAAACTGCACTGAGGATTTTTGGAACACCTGGTCCAGGGTAGTTTGGGAGAATGGCACTACCACTGGGGTGGTGAAGATAAGAAAAAGCTTCATGCTATGACAGTATCTTGAAGAAAGAGAAGACTCCTTTGAGGTGGAGGTGGGAAAGGAGGCATGAGCTCAGAGAGGAGAAATGGATTATTGTGTTTGAAAAATAGAGAAAAGGCCAATTTGTCTGGATCCCAGATTAAGGAAGGTGGAGTAATATTCAGTGAGACTGGAAAGATAGTTTGAGGCATAGATGTGAAGGGTTTTTAATGCTAAACAGTATTTTATTCTAAGGATAATAGGGAGCACCTGAGATTGATTAAGTAAGGCAGTAACATGATCAGATCTGCATCTAAGAAAAATCACTTTGACAGGCATGTGTAGGATGGAAAAAAATGAAGAAAGACTTTAGGAAGGGAGCTTGGTTAATAGCATTTTGCAATTATCCAGGCAAAAGAAGACAAGAGCCTAAACTTGAGTGGTAGCTATATGAGTCAAGAAAAGCAATGTACAAGAGATTTGGGAGGGGAAGATGGCAAGATTTGACAACTGATTGGACATAGAGAATGAAAGAAAAAGAGGAGTTGAGGATAAGGCAAGGTTATAAACCTGGGGAAACTGGAAGGATGGTAGTACTTTAGACATAAATGATAAGTTTAGAAAAAGAATGTGTTTTGTGTGAAAGTTAACCGGTTGAGGTCGAGATGTTTTTGGTTGCCGTGATCAAAAAAACCCATCACCTTGAAGCTATCTACCTGTTGATGAGCTTCTATAAACATAGGGTAGCTGATCCTCAAATAATAGCTACATAAATCACCAACAGGCCCTTATGTAGAACCTTCCCAGTTTAGTAGAACCTGCCAGAACTTACTGGAGAAGTTACTGGAGGCTTACTGCCATAACCCTGGAGATCTAAGAGTCACCTCCGTGCCACAATGTACCAATGGAATAGGACTTCCTTTAAAGTATACTACCCCATATTATTAGGGTGGGAATCATTGTACTACCCATTGTACTGGGTTGCTATGAGGGAGATGTAAATCACGAAGAATAATTAAATGTTATTGCAATTAGTTGGAGGTCAGAATCAACATACTCTTTCCTCCCCTCCATTAGTATTTTTTCCAACTACATGTAAAATTAGTTTTTGACATTCATTTTTATAAGATTTTTATTTCCAAATTTTTTCTTCCTATCTCCTTTCCCTCTCCTCTCCCCAAGATGACAAGCAATCCTCATATAGGTTAAAGATGTACATTCATATTAAACATATTTCCATATTAGTCATGTTGTGAAAAAAGAATCAGAACAAAAGGGAAAAACCATGAGAAAGGAATAAACAAAATAAAAAATGAAAATGGTATGCTTTGATCTGTATTCAGACTCCATAGCTCTTTCTCTGGATTGGATAGCAGTTTCTGTTATGAATCTTTTGGAATTGTCTTAGATCACTGTATCTCTGAGAAGAGCTACGTCTAGCCATAGCTGATCATAGTGTACAGTGTTCTGATCACTTCACTTGGCATCAGTTCATGTAACTCTTTCCACCTGTTCATCATTTCTTATAGCATAATCGTATTCTATTACATTAATATTCCATAACTTGTTCAGCTATTTCACAATTGATGGGCATCCTGTCAGTTTCCAATTCTTTGCCATCACAAAAAGAGCTGCTATAAATACTTTTGTATATATGAGTCCTTTTCCCTTTTTTAATGACATCTTTGGGATTCTTCATGATTTACATCTCCCTCATAGCAACCCAGTATGATGGGTAGTCCAATGATTCCCACTCTAATATTATAGGGTAGTATACTTTAAATAAAGTCCTATTCCATTGATACCTTGTGGCAGGGAGGTGACTCTTTGGGATACAGATCTAGTAGTGGTATTGCTGACCCAAAGGGTATGCAAAGTTTTATAGCCCTTTAGGCATAGTTCCAAATTGCTCTTCAAAATGGTTGGATTCATTCACAACTCCACCAACAATGCATTAATGTTCCAATTTTCCCACATCTTCTATAAAATTATCATTTCCATTTTCTATCATAGTAGTCAATCTGATATGTATGAGGTGGTATCTTAGAGTTGTTTCAATTTGCATTTCTCTAATAGTAATTTAGAGTATTTTTTCATATGACCAAATAGTTTTAATTTCTTTATCTGATAATTACCTGTTTATATCCTTTGACTGTTTATCAATTGGGGAATGACTTGTATTTTTACAAATTTAAGTCAATATACTCTTGCCAGAATTCTTCCTGTTCATGATTATCTGAGCACTCTCGTGCTCCTATGTATATGTGCTAGCTAGGTGGTGCACTGGATAGAGTACTGGACTTGGAATCAGACTCATCTTTGTGAGTTCAAATCTGGCCTCGGACACTAGCTGTGTGACCCTGGGCAAGTCACTTAACCCTGTTTGCCTTGGTTCCTGATCTGTAAAATGAGCTGGAGAAGGAAATGGTAAACTACTCCAGTATCTCTGAAAAGAAAACCCCAAAACGAGGTCACAAAGAGTCAAATACAACTGAAATGATTTGATGCTACATGTACATGTGTGTGTATGTATTTGTATATGCATACACACGCCTGGTGTATACACATACGTGTGTATATATACATTCCAGAAAAAAACTTTCATACAGTGTTTACAAAAACCTCCAATGTATAAAGATGATTAGGTCATGTAATTAAATAATAGTATGACTTTTAATTTTGATCTTGTTGATTCCAGAATTGAGATTAAAGAAGCACAGTAAAACAGATTAAAGGGAATCTTTTGTATATTTTTTTCTTTTACTATAAGGCATTGTGATAATGGCTTTTAGGGGCACAGCTCATCACTCAAAGAAGTCTAAAATTTGCCAGAATGAAGTTCTCTCATTAAGCATTTTAAAAGTGCTAAGGCAACCCTAACATGTGCTCTTGTGATTAATAAAACTGCCACCATCTGACACATTCAACTGTAGTATTTCAAAAAAGCCATTTGAAAAGTCAAATGGGAATGAACTAGAAAGTCTGGGCTGTTCAGCGACTTCTATTTTTGAGGGGAAAAATAACCTGCAACCTTTCAAAGGTAGATGTTCGGAATTGTAGAATATCCTGCTGAGTAAATTATTCTGTTCTTCACCAAAGCATGTTTGATAGAGTATAGAGTCCATGAGAGGAGGGGTTGAATTTTAAATTTCATCTTTGTATCTCCAGCAGTATCTAACAAATGTTTGCATTAACCCAAAGACGAGCAATTACATTAGACTATCAAATGTTAATTATTTGCCTCTTAAGCAAACATTTTGGTGTCCTAGATCTTGCTGAGTTCAAATCTGGCCTCAGACACTTAGAAACTATGTGACTCTGGGCATGTCACTTAACCCTGTTTGCCTCAGTTTCCTCATCTATAAAATAAGCTAGAGAAGGAAATGGCAAACCACTCTACTATCTCTTCTAAGAAAACCACAAATGGGGTCACAAAGAGTCAGACACAACTGAAAATAACTGAAACAACAACAAATTTGCCATAGCAAGCACAATGCCTTAATATTCATTTAACAAACATTTATTAAGGGTCACTATGCACAGTAGTGCAGTGGAAGCAATAGAAGTATGAAAAACATTGATTCATGTATTGCCCTCAAAGGAATCCACAGTCAAATAGGGGAAATAAGGTATGCGTAGAGAGAAATGTAACAAAAAATAGATTGTGATGAGTATATAAGGGGAATAAAGAGCGCTATAAGAACAGATGAGAGAAACATGATTTATGTTTTGGGGAATCTTGGAATGATCATGAAGGAGGTGGCATTTGAGTGAGGCTTTAAAGTATAGATAGGATGTCAGCTAGTGGAGATAGGGAAGGGGCATTCTAGTCATAAAACACACATGTATAATGGCAGTCAAGTGAAAAAGCATGCAAACATGGTCAAGATAGTCAGTAGTCCAATTTACTGGAGTATGTGAATGGATACATTGAAGTATAAAATTTGAAATCCTGGTTGGAACCATCTTGTGGAAAACCTTGAATGTCAATCTAAGGAGTTTGGTCCTTATTTGCTTCTAATGGGAGGTTCTGGAAGGTTTTGAATCCTTGCTCCACCAGGGTTTAAGGCCTTAGCTCATTCTACTTCCACTCTTAAAACTGATCTCTTGACTTAACCTGAGGTGCTTTAAATGAAGGAGATGCACTGGATTAGAATAGATGACCCAAAGTCCATTCCAGTTCTAAAAATCACCTTATCTCTGATCTGAAGTTTTTAAGTACTTCAAGGATCTGTGCTTTCATCAGTCTTTTCACTCTCAGTAATAGCAATGCAGATCACGTATCTACCCTTGGGTAGTCAGTTTTGGTGAGTTCAAATAGCCATCTTACTGAAGAGATTTCTGAATTTAGCTATACTGGTCCATGGACAAGAGAGATGCAGTAAGCAGTTTGAAAATCCTCTCCTTTGGAATTTTTAAGTTTAAAAATTATCCTATCCTCAATCTACCTCTGCCCCATGTGGATTGCCTCTGCCCTAGACATGACTCACCCCCTTAGCCAACTGTCCTCTTGAACTCTTCATGTCTAGAATTTTTAATTTCAGAAAACATTGTTATGGTTAATTGGTATTTTCTCCTGCCTGTGACTTAGAAACTAGTCACATGTGTCTAATTGAGACTCTGGCTTTTCTTATAAAATCCCTGGACCTATTAGGCCTACGTCCTCTTGAAATGGCAGACAACTGGAAACTAAGAGGATACTCATAAAATTGTTAATAGCTGAACAAAGTTAGTATAGGAATACAATTGAATACTATTTGTTATAAGAAAGTATGAAAGAAATGGGTTTTTTTAGAGATACCTGGGAAAATGCATCAACTGATGCAAAGTAAAATGAGCAGAATCAAGAGAATGATTTATTAGAGAAGTGGCTTTGAAAGGCTTAAGAACACTTATTGTAATTACCAAGTTCCAGAGGATTGGTGATGAAGTAGGCTATATAAATTCTGACAGAGAAAGGGGATAGACTCAGGGTAAAGATAGATGTTTTTTGGTCATGGCCAATGCAGGAACTTATTTTGTTTGACTATGCATATTTGTTACGGGTTCATTTGTTTTATTTTTCCCCTTCAATGTGAGAGAAGATGAGAGATAAAATAGATTTTTTTAAATTGGAAAAACAATTCTAAAAATTAAAACCAAGTAAAATCCCAGGCTCTAGTCCATGTACCCAAGCAGGCCTCTTGGAGGAAGCCTAATTGTGCTTGCACTGAACTGACAGAAGTGATCAAGGCTTATTCTAACCAGGGCACTAGGTCAAAAGGCCTCCTCTCATTATATCTGCCATAGTCTAATGATCATCTTACCTGAGGCCCAGACTATTCTCCACCAGCCATATCACAGATGTATCCATTCCCTTAACCACCTAATCAAGTTATATCCTTGTCTTCTCAGATGATTATAATCTGGTTCTATCTTATAGCCTTACCCCTTACTCTGCCTCCTTCCTCCTGGTTCTGGATGTCTCAGATTAAACTACTAGGTATCCATCACATGAGGTAAAACGTGTAGAATAAGAACTTACTGATTTTTAGCATTTGTTGGCCAGTCTCTGTCTCCTGTGGAGCACTGTAAGCCATTAAAAACCAGCTGCAACACACTAGGTTGCTGTCCGTTACCAGGTCCTTACTTGAAGTCTTTCCCAGTACCTTATGAACCTTGTACTCTAATGCCATAGCCTTCAAAAACATAATCACTTCAATACCATGATTTGTCACAAGAACAGAATCATATCCATGATAATTAATGTCCATGTACCAAGAAGCCCAGTCTGACAGTAGTATGCAGAGTGAGTTGTAAGGGGGAAGAAAACTAAATCAGGGAAACCTGTTAAGTGGCTTTTCCAATACTTGATACAAAAGGCAATTAAAGCCTGAACTGTAGGTGGTAACAGTCAAAATGGAATAGCTATGGGAGAGATTATGACAAGACTTGGTTGCTGATTGAATATGTGGGATTAGGAACATGGAGGAGTCATTTATGATGTGGGTTTTGAGCATGGTGACTATTGTATTGATGGCACCATTAAGACAGATGGGGAAATCAGAAATGGGAGTAAGATTCAGGGAGAAAATCACATGAAACATGGTCAGCCAGCTTCCATTTGAAGACCTCCAAGGAAGGATAATACACTTCTGGGACAACCCATTTTACTTTTACCGCTCTAATTCTTGGAAAGTTTTATTCTTGACTTCAAGTCTTAATTTTCCTCTGACTTCCATCCAAAGTAGAAATACAGGCTGTTCAATAGTGTCCAGTGCTGGAGATATAAACAGAGAAAGGAAATTTTGTGGTTCCAAGGTCATTATTGACTTTTGAGAGAGCAGCTCTATCTCCATTACCCTGAGAAAGTTATTAAGTTCTCTGGATCTGTTTGCTGATCTATAATATGATACGGTTGGACTTGATGACCTCCAGAGTCTCTTCTGCCTCCTAAACTATGAACCTATTCTCCACTTCTGTAACTTTGTTCTTTTTCAAGCAACGGGGTTGTGGGTCATAGCTATAGAGATGTAGACTTTAGTGGCCATCCAATGCAAACCCCTCATTTTACAGATTAGAAAACCAAAGGCCAGAGATGTGATGTCACTTACTTAAGGTCACACAGACAGTGAAAAGCACATCCAGGATGACTTCTCTGGTCTCAATCCAGGACCTTTTCCTTTGAACTCTCCTCCTTTCCTATTGTTCTTGCAAAAGTTGAAACAGATAAAATAATTTGTCTCCTGCATCCTACTGGAGTTTAAGCTGCTTGGGGGTAGAGGTTGTTTCTTATCCATATCTGTCTTCACCACAGAACTGTGCATATAGTAAGTACTTAATTAATATTTGTCGAATGCATTGATGAATGAAAATGGAAAGCAGTCATTATTAGCCAGAAATGAAATAATTTCTGTTCAATCATTTTTCAGTAGTGAAAAATTCTCTTTGTGAAAAAACTCTTTGTGACCCCATTTGGGGTTTTCTTGGCAAAGATATTACAGAGGTTTGCTATTCCTTTCTCCAGTTAATTTTATAGATGAAGAAACTGAGGCAGAGTTAAGTGACTTGTCCAGGGTCACACAGCTAGTAAATGTCTGAAGTCAGATTTGAATTCAGGAAGATGAGTCTTTCTGACTTTAGGCCTGTCATTCTATCTATTGTGCCACCTAGCTGCCCTTGCTTATATAACACATGCTATAAAAATCACTCCTTAACATTCCCTATGTATTTATATCTGTATATATGTGTATGTGTATGTATGTGTGTGTATGTATATATTTATATTCAAATTCTTTTAGTTTATCTTGATAAATCTTACTCTCCCTGCATAATCATTTTTCTCTCTCAACTCTATTATATTGTTTTCACTTTACATAAAGAGCATAAAACTGAGCCCTGAGTATAAAGGGAAGATGACCTCATGCAATTCAATTTAATCAAATATTTATTATTTGTAATAACTTTATGTCCATATGATTTTTGTTGGTATGGGGGAACTCCCAGCAGGAACCACTGAAGATGGGCAAATTGCCTTAATTTATAATCCTAGAGAGTTGCTTGGGGCATGGAGATATTATTGATAGACCATGATCACCCTGCCAGTAAGTGTCAGAGTCAGGATTTGAACCTAGCTCTTCTTGACTTCAGAAATGGTCTTAATTATTATTCCATATCACTTCTCGTTACTATAGTATGTTTTGTATATAATGTTACATATTTTCCCAGAGTTTGTATATTCTATGTACATAAGTATTTGTTATTGAGTTGGGGTTTTTTTTTGGCTTGTGTATGATTTTTCACAATCCCATTTGGGGTTTTCTTGGCCGAGATGTTGGAGTGGTTTGCCATTTCCTTCTCCAGCTCATTTTACAAATGAGGTACTGAGGCAAGTGGGATTAAGTGACTTACAGAGCTAGGAAATGTTTGAGGCAGTTTTTAAATTCAAAAGATGTCTTCCTGACTCCAGGCCCATCACTCTACCCACTGCACCACCTTGTTGCCATGAATGTTCACTAAACTCAATATTACAATGATCATATATTTTCAAGCTAAAAATTGTGTGTCATAGTCTGACAAAGAATATCATTTCAGTAAATCTTATAAAAAGATCATTTTATTGCCTTAAAAACAAGATCATATATTTGGAACACACAGTTGCCGTGCTAATCATATATCCTGGTATTATGTTTTTTTTTTAAATTATACCTACATTTTCTAACAATTTTGTCAGCAAATTGTAACTCTGACCCTTCCGCTCATTTATGTGACCTTGTGCAAACTCCTTCACCTTGCTATTTCTTCATTTTTAAAAATGAGGAGGTAGGACTAGATAAACTCTGAGGTCCTTTCCAGTTTTAGATCTATGTTTCCATTACCCTGTAATCTTTACCTTTTGTATTCATAGATTGTAATACTTGGTTACCAGGAAAACTAAACTAGCTGACCACATGACTTTACCCATGTTATAATTTTAAGGGTTTTTCTTCTTCCTGATGTGACTATCTTCTGTTTATCTGAATTAAAATTAATTTCCATTGTCAGTGACTATATGTGAAATTCTTTCCTTTTGCAAGGTGCTCTATAAATGTGGAAGAGGTTCAATTTCCAGGTAGTAGAGGTAGGGATGGTTTTTTTTTTGTTTTGTTGTTGTTATGTTTAGCTTTTCATATCATATCTGAAAAATCTATGAGTATAAAGACCTCACTAGATAAAGCTTCAAGCAATCATACCGTCAAAAACTAGTTAACTCTAAAGGTAATAACCTGAATTACAGGATTGTTTTTTAAAAAGACATTCATATGCATGGCTTGATTTACCTTGATTAACATGGCAATTTAGTACATGCTTTCCCCAAAAGTGATGATCAGTTTTTGCTCAAAATAGATTGAACTGCTATATGAATTCCTGCCACGGTCCACAAATGCTAATCAGCTTTGAAGAACCAAATCATGTTTTAATGCAGTCTTCAAAATAAAAACCTCTGCTCAGCAGCCCACCCTTCATAAGGGTGTCCCATATTTCTCTTTCAAATTCCCAGTCTTTTCCTCTGACTGGATGTTCCCCCTGGGCCCTGAGCCTCCCAGGCACACTGGTAGTTAAGAACAACATTCACTGAAGCCCTTTCACAAAGACAGACATTCATTTGTTGCTCAATCATTTTTTCAGTCATACCTGACTCTTCTTAAACCCATTTGAGGTCATCTGGCAAAGACAATGGAGTGGTTTGCCATTTCCTTCTTCTGCTCAGTTTATAGATGAGGAAACTGAGGCAAACAGGATTAAGTGACTTGCCCAGGGTCACAGAGGTAATAATTGTCTGAAGCCAGGTATGAATTCAGGAAGTGAATACTCGGAGGTTTAACTAGTATAGTGCCATCCGTACTTTGCTCTATGTAGGAAATGTCCAGAAAATATGGAAAAGGAGGTTTGTGTCTCATTTGACTATGGGGACATGAGCCTAATTGTCTCTCTATCAGATAGAGAAATGCCCAGCCTGTACTGCTCCATTTCTCTTCCTGCTTCTTCTCCCCTGCCCTTACCCCAATTTCTCCCTTCCCTCCATCCTTTACAAGTAGACCAATAATTCTCACACCTCTGCAAGCAAAGAAATCTCCTTTTGCAGGAAGGACTTTCTTCCTGGTACTGCCTTCTTGCCCATGCATTGTGGGAGGGAGCCAGGCCTTTCTGGTGAGGTGGAAAGAACCTGGGACTCTAAATCTTGTGAATTGCACTAGATGACTTCAGATCTGTTATGCTTTTGAGATGCTATCTCTTAAAGTGGTTGGAACTGACTTCCTCTTAAGATCCTTTCTAGCTCTAAATTCAAGACCTTTTGAGTTTGTCTCAGTTACTGCCTGTATTATTTTCCCCACTGTCAGTTACAGAATTTATTGAGGGCAACCTTCCTGATGATTGTCCCAATAGGTGCTTCTTTCCCTAAGAAGTAGTTAGCCCAAGGTGCCAAAATTAGTAGTTATATCTCTGGGAATCTAGGTAGTATTTAGGAAGTGGACTAGATGTCTTTGTATTACATCCTACATGTACCTTCACAAAGTCATAGAATTTAATTAAAGCTGGAAGCCAGGGTGTGCTGGGACCAGCTTTTCAAGTTTCCAGAGAGCCGAATGTTAAATTTTCAGTGTGAACATTTACTCTGAGAGAAATCAAGGACAGATGTTTATGAATTATCACTCTAGACTTAAGAAAGTGATGAAGAAAATGTCCATGATGCAGATTAAACTTTAAAGCATGTCCTGCACACTTTTTGAGAGCCCATTGCCGGAAAGGACCATAGAGATCTTATAGACTACTTCCCTCTTTAAATTTGGGGGAAAAATGAGTTCCAAAGACATGAAGTAAATTCCTAAAGGTTAGTGGCAAAGCCAGGAGTAGGGTGGGAGTCTTCTGACTCTGAAGCCTATATTTTTCCTTTATGCTACATTGCTACCTAAAATCTCACCCAGACATCTAGGTTATGTTTTGAGCTTGCTGTGAAACATAGCTAGCCTGTGATTTTGATTGCTAGTGTAACAGCCACATACCAGATAATCTTAAAATCCTCACATCCATAGAATACATTTGAAGTCTTTTTTTTTCTTTTTAGATCAACCACTCATCCGTTTCTCCCTCTTTCCCCCCACAAAGTGTTGGGAAGTAATTTGAAGTACAAAATTAAAACAAAGAAAAAAAGAGTAAGACTACAGTGTTTTTTAATAAATTTTTGATGTTCTTAAATTTGAAGCTCAGTGTAAGCCAGCCTGGTAAATTCCATAATCTATTATGTGAGTCTTTTTTGTTTTCAAGTTTTCTAGAAGAAAAAAACATTTCTTGTCAACTATTTTATATATCATTCATTGGTTACAAGGGACCTGGATCACTGAGGAAACACCCAGTAAATGCCATTATTTATCCATCATCCTCTTATTACCTAAAAGATAATCCTTTAGGTTTTAACATTGCTTCTCTGTTTTTAGGAAAAACATACTTTTCAACTAGGAAATTTTAAGGGCTTTTTTTGGTGTCTAGGCAGAGTGTATTAAAATCCTATAAAGCCCCAAAGCAAATTTTATGCAGAGATCCTGAAATAAACAGTATAGAAATCCATGCTGCAACTTGGAAAAGTTGTCATCTTTTTTTCCTAAAAAAACCCCAAAAACCCTAAAACCTAAGGAGTTTGTTCATAGGAATGTTTTGTTTCTTCACGTTGTCCTATCAAAGATATGCTCAACAGAAGCTAATAAAACATTTTTAACGATGATTATCTTTTATTAGTGCACTTGGACAGTCTAGTCAAGGCCTCAGAAGGTATACAGGTTATTATTTTTTTTTTTAAATAATCAATTGTTCATGTGGGCCTGCAATAAAATTATCCGTATGAGAATTCCCCACATCACTCTGTGATATTGTAACATTCCCAGATAAGGCAGAGTGGGGAACAGCAGTGATCTTTCTGAATTTTTGGTAAGCATGAATCTGAAGCCAGGGCTGGGGCTATAGTACAAGTGGCCCTTTACTTCTGAAGACTCATGTGACAATGGATTGGATGTTTAGAATATTTGTTATGCATTTTCAGGGTCATACGTTCTAAGGGCAACTTTCCTAGAGTGGGTGTAATTTTGTTCCTGCCCAAATGAGGGGATATCAAATTCCATGCCCCATTGACCAGTGGTGATCCTGGCTAGTTCATTTGTTCTTGCAAAAAGAATGGACCCAGTCAAATGTCCTTTGAATGTGAATATTTCAAGCATACCATTGATATTTTTTGCATTGAACTTAATTCTTTTGGCAGCAAGGCAACTAAAAAGAGAGAGAAAGGATTCCTTTGTCTTTCTGCCTAGCAATTTTCCCTTTCAGGACTTAGACTATTATAGTATGTATCTGAGAATTTGGATACCTTTTCTAACACCCATGTAATTAAAGAATATATTGGAAAAGGAAAGAATTAAGGCTCCAAATAAAGTCATATCTATGTTGAAAGATACTTGTGGGTGTAAGCTGGAGTAAGTGGCAAAAGGCAAAGTATTTCTAATTAAGCTCTAGATAAAGGAGAGCAGTAACGAGCAAGAACTTACTGACAAAGAATCTCTTTGCTGAACTTAGAAGCTTGTGATGCCAAAGGAAAGACATTCAACTATTCAGCGATGAGGAATAGAGTTGTTTTAGAAACATTTTAGTTGGATACATTGAAAGGCTTTAAATAATCACCACTCCCATTAACAGAAAGTGTTGCAGAGGTTATCAGCTATATAATTCCATAATGTCAGAAATTTGAATAACAAAATGTTTTTAAATGATAATAAAAGAACTATGTCAAAGTGTTTCAGGAAATCATTTGACTTAAAAACTTGGCATAGTTTTGGCCCAGTAATGTTGGCCTATCTTTTATATTTTACCAGGTTCCTTTTGAATGAAGTGTGTGTTTCTTTTAGAGAATATGTGTGTAACTCAAACACTTTTGTTTCTACATGTGCCAGATTGATTATTATGGGAATTGATCATTTTATAGAGAAATAGCTTGGAGCTAAGAAGAGCCAGGTTCAAGTATTACCTCCAATAAACACTGGCAATGTGTAACGCACAAGCATTTAACCTTTCGATGCTCCCACTCAGTTCTCTAAGACAGAAGATATAAACATAATTTTTCACCCTATTTCAGTGAGAATGTATGTCCAGACCTCCAAAAATTGCATAAATTATAAATCTTTTTAATCTTTCCATTATATATACTCTATAAATGCCATACTAGGCAGATTCACCTCAGAAGTCCTTATGATTGTCTTTTAGGCCCCTGTAGGGCAGGGAAGGAGGAGGAGGAAAAAGCCAAAAAAAAATCACCTTTTTTTTTCGTACTGTATTATGGAAATGCTTCTTTTATTCCATAAATTAAAATTATTTAAAAAAGCTAAATCTTTTATCGTAATGCAGTTTACAGTGACTTAAGGATGAAATAGCCAAATTATATTAGAAGCAAACTCATACAATCATATACTATAACAGTTGGGAAATTCCCTTATGATCTACCTTGTTCAACTTTTTTTCATTTCACAGAAGCAAAACTTAGCTGTAGAGGTTAAGTAAGGTGTCCAAAGTCACTCAGCTAGTGGGCAGGCAGAGGTAAATTTCAAACTTTATTTTCCAGTGTCTCATTTCTAAATTGCATTGTTGTAGGTGCTACAACTTCATCGATTTTGTTTAATGTAAAAGTTTATTTGAAGAATAACCATTGTGCTTGGTCCACTATTACACAGATGATATTTAATACTAATAGTATTTTTGCTTATTAATTTACTGGTTTTAATTACATTGACTGGGTCTATATAAGATTCTTTTTACAGCTAAGTGAACTCATGTAAAAATCTAGTCATTTCTTAATCATGCTATTTAGTTTAATGAAATTAAAAAAAAAACACCTGGCTTTCAAGATCAGTGGACTTTGAAAGTTTAAGTACTTTTTTGTTATTTTTGGGAATCAATGTACGAAATAAGTCATATATGAATCAAATCTTTTTTAATTTATAAGAAAGAACAAAGTAAAATTCAGGTGGATAAGGTGAGCTACCTAAAATAAGCCTATCTGGAAAAATAATTAACAATTTATTATTTATTTTTTCTACTTAATAGTATTTTTTTCCAGTTACATGTAAAGATGATTTTCAACATTCACTTTCATAAGATTGAGTTCCAAATTTATTTTTACTTCCCTCCCTCCCCACACACCTCCCCAAGATTTCAAGAAATTTGATATAGGTTATACATGTGCAATCATATTAAACATTTCCACATTAGTCATGTTGTGAAGGAAGAATCAGAACAAAAGGGAAAAACCACAAGAAAGGAAAAAAAAACAAAAAGAAAGAGGCAAATAGGATGCTTTGATCTGCGTTCAGATTCCACAGATCTTTCTCTGGATGTGGATAGCATTTTCCATCATGAGTCTTTTGGAATTCTTAGATCATCGTATCGCTGAGGAGAGCTAAGTCTATCAAAGTTGGGCATAGCAGTGTTGCTATTACTGTGTACAATGTTCTCCTGGTTCTGCTCACTTCACTTTATCAGTTCATGTACGTCTTTCCAGATTTTTCTGAAATCTGCCTGCTCATCATTTCTTATGGCACAATAGTATCCCATTATATTCATATACCACAACTTTTTCAGCCATTCCCCAATCTTGGCCGCCACAAAAAGAGTTGCTATAAATATTTTTGTACTTGTGAATCCTTTTGCTTTTTTTCTGATCTCTTTCAGATACAGATATAGCAGTGTTATTGCTGGTCTGAGGGTATGCACCGTTTTATAACCCTATAGGCATAGTTCCAAATTGCTCTCTAGGAGGTTTAGATTAGTTCACAACTCCACTAACAATGCATTAGTGTTCCAATTTTCCCACATCTTTTCCAGGATTTATCATTTTCCTCTTCTGTCATGTTAGCCAATCTGATATCAAGGTGTGATGTGGTACTTCAGTTTTAATTTGCATTTCTGTAATCAATAGGGATTTTGACTATTTTTCCT
>CM053627.1:121821714-121839214 GCA_028646595.1 Phalanger gymnotis | reverse complement strand
ACTTGTGAGAAAGTCTTCAGTAGAGTACCCTGTGGGTTTGTCCTTTGCTCTGTGCTGCCTGGCATTTTCCTTAATGACTTGAACAAAGACATAAATGGTCTACTTATTAATCTGCAGAGAACACAGGGCCAGGAGTAACATCTATACCTAACACTGTTGATAATAGTGTAAACATTTAAAAAATTGATAGGCTGGAACACTGAGCTATCTATAATGTAAAATTTATTAAGCATAAATGTAGTCTCATAATATCATTGGTACAAGGAATTTCCACAAACTGTTCTATATCATCTAGTGTATACTCTATAGTATTTTCACTTGCTGTCCCCTCTGCCTAAAATATTCTCTCATCTCTGGCTTCCTTCAAGTCCTCATTAAAATTCTACCTTTTTACAGAATTTTTTTTTTCTTGAACCTCCTTAATTCTAGTGCCTTCTTTATATTAATTATTTCCAGTTTATCCTGTATATCTCTTCTCTCTATGTTGTCTCCCCCATTAGACTATAAACTACTTGAGAGCTGGATCTGACTTTTGCCTCTTTTGTATCCTCAGAGTTTAGCAGAGTGCCTAGCATATGTTGTTGTTTGGTTGTTTTCAGTTGTGTCCAACTCTTCCTGATGCCATTTGGGGTTTTCTTGGCAAAGATACTGGAGTGGTTTGCCATTTCCTTCTCCAGCTCATTTTACAGATGAGGAAACTAAGGCAAACAGAGTTAATTGACTTGCCCAGGGTCACATAGCTAGTAAATGTCTGAGGCCAGATTTGAACTTGGGAAGATCAGTCTTCCTGATTTTAGGCCCAGCACTCCATCCACTAAGCCAACTCACTGCCTCAGCATATACCATATGTGATGCTAGTAAAATAAGACAAAAACAACCCAGAAATTAAATAGTCTCTATTTACATTTCAGGAACAAAATAATGGCCTTCATAAACTGACCCCATCCAGCCTTATAGCATATCACTTCCTTTCTTGAACAAAGCAGTCCAAAAAAACTGGGCTTCTCACTGTTTCTCTTTCAATTTCTATTTTGTTCCCTGGTTCTAGAAAATCAGAGCAGGTTTCCTTGATAATGTCTTGAAAGATGTCTAGGCTCATTTTTTGATCATGGCTTTCAGGTTGTTCAATAATTTTTAAATTATCTCTCCTGGATCTATTTTCTAGGTCAGTTGTTTTTTCAATGAGATATTTCACATTGTCTTCTATTTTTTCCATTCCTTTGGTTCTGCTTGATTATTTTTTGATTTCTTATAAAGTCATTGGCTTCTATTTACTCCATTCTAATTTTTATGGAATTGTTTTCTTCAGCAAGCTCTAGACCACCTTTTCCATTTGACCAGTTATGCTTTTTAAGGTATTCTTCTCTTTGGCTTTTTGGACCTCTATTACTATTTAGCCTAGTCTGGTTTTTTTTACGATATTATTTTCTTCATATTTTTGTAGCTCCTTTACTAAGCTGTTGACTAGTTTTTCATGATTTTCTGGCATGATTCTCATTTTTCTTCCCAATTTTTTCTCTACCTCTCTTACTTGATTTTCAAAATCCTTTTTGAGCTCTTCTGTGGCCTGAGACCAATTCATAATTTTCTGGGAGGTATTGCATGTAGGAGCTTTGACTTTGTTGTGTTCTTGTGAGTGTATGTTTTGATCTTCCTTGTCACCATAATAATTTTCTGTAGTCAGTTGTTTTTCATTGTTTGTTTATTTTCCAAGAAGCTGCTGATTGTTATTCCCAAGACCTCCTCCTGGTCTGCTGGGACTGGGGCTGTGCTGGCTTGGCCTGTGCTCTACTCTCACCAAGGTGCAACAAGACCTTTCCTGATGACTTTCCAAGTTGTCTTAGGCTGGAAATTTGTTTCACCCCATCTTTTTTGTGAGTTCTGCTGCTCTAGGATTTGTTTAGAGTAATTTTTAAAGGTATTTGAAGAGGTTTGGAAGAGAGCTCAGGTGAGTCTCTGCCTTCACTCGACCATCTTGGCTCTGCCTCACCTACTGTTTTTCATATGTGCCTTTTCATGAGATATCATTCCTAAATTGTACTTCCTCCTCACCAATGTCTTTGAGAAATTCTAGGTTGCTTCAAGAATCAGCTCAAGTGTTACGTTCTACAGGAAGACTTTCTAGATCTCTCTAACAGCTAGTGCTATTCCCCCACCCCCACCCCCATCCCCAATCACCTACTGTGTATTTTATATCTGTTTTAAATATATCAATATATGGATGTATATGTAGATAAATACATGTGGGAGGTGTCAACGCAAAGTATGCGAAGACTTCCTCTTGCAGAATGGGTAGATAAGAACAATTTGTTCCAAGAGCCATAAGGGTGGCTGAAGCACAGGCACTTTGGAACACTTAAGAGCTTGGTCAGATATTGGAGATGCCAAAGTCATCCACTTCGTTGTGGACCATTGCCATTTGTCTTGCCACTACACTTTGATTCTAGAAGAGACCGAGGTTGATGACTTTGTGTAACTCTGCCTCACTTCAGTCTAATTGACATATAAGTCAAGACATTATCCCACGATATCATTTGTTTTAGTCAAAAAGGAAGACAAACAACAACAAGCGTATGTGTTGTCTCCCCTAGCAGCACTCTAAGATTGTCCAGAACAAGAACTTTGTCTTTGTCTCATCATTTAACAGAGTGCCTAGCATAAAGACGGCACTTCATAAATACTTCAGTTGATTGAGTAGCTGATCTCTGATAGTCTTTCTAACTTTTAAAGCCCTGCAATTCTTTCCACCCAATTTTTTTACATCCTCATCTTTCTAGTCACATAAACGATTGAGGCACACAGAGAATCTTACTCTCATGTGTTTTTTTTTAAATTTCAGAATATCTTCTCACTCAATGAAACTAAATGAAATCTCTCTTTAAATCAGAGCTCTTCCTCATATGCAAAAATTAAATAAGGTTCTATGGTAAATGTGCTCATGGGAATTTCAAGGAGTAACTTCTCCAAGCAAAAGATAAATATGTTGGCTTCTTCCCCCAAGAAGTCACTGTAATCATCACGATCGTTTAAAGAGAAAAAAATGATTGTTTATTCATGGCGTGAAGCTTGCCATCATTCAATTCACAGATAATGTTAGATAATTGTGCTGAGCTCCAGAACACTATAAAGCCTCTTCAAAAATTTATAGTTAATTTAAAGACTTTAGTCTGCCCTACTTTCCTAGAAAAATAAAGACCAGGGTGGCAGAAGGACAAACATATTACCCAGATTAAGGTATGGTGTTGGATAAGCAGCTCATTGAGTTTGTTCATCAGCACTATAACTCTAATGAGCTCTATATGTTGATAATCAGGAGAGAATATGAGTGAATATGAAAAAACTGGGCTGTATCACATTTATGAAACTGAGCAATGTTTTTTTGTTATATTAAGATCTCTCTAACTGCAAAAGCTGTTCATTTTAACACCAGTAGTCTCCTGATAAGTTGTATTCCTGAAAAATTATGAAATCCTGCGACCCCAGTTCGCTAGAAGTTATAGGTGAGTCAAAAAAAGAGTGGAAATTTAAAGATGCATGATAGTTATAGGTAGGCTATAGCATATTTCTGATGAAAATTTGCACTCGAGAAGAAGGCATGTGATGAAATGGACAGCCTGAGCTTTCCTTTGTTACTATCAAGATGTTAAAAAGCCTATAGGAGATTGCCACTTCCCTGGACAGATCCTTTATGGAAGTAAGGACGTGAGCACATGGAAAAGAATCTCATAGACCAAGAAGGGGTAGAGCATTTGTAATTTGTGCTGGTGAATTTAGTGTTTACCCCATGGAGATCAGAGGTAGATTTAAGTATGCGGAAACATGGAAAAGTGAGCCAAAAATAACCTCTAGAGATTAGAAAGAAAAACAACTTCTAATACAAGGATACTGGAGCCTAGTAATAAAAGATGGAAGTAAATAAATAGTTTGTTACAGGAAAAAAAATCTTTGAGGAAAAGCCCATGTGGTTCAATAGTGGGGAATGCTATTATGTATTGAAGTCAAAACATGAATCTAGATATTCCTGAAGTAGACATCTACCCTTTACAATAGTTATCACTTCTCGCGCTTTAAGGCTTGTAAAGCACTTCGTGATCTCTTTTTATTCTCACAACCCTGTGAGGTAGGTGCAGTCATTATTCCCATTTTACAAAGAAGGAAACTGAGGCTGAGAGCTTGTGCTAGGAGCACTAAGGAGATAAATATGTCAGAGCTTCTCTGTCAAAGTGCTATGAAATAGGCTACTTTATCAATTGTAGTATAAGCCAAGTTTCTAATGTTGGTGACAGATTGGCAAAAGAAGTAGTGGCAGAAAATGAGTTTCATCTTTGAAACTACATCCTCTGCTATTCTCGCTGACTTATTTGAAGCTATCCATTTCCTTCTTCACTGCATGCCAGTTAAGTTCTTGAATCAGATAATAAATTGCTAAGTGGCACCAACTGACTTCAAGCTCATTTGTGAAGAAAGTAAAGTTTTATTTTTATCTTTTACAAACTTTTAACCTAACATGGACCCCATCCTCTTCCTCCATTTCTACTGTGTGGTATTGTGGTGGAATGATTGAAAGTCATGATTTCTACAGATTATCTCATTTTGTCGAGTGTTCAACTTGAGCCCTCTAGTGGCTACTAGATACCTGGTATGTAGTTAAAAAAAAAAGACAAATTCAAAGGCAACCCTCACTTATTAATCCTACTATGTGCAATGCAGTGTTTGATGCCTTGGGAGGAGATGGAGAGATGAATAAGACATGGACTCTATCCTTAAGGAGTTTCCAATCTAATAGAGGTGGTGAAACATATAAGCAAATAGCAATAATAAAAATTTGCATGTGATGAATGTATGTGAAGGTACAAACAAATGTCAGGAGATAAGAGTAGGGAGACTTTTTTTTTTCTATCAAAAGGCATTATTCAAAGCTATATGGAAGAGGTATCGCCTGAGGTGAGCAGGGTGAATGGAAATTGTTTTAATAGGCAGAGATTGGAGAGGAATGATTACAGGGAGGTACATGATCTGAGACATTGGTGGAGTTATGAAAGGTGGAATGAGTTCAGAGAATGGTTAGTAATCCACTTTACTGGGAGCATAGAATGAACAAAGAAGTCATGTCAGATAAGGTAGGATAGATATATTTTATGAGTCCTTGATGTAAGGAAGTCATTTGGCAGATTAAAATTCGTAGAGTATTGATATGCAGTTTAAAAATAACAGTAACATTTACTTAATGCCTCCTATGTGCCAAGCACTGTGTTACCCCTTAACAAAATATTTCACTTGTTGTTTATGATAACCTTAGGAGGTAAGTGCTATTAACCTCACTTTTGCAATTGGTGAAACTGAGGCAAATAGTTCAAATGTCTTGCCCAAAGTCACACAGAGTGTCTAAGGCTAGATTTGAACTAAGGTGTTCCCAACTCCAGGCCCAGCACTCTATCCACGGCAACACCTGGTTGTCTTCTTGAAAACAATGGAAAGTTTTTGAGCAGAGGAATTATATTATGAGAACTGGACATAAGGAAGATTAATCTGATAGCCATGTGTAGGAAAATTTGGGGGCAGATTGGGAGAAATGGCTCAGGAAGACCTGTTAGGATATGATTATTCGCAATGAGAATTTTAGGACTTTAAGTGGTAGAGATGGCAATATATAAATTCTTGAACTTGAGAGTGATATTGGGGAAAGTGGGAATGATGACAGAAGTTGATTTTTGCATGTGACAAGTAAGGGAAAAGTAAATAAGAAATGATGGAGTTCGATATTTAAATATATTCCTGTTCTAAGTATATGATGCTCTGAGAGTTTAAACTTTGGTATTTGGGAGAATATATGTGCCTTAACAGATTTAGAGAAATCCACAAGAGTTTTGAGGGGGAAAATGACATATTTGGCTTTAGATATGTGGAGCTTAAGGTAACAAGGAAACTTTCCTCATTTCAGATGGAAAAATCTAGTAGACAGTGGAAAACATAGATCTGGAACTGAGAAGATCACAGCTAGATTTATAGATTTTGGAGTCATCTCTGTAGATTGTAGGTGAAGCCCACGATTGCCTAGGGAAAAGGAATAAGAGAAGATCCTTGAGGTAAACTTAGATTTAGGGATGGTGGAGGGAAAGGGAAAAAATGACTGACAAGGGATTGACAGAGACAGTGAGTTTTTTATAGTGTTTCAGAACCAGCAGAAACCAGGAATGGAGAGAATATTAAGAAAGAATTGACCAATAGTGTCAAATGGTATAGAAAAGTAGGAAAAGGAGAGCAAGGAAAAAGTTATTACAGTTGGCAACTGTGATCCTTGGTATGAGTAGTTTCCCAGGAGAAGAAAGGAGGGAAGTATGGGGACAATGGAATGAGCAGTGAATATGTGGTGAAAAAGCAGAGATAGCAGGTGAAGTAGGTGGTACAGCAGATAAAGCACTGGGCCTGCAGTCGTGAAGACCTGAGTTCAAATGTGATCTCGGACACTAGCTGCGTGACTCTAAGCAAGTAACATAATCGTATTTGTTTTTGAATTTTATTTTCAGTGTTTCTTCAGGCATTTCTGATTTAGTGTGAGGTGGCACTAGTGGTAGAAAGTAATGATGGTTCTAGTGGCAGTAGGTTAGGGTTCAAATGCTGACTCTAACATTTACTATCAGTATGTTGGGCAAGTCACTAAATCTCTGATGCTCATTTTCCTCATGACAGGAAGTAAGCTCCTCTTGAAAGGAGAGGGTATTATTATGATTATGATTATGATTATTGTTATTGTTGTTGTCTTTGCAACTCCAATACCTAGCATATAGTAGGTGCTTAATAAAACCTGTGGATTATTTGATTAAAATAAAAACAGCTACATTGCCTATTTGAGGTGTAATTGTGAGGATGCTACCTTAAAACAGACCATCAAACGTAAATGCTACAGGATCATTAGTCATCTCTGGCTCTTACATAGTTCTTTTGGAGCATATTCCTTACATTTACTATTACACTTAAAGCAAATGAACTGTTTTTCCATTTGTATTTTCTTCCATATTTTAATAACAATAACTTTTCTGAGCAGCATCCAGTATTGGCTTTGATGGGATAGGTCTTCGAGAAGTCTATTCTAGAAAATAGTGATAGCCACACATTTTGGTCACAGCTACTCTTTGTATAGTTCCCTGGAATTCCTCCTTGTCTGTGCCCACTGTGATGTAAAACCTGTATCATATCCTCGCCTGCTGGTTTCCCCAGCGATGGAAAGCTGAGATCCACACTGTTACAGGCAGAGGAGGCATAGAACCACCTGTTTTTTCTCATTCCTTCTGGTACCAACTGCTGTTATCACCATGGCTGGAGTAGACCAGCTGCCTTCTTTCTATTCCCAGTATATCTCTTCCTCCATGGGAGACATCAGCTGGGGTGCTGTAGGAGTGTGAGAGTAGAATGGCAAATAAAGTCAGAAATGCCATTTGAGTTATTTCCTGGTAGGGGTGTGCGTGTGTATGTGTGGGTTGGGGGAGTAAGTAGCTAAGGGAAACTGTATGGAATGTACAGGATGAGGAGGTAGTGTGGATCATTGAAAAAGGTGATGGATTTTAGAAGACTTGGCTTCCAATTCTGAAATGGCTGCTTACTACTTGTATAACATTAGGCAAATCATCTCATCTAGTTGGGTGTTAAAGTAATGAGTTGGTCTAGATGATCTCGAAGGTCACTTCAGCTGCATATCTATGATCCTCCAAAATACTTCCTTCATTATAAAAAGTGCAACAGAAATACAGTGAATATGAGATTGTATAGTGGGAAGAGCAATGAAGACTTGACACTTTTATCCCTAACTTTACTCAATAGAAAGTTGTGAAGTGAGTAATGAAAAAAAATTGTTGTTTATATAGGACATAAAGGGATGAAAGAGTACTTTCCTTGGAATCTATGTTAGACTAGCATACTCATCTATGAGTAAAAGCTATTTAAGAAGAAAAAGGTTACATATCTTTAATTATTTAAAGTGTTAACTTGAAGGCAGAGGCTTCAAATTAAATTTCCCAACATCTCCTCTGGTTGGTTTCTCCATCCCTAAGTCTGTGATTTCCTTAGCATAGAGAATTGTGGGCAGAGAAAGCCTTTCCACCTATGTAGGTCTGCAGCTTATCTGTAACTTATAGTCTTAGAAAGTTGACTCGGTCACTGAGAAGTTATATAACTTACCTAGGGTCACCTAGATAGTAGATGAAAGGCCTTGAACCAATGTCTTCGAGACTGTAAGGCTGACCTCTATCTGCTGTGCAACATTGCCTCTATTTCATTATTCTTATTATTGCTTTTTTGGTGTATATTATTTATATTGGCATTATTTTTGCTATGAGTACGAAAGAAACATACAATATGACCTGTCAATGTGAATGAAAACTTCAAAGCAAGATCCTTGACCAGAGTACAAGGGTCAGGAATGATATATAATGACTGTTACATTCCACCAGCCTGTGATTTTATCAGCATAGAGGGAAATCCCAATGAGGAGGTACCCTCTACCAGTGTAAATTGGTACCTTCTCTGTTAACTTAATCTTAGAGTTGCCTGTGCTACTTTGAAGTTGTGTTTGTCAGGGGTAATAGAGTATTTATTAGAAGTGGAATTTGAACCTGTCTGATTCAGACACAAGCTCTTTAACAAATATTGCCTGCATCTGCCTCTGCCTCTGCCTCTCTCTGCAGTACTGATGTGTACCATCAATGTGCCCAGCGTCCTACTTTCTGTATAAGCACAATACGTATGAGCTTGTTCTCTAGGAAAAAAAATCAATAAGCTGTCATTGATTAACAGCACCCAATCCCTATGTTTTTACTAAATCTAACATCCTGGCCTATTGCTAACATGACAGACTCACTTTAATATAAAATATAAAGCAAAAGAAAAGCAAAGTACTTTTCTTTCTTTCAGTGCTATGGGGAATAAAGGGGAAGAATGATTTACAAAGTGAAGAGTTACAGGGGGAAACATTCCAAGAGCACTCAATGAGTTGCTAGTTGTATAGAGGTATAGCACCTTGCTTATATCTCAGTGAAAAGTCTAAGATTAGGGTCCTTTTATGCAAAACTAAGTGAATTCATCTGGGGCCTTAAAAACAATTTGGGTAGCTATGTTCAAACTTCTAAAGTTTAGAAATACAGAAATAAATTTTAGAACATTAACTCTGGGGGAAAAGAAGTTGTCTCCCTTTGTATGTTCTCCCAATTTCTTGGCTATTTGTTGAAAAAATAGCATTGTAATGGAAAAAAGAAATAAAAGCAATTAATGAGAGTTGTCTTCACTGTTTTAGGCTTCGTAAGTATCAATATTGCATCATGCATGATTTTATTTTCCCTGTTTAATAGTACGTGGTACAAAGTAGTTTCAGAATGAGTTAATATAACAAAACATAAATCTTGTAGCATAAAATAGGAGTTGAAGAACTCTACATTGATGGATCATTCTATAGTTCTTGAGAGAATGCCATCCCACCAAAAGAAGGAGAAAGCCTTCTGAATTATTAAATGACTGATCTCTAAGTCAGGTGGGAATTTGGTTGGGTCATGAATGCTAGAAGGTTGTCAGGGAAACGAGGATAATGCAACTGAATGCTGAGGCATCTTGTAAAATGGCTTTGGCTTTCCTGTCTTTGATTTCCAGTGGCTATACCAGAATTCCCGGCAATGAATGCAGATGCACACACTTTTATTTAATTCCAGAAGGCTTTATAAAGCTATAACTAGAATAAACCTTTTAAAGTTATTATAGTACTCATTCATATGGTTGTTATCCAAATGAAAAGTGTTTTTCCCAAAAAATTAACTTTTAAACCTTTGATACTATAATTAACAATCTTCATTGTTTCTATCTAAAGATCACACTGTTGACCCAACATCAGTATAGCATTCGGGTTGGTGATGAGCGCAGGCCACTAAAGGTAATAAAATGCCCACATTTACTTCTTAATCATAAACACCTATTTGAAAGACAGCTGGCCAAAATTAAAGATACAGCCTAGGACTAAAGAACATTTTTTCCTCCACTTATGCAGTTAACTTCCTTTTAGAAGGATCAGATTCACAAAGTAGACTGTATAGGAACTTAAAAGCCAGTAAATGGAATTGCAGAAACACAAAGTTAGAAGAGATCTCTGAGGTCATCTACTCCTAGTCTCAATCTCTGAGGATTTTCTAAACAAGAATAGACTATATAAAGATGTGCCGGAGCCAGTTCCAACTGGCTCACTAGTCAAAGGTTAAATTACCTCAGAAGACAATTGCTACAAATCAGGGCTAAAATTTTTACTTTGTTGATTGACTAGATTTAAGAAAGTGATGGAAAAAGTATTAATTCAGATTAAACTGAATTGTGTTATATGTATCACACATGCACACTTTAGTCCTAACGGCTAACTGTTAAACACACGGTACACCACTGCCTCTATGCAACATACTTGAACCATAATTGAATAAGAATTGAATTGAATAAGAATTCTTTCTAGAACATACCTGCTAAGTTCTCTTCTATCCTTTGCTAGAAGATCTAATGACTCCAAATATACTGCACTTCAAAACAGATCATAGGACTTTTATAAATTACCAACTGGTAAATTTATTGTTTTTGTTTGGTTTTTTTTGGTTTTGCTTTTCCTTAAATCTAAATCTACCTCCAGGTATTAGCCCTATTTGCCCACCATGTAATATTTTTGCCTTTATGTTAAGCTTAAAGTTCACCAAGCTCCAAGATTTTTTTTTCCTTTCTTTTAGGGAAAAAACCCCCAAATTACTATCTAACAAAGCCTCCTGAATTTTGCATTCGTGATGTTGTTGGTATTACTATGTTTTAAATTTAAGACCTCACATTTATCCTTATTAAGTTTCATCGTAATTGATTGTGACCAACATTATCATTAGATATTTTTCTATCCCATTTCTGTCATTTTGTGAGTTATCCCCTGAACTTTGTCATCTGAAAACGTATTTAGCACACTTCCTGCGCCATTATGCAAATTATTAATTGAAATGCTCAACATTGCATTTCTAAGGCCAGATCCCATGGGTACTTCACTAGAGGTTTCCTTCCAAGTTTACTCTTAAATACTCAGATGTATCTGTAATTTCATCAAACAGAGGGTCTCCTATCCCTTATTCCTCATTCTCTCTACATAAGCAACATTTCTTTATTTTCCCTTGTATTTTTCTTTGCTGATATTCTTTTCTACGATTCTCCTTTGTAATCTATTATTTCTAATGGATTGTAGTCTATTCACATATTCCATGTGGTTTTCAATTTGTTTGGGTGATGATATCAATTCTTAGAGATTTTAGTATTCTGTGCCTTTTAGCCATACAATAACACTGGAAAAATATTCATTCGGGGCAAAGCTTGGGGGTTATAAAATAATTTTTACTTTCTTCAACAAGAATTTAGCCATCTCTTACAGCCATTGGCTTTATCGAAGATGTAGAAATGGCACTGAAGAAAACAGATTTTGGAAAAACAGCATGTTTACTAACTATCCCTTTAATAACATTTTAGAATTTTGCTGGGAATTGAGGTTAATCTCAGTGGTCTATGGATTGTAGAGTCCTTAAAAAAACTTTGTTAAAAATATTTCACATTTGACATTTTCCAGTCCTTGAGGCACCTATCTTATTCTCCACTATTTTTCAAGGGTCATGTTTAGTGTCCCTGCAATCCTAATCACATTTTTTCCAGGATTTGGATGTAGTTCATCTGATTCTGTTGACGTGATTTGTCAAGGGAAACCAAGTAGAGATCCCTCATTATTTCTGTATTTTTTTTTCTTGAGGCTCAACTCTGTTAGCCATTTTTGTCTTGTCCTTTCCAGCCTTTCTAGATCATTCTAAATTAAGGGATGAAAATATTCTGCGTGGCTTTTAAAGGCCTTTATAACCTTTCCCCTTGCTATTTTACATTCCCTTTACCCCTTCCTCTCTTTCATGTACTCTACAATCCTACCTTAATGATCTTCCTCATGTCACTCAATCTCCTGACCTGGGGCATTTTCACTAGTTATCCTCCATACCTAGAAATCTCTCTTCTTCCTCCTCCTCTCCACCCTCTGGTTTTCCTGGCTTCATTCTAGTCTCAGCTTAGGTTCCACCTTCTACAGAATCCTTTCTCTATTTAATCTTAATGCCTTCCCCTCTGGGATTATCTTTAATTCACTCTGTATATATCATGTTTGTATACAGTTCTTATATTGTTGTCTCCTCCAGTAGACTGAGATCTTAAGAATAGTGTCTGGGTTTTTTTGTTATTTTTTTTTGCATTTTTATAACCCTGGTGTTTAGCACAGAGCCTGGCATTTATTAGGTGTTTAATAAATGGTGGCTTGACAGGAAAGAGTGAAGAAAAATAAGAATTGAGTAGCTCTGTCTTTTCTCTATTAACCAATATCATTGTCCTTGAGAAGTGATGTAATGTTCTCTTGCTAAATGTAAGTTTGAAAAACAAATCAAAACATTTTTAGAATCCTTAAGTGTCCTCGTCTGTTTTAACTTATGCTTAGCTTTAATACTCCCGACACCATTCTTATAAGACTATGCCAGACGCTTTATTCTGTTACTTACCATGTGATTGCTTCCATCTTCTTCATATGTCTTAAATTCTAAATTGGATCTAAATTCGTTAATGAGTTATCTGTTATTTCATACCAGTCTCTCTAAACAACTCCTCCTTTTCTTCCCCACTTGAATTCTTCACATCTTCAGCATTTTACATTTGAAAGTTATATTCTGATTGTCTCATTCCATCAAATCTCAGTAATAGCTACTGTAAGAGGTAAAAAATGGTCTCCTTAACGTTAGGATTTCTGAGTTTATCTTCCTTGTTTTCCCTTTCTGTATGGACCCTTGAGGCCATTTATCTATTGGCTAGCTCTTCTCTCAGTGGTTTTACTCCTGCGAATTCTGGGCCTCGTGCTATTCTTTTTGTAGTCTAGCTATCTTCTATGATCTGTCTTGGTTGATACAAGTTGCTTCCTCGCCCTTTCTCTACATCAATAAAGATTGCACATACTATTTAAGAAAAAATCAGCATCTGACTTGTTATGTTGAGATTTAAAGATGATAATTATTTGTATTGGATATCTGCTTGCATTGGGAATAATTTTCACTAAAAAGAAGAGGGGCACTATGCCTGCCCTTCCTGGCACATAGTAGAGGTGAGTAATATAATGTTTATAAAATCGAATTGTTTTTTTTTAAACCATGTTCAGTTAACTCTATTCCAAGTGTGTATGGAAACTTGTTCTTATTTTTCTTACCTACTCTGTCCTCAGTACCAATCCTTTATTTTCTGCTCTTTATTCAGTGTCCAATAAAGAAGTAAGAAGTGCTAGAGATCAAGAAAGCCACCATGTTTGCTAATGCCCTCCAAAGAAGTTTTAGTTCTTTGGGAGGAGTTTTTGATATTGATAATGGTGGCAGAAAAAGGGTAGAGTGAAGTTCTTGCCAGAAATAGTGACAGAATTACCACCATGATCGTGGAAAAAAAGTTCCCAATAGTGACAAAGGAATAAATAGTGGTTATTGACCCTTCCTTTAACTTAGGGATTAATATCCTGTGGAGATCATATAATTAGGAATTTTATCCTATACCTCAGCCCACATATTGTATTTGTAATGCCATTGATTTACTAGCCACAGAAACCACTTTGGCAGACATCTGGCAGACCAAACTCTCCTTTTGCTTTCAAAAGCGATCTTAAGGAATATGTTTATTCTGGGTGGTAGGCACTCGATGACATGGAATTTTGGATCATTTCTATCCCTTTCAGCAGCTTGATTCAAACTTTTGGATCTGATATTCAAACTTGGATCTTTGAAGCAGCCCCTGAGTTCCTACTTGACAGCTACGTGGCTTAGTTTGTTTTGTTTTCAGAGCTGATTTTCCCTGGTGGCTTCTAAAAATTGTAGATTTCCTTAGTCACCATTTTCATTTAAGTTTCTCTAGCTCCTATAGTCCAAATATTGTTACATGGTATTTATTTAAAAGTGAAAATGGTGCCTTCCCACTAGGCCCACAGGGACATTCTCTTTGGGAAGAAAAAAGCTTTTCATCTCTTCTTCCACTTTGAATCTAATAGCTACTTATCCTTTTATTGGAAGAGCTAAATGAACAGTTCATCAGCTAATCTCTCCATTGTATAGCTGTTTTGGTTCCTTAACAAGCAAAACCTTTTACATGTCTAACAGTAGTAAAAGAAACCCTTGACATTGCCTGTTGGTGAAAAACTAGGGACTTAAACTATACCCCTTAGCAATTGGTCGTCAAATCCATTTCTTTTCTATTTCAAAAGAGCGGGTTTCATTTTTTTTAAACTGCTAATGAAAGCATTACAAAGATTAGCTTTTGAAGAGGAGAGCTGCTTTCATTTGTTTTCCTTCTGGTATTCCCTCTGCCTCCAGCTAAAGTTTAGAAACTTTAAAAATGTTGCTCTTAGGTACTAAATTCTGTTGATGTACTATCAAAGTGCATTTGCATTATCAAAGCTTCATTCTTATCTTCACAGTTCAGTATTCCTATGTGAATGCTGGTGAGGTTAGAATTGACAGGCATTGTGGCTGGTAATTCCCAACTAGAATGCTATCACTCAGATTCCGCAAAGTCCCAGGCTACCTGCAGATGGTTAATTGTTCTCTTTGGTGCCATGCAGAGAGACCTGTCTTGTACTTTATGCTGTTTAGGGAGGCTGCCTTTCTTAATAAATAAAGACAGCCTCCTCGCTGAAGAGAGTGGCAGAGAGCCATGGGAAAACGAGGGGGCAGGGCCATCTTGTGTTGGAAATTCATTGTGAAGATGGACCTTGTGATGTCATTATCACAGAATTGTGACAATCTACCCCTCTCCTGCCAACTTCCCCCCCCCAAAAAATATTGCTTGTTGCTTGTTGAATTTTAAATGGTTTCTGAGGGTTGTCTTGTTCCTAAATGTTCAGAGGCTTCATGGCACAGTGGAAAGACTTGGGTTCAAATCCAAACTCTAATACTGACTATTTATGAGTCCTTGAGAAAGATACCTAACCTCTCAGCCTCAGTTTCCCCTATAAAATAAAAAGGTTGGGTGCACAGCTAGGCGGTACAATGAGTAGAGCACCAGCCCTGGAGTCAGAAGGACCTGAGTTCAAATGTGGCCTCAGACACTTGACACACTTACTAGCTGTGTGACCTTGGGCAAGTCAACCCCAATTGCCCTGCCTTCCCCCCTCCAAAAAAAAAAAAGGTTGGGCTACATGACCTCTAAGGTGCCTTCCAATTACAAATTTATTGTCCTGTGATACTTCTGGTAAACTATCCATTTCAGATATTTTCTCCTATGTTAATTTTTTTCTTCATCTGTCACCACCAGGGAATTTTTATCCTGGTAGTATTTCTGAACCCTGTTTCTTTCCTTCAGATGCTTCCACAGAGAGCTGTATCATGACTGCTAATGCCTAATATGACAAGGCAAGAAATTCATATAACCCCTTGATTTTCTTAGCCAACTCTTCCTTACATCCTCCTATGATCTTATGATCTTAAATCTAAATTGGCCACTATATGAATTCCACCCATTGTTCCTAGTTTTGACCTTTGGGGCCAAAGAGAACAAAATCAAATCCTTCTCTCTCCCTTTTTTATGATAAAAGATAAACATCTTTCATTGTAATCTTCATACAGAATAAATTTGAAGCCCTTCACCATCCTGCTTAACATCTGCTGAATGCTCCCAAGCTAATAAATGTCCTTCTGAAAATGTGGCATCCAGGATTGAGCCCAATGCTCCAGATGTACAGATGAAAGCAGAAGCAGCAGGATTATCCCTTCCTTATTTCTTTATTATGTAGGAAATTCCATTTATTTTCCCTCTTCCTGTCCTCCCTGTCCCAGTTGTTTCACTCCAATGGCTAATCCTTTCTCACCTTTTTCTTATGGCTCCAATACAGTCTTAATTGCAATTTAAAAAATAATTCTGACCTATAGAAAACCCCCAGAGATCTGTCGATTTATGTGAGTTGTCAACAAAATAATTAGACTGACCAATTGGCCATCACAGTTCTCCAGTTCTCTTAGAAGCCAAGAAGTATTATGAATGGCATTTGAAACATGGTTTCAGTAGGATAGCAAGAGGCGAGCCAGAATGTAAGATTAGGAAGGAAATGGTATGCAATGTGTAATAACACACATTTGGAAGTCCACTATCATAAGACAATGAGTTTCAAAAGTAAATAAAAAGTTCAAGTCTGAACAAGGAGTATTATTTTGATGTCGGAGATTTGTAAGATGGAATCTTGTGGTAGGGCCAATAGTCTTGTGGGAATTTAAAGCCTGGAGATAACTATGATTTTCGAAAGTGGCCTATGATTCTAGAAGAGGAAAAAAAAAACACAGGAAGCAAGTTAAGGAACCAAGCCAAGAATGAATTTAGTTTAAAAATACCACCCACCTTAAAGTGACTGATATTAAGTAGTCTGAAAATTTCATCTTAATTGAGTAGACATGGATAGATATCAAATGGTTAATTTGGTGGTACATACCATGGCTTTGACAGATTTTTTTTATTGAGTTTTTGGGAATCTTTGAGATGTAGCCCTCATTTAGGATTTGGCCTCATTTTCTATGAGTTAGTCCTAGTCCTGCCATGGGATTTTGTCAAATTGCTTCATCAAAGCCTCAGTTTTTCTGCCTCTAAAATGGAGAGGCTGATATCTAGGGCCTCATCCAGTTCTCCATTTCTATATCTTTATGACTCTACCCGAGCTGCCATGATCTTATAAAATGTACTGGAGTTTTAAAAAATTACCTATATTTATCTCAACTTTAGAATTTAGGTAAATGCAGAAGGGGCAGCTAGGTGGCATAGTGGATAGAGTGCTGGGCCTAGAGTCAGGAATACTCATCTTCCTGAGTTCAAATTTGTCTTCAAACACTTAGTAGCTGGAAGTCACTTAACTTTGTTTATGTCAGTTTCCTCATGTGTAAAATGAGCTGGAGAGGGAAATGGCAAACCTCTTCTGTATCTTTGTCAAGAAAACCATAAATGGAGTCATAAAGAGTTGGACACAACTGAACAACAATGCAGGAAATTTAAAAAAAGGAAGAACTAGTAAAACTCCCATGTGGTTGGAATACTAGGCTGCATCTCCAAAGATGTTTGCTGGCTCTTTGTCTTTTCTCTCCTCTTCCCTGTAACAAAACATAAACTCATGGACATCAGGCAATTGCCCTCCATACACTTACCCTGAATATCTCTATCACTGGAAACAAGAACCATTTTTCAGGCATGTACACTGGAACCAATCAGAGAAGTCTAAAAGTTTCTTTTCCAAGACCTCTACTACTCTGACACTTTTGTCTGATAGTCTGCTTGATATGAATATAACATCTTTTTTTCCTGGCTCACAAGCTCCTGCCTCTCTCCTACTATTCTTTCCATCTTCCCAATGGATAAAGAAAGTCATTCAAAAAGTTCAGAACTTAAATGGTCTTTTCTGACCTCCTACATTGTAGGTCAATTG
>CM053627.1:121800921-121821214 GCA_028646595.1 Phalanger gymnotis | reverse complement strand
TCTTCTGGCTGTATGTTTTGGTCTTCTTTGTCACCAAAGAAGGATTCCAAAGTCTGAGACTGAATCTGGGTGCATTTTTGCTGCGTGGCCATGTTCCCAGCCTACTTGACACTTGAGTTTTTCAGTGGGGTATGACTGCTTGTAAAGAGTACTATGTTCCAAGCTTGGGGGGATGCACCAGCTCTGCCACACCAACAGTCCTCCTTCCCCAAGAACCCCCAACCAGGACTGGACTTAAATCTTCATCAGGCTCTGCACTCCTGCTCTGATCTGCCACTTAATTCCTCCCACCAGGTGGGCCTGGGTCCAGAAGCAACTGCAGCTATAGTTCTGTAGCTGCCCCACTTCTGCTGTCTTCTCTGTTGTCTTTGGGATTTGTGGGTTGAGAAGTCTGGCAACTGCTGCAGCTCACTGATTCAGGGCGCTAGGGCCTATTCCACCTGGCTCCTGGTTTTTGGAGGGACTTGGTGAGGAGTTCATGATAGTCCCTGCTTTCCAGCCACCATCTTGGCTCCATCCCCAATATAGTGAACTCTTAGCAAAGGAAATTGGCCCTATTAATAAAGGTTGGTGCTTTCACTTCACTGTTGCCTAAAGTTAAATTTGGCAAAATTTAACTGAGAGGTTAAATGACTTTTCTAAGGTCATGCAGCCAGTATGTGCAGGAGGCCATAGAGATTCTGAGGGATAGAGATTCAGTAAGCCACACTGCATCTAAATAAGCAAAATGTGATTTCAGTACAGGCTATTTGTCTATTACGGCTTATTTCTGGCTGAAATCTGAGTTCACAGATCACATGGTGCTTCTAGAACCAGACATGGAAAGTTGCCTAATCAATCGGTAATTGATATCAGTCATCATTAATGTCCAAATGATTCACTAACCATTTTCCATATCTATGTGGTTATTACCCCAAAACTCTCATGAAGACCATACCTATAGGAAAATTGGGGTGAATCTCAACCTGTATCTTCCTATGGTCCCTTGTCTCATCTAAGCTTGGGGGACAATAATTAATAATAATAATAATAATATTCACACAGGACTTTAAGCTTTGCAAAATGTTCTGCATTTGATCTTCTCATAGTCTGGGAGGGAGATACTATTGACATCCCCATTTTGTAGATAAAGATAGCTGAAAAAGGTCCAACATTTAGTGTGTTTGACTGGAAATCACATTTTCTTCACTCTCAGGTGAGTATTCTCTTACCAAATAGCTGCCCCCTAATTATACATTAGCCCTGTTAGGCCATACAAGTGACATTCTACACCCAATTACAAGGTTGTCTGGAATTGCAGAAAATACCACCTTCCTGAATGACTGGAATCGAGGAATCCAGACACTGAATTCAGATAGTTGTAGCTGCCAGGTTAACTGGACAGCTGCCCTCAAATGAATGACCCAAATAATTGAAGCATCCAGAGACTTGACAAAATGCCAACCAGACTTGAATTCAAGCCTCTTGCTAGTTGAGGGATTTCCAGAATTGTTCAGGGCATTGTGACCCTGACATTGTTAATGAAGACATGTCCACAAGTGAAATTTGGTTATCCAACTGCTTTCATGAATTGAACTGATTTTGAATGCTCCATGGGGGGAAGCACCAAACTGGGTTAATAAGACATAACAGGACCTTAGTAATAAAAATCAACTTCTGTATGTTTTAAAACACTGGGGAATGAACTTGGGGCCAAAGAACCATGTTTGCTCACAATTCTTAGGATTAAAAGAAAAAATAATCCAGGAAAATGTTGATTATTCAGCCTATAAAATCATAAGTATATTAAACACAGACAGAAAGGGCAAGAATTAAAAATGGAAGTATCTTTGTAAATTATCAAATGTCACGAAGGCAAAAAAATGTGGAACTGAACATTAGTAAATTATGAAAGTAGACAACAAACATTTATTAAGTACCTATTCTATGTCAGGACAGGCAGCTAGGTGGCACAGTGAATAGAGGAGAGCCTGGTGTCAGGAAAACTCAATCCTCCTCAGTTCAAATCTGGCCTCAGACACTTCCTAGCTGTGTGACTCTGGACAAGTCACTTAACTTTGTTTGACTCAGTTTCCTCATCTGTAAAATGCCCTCAAGAAGAAATACCAAATTACTCCAGTACCTTTGCCAAGAAAATCCCAAATAGGATGAGAAAGTGTCAGATACAACAAAAAATGGCCAAACAATAATATATGCCAGGCACTGTGCTAGGCACTGAGGATAACAAAATAAATAAAAGAAAAAAAAGGGAAAAAACATTCTCTGTTCTCAGATTCTAATCAGGAAGACATCATACAAGTAACTAGGTACATATGAAGTATATACAGAGAATATGGAAGGTCATCCAAGAGGGTAAGGCTCTGGCAAATAGGGAGACCAGAACGGCCTCTTAAAAAATGTGGGACTTGAGTCTCAAGAAGTGGATGTGAGCCAAGAGAACATTCCAGGCATACTCTAGTGGAATAGTGGAATAGGCACAGAATCTGGAGTCAGGAGATCTGTATTCAAATTTAGCTTCTAATGCTGACTATAACACTGAGCAAGTCACTTAATCTCCAAAATTCTCAGTTTCCTCATCTATTCTTAAGGAACTGTTGTTTACTATGATGAGATCTTGCTCTCACAAACTTTCTTCCTCAGAAAAGACTGAAACATATTTTGTTTTTCCAAAATAATCATTTCCAGACTCTTTCTCTTCTAGGCACAGTGCTCAGATGTCACATTGATCCCCCACCTGCTCGGCAGCTCCCGCTGCAGACTCCAGAGAGAGGGATGAGGAAGAAGGCCAGAAAGGAGCAGAATAGCTGACAAGGAAATAGATTGAGAAGATAGCAAGAAACTTGCCATGTGTTGCTCATGAAAGATGCCCATTACAGGGTGACTGTCACATTTTACCCATCAGCTGAAGAGTATGTATCCTCCTGCCTCAAAAAAGCTAGCTTGGGTTGATGGGAAGGAAGTATATTATGCATTTAAAATTTTCTCAAACTGGAAGTTTGGTTATTTGTTATTTTCAATACAATAAATCCAAAGCACCTGCACAGAATGGCACAGTTAAAAGATATTTTCAAATTGCATTAATTTGCTTTGAGCAAATATTCTTACATTGTGTTCCTTAATAGCAGGATTTTTAGTATATAACATTTCTTGTTGTTCACAAGTACATCATATGTTTAATGTTTATTTTTATTTTTAATTTTTGCATTGCTTATTCTAGGCCCAAAATTCATATGGCCCTGGAATTCATTATTATCTTATTAATAGAAAGGTCATTAGCATACTATTAATAAAATCTCAATTCTAATTCCAATGTGTATATGCATGTATGAAAAACGAATTGAGATCAACATCTCCATGTCTTAATAAATCCTTTGCTCTTTTTGCAAATGCAATCTAGGTAAGCACTCTCTCCTGCTCTGTGAGGCAATTAATTAGCTAAAGCTGTGCAGATTCCTGCCAATGCAATCAAAGAGCACACAGCTAGACAAGGAAGAGAAGGAGGAAAAGGTAAAAAAAAAAGTCTACCATGTTTCAGAATGCAGCTCTGGAATTAGAAAGATAAAACTCTTATGAGGAGAATTAAAAATAGCACCACATATATCTACACATACATATATATTTCTACATGTATAGGGAGAGAGAGAGAGAGAAAGAGAGAGGGATTTGGGGAAGAAAGAGAAAAACATTATGACTTTTGATGCAAGGAGAATAAAAAGGCTTGACTTTTTCAGAATTTTTAACGAAAATTTTCAAACTACCTGTATATTTAGACCAGAGGAACAGGAAAGACAGATTCATAAAGCCATGATAATACAAAGGCATGCATATGTGCAGCTAAAGCACTCCGAACTCAAATTATGCTTTTCTACTTTCTCATCTCCAAGCTTGGCACAGTCTAGCAAGGAAAAAAAATGTGTATGTGTATGAGAGAGAGGGGGGGGGGGCAGAGAGAGAGATACGCAGTGGGATAAGCATGAGGCCAAGATTTTGAAGACCAAAGTCCAAACTTTCTTCTGACATCATTTATATTACATTGGGCAAGTCACTTAGTCCCAATGGGCTTCAGTTTCCTCATCTGTAAAACACTCCTACCCACTAAAGTCATCTTACTACATCTTTCCTTGATTTCACGGCCAACATGCTAGAGGTGGGGAGAAGTGGGAACTATATTTATTGATTCCACACCGTTTTCACTCACCTTTGAAACTTTTGCAAATCTCTCAACCCAACCATACTACTGAAACTATTCTCTTCAAAATGGAGCTCTTGCTGTAACTGCTCACTTCAAGAAGTTTCTTAGTCCTCGTGTTTATTGTAATTGGCAGCTTATGATACCGTATAGATCTGGATGTTCTCTCTTCCCCAGGCTTTGCATGACATTGTTCTTTTCTTGATGATTGATGATGAAAATACAACAACAAAAATTTATGGAGCGCCTACTATGTTCCAGGTACTCTGCTCCTTTCTATTCTCCTTTCTTGTTTCACCATTCACATTCTTCTCCGTATGTTGGTTTACCCCTGCCTCCCCTCTTATCTCTTTATACACCCCTCCCTTTGGTGATTTCTTCAGTTCCCATTGGTTCAATGACCTTTTCCACGAAGATCATAGATGAACATTTCTAGATTTAAGTATTGTTTAGCTCCCGGATGAATTCCAGTCCTTCATCACCATTGCTTGCTTAGTAATTCCACTTGTATGTCTGGTAGGAAGCTCAGATTCAACATGTCTAAAATTAAACACATCATCTTTACCCCCTAGGCACCCACCTCCTTCTGACTTCCTTAAGTCTGTAATGGGCCTTCTTTCAAAATAGCTAAGTTTGCAATCTAAGTGCCATCCTCAACTCATCTCTCTCCTTTATCCTTTCTATTCAGTTGACAAATTCTGTCATTTTAACCATCCCAATATCCCTTGCATTCAACTAATTCTCACCACTCATATTGCTACCACCATAGTCAAAGGTTTCAGTCCCTCTCACTTTGATGATAACAAAAGGTTTTTAATTGGAATCCTGACTTCTAGTCCCTTCCTCTCCAAAGCACCACAAATTCAACATGCCCCAAACAGGGTTACTTGCTATTTCTCATACCTGGTGCTGCATTTCCCATTTCTGTACATTTCCACTGGCTGTCCCCACCTTTGGAATATACTCCATCTTGGTTGTGTTAAATGCAGTATTTTCCAATACTAAGCTCAAGTGCCATACAATCTATCTCTAGACCTATACTAAAACCTTTCCAATTTGGCACTGTGCCTCTTTGGCATAGGCTTGGAAAGACCAAAGGCAACATCATGCCAAAATGGGGCATCAAGGTAATGACTCAGATATCACAGCTGTTATGATAGAGAAAAGAAAAATTTATAGTTTTCCATCACAAAAATGTAAGAATGGACTTATTTTGACAGTCGCTGTTTTAAAGAAGTTAGTCTCAGACTGCAAGGAGTTTCTATAATATATTTAAATCTCTGAAACCAGACTGTGGTCTACTTGCCTAATTGGAATGATTAGTAATGTATAGATTCACTCTAATGCATTGCAAGTCACTGAATAATGGGGTCAATTGTGTAAGTTCTACTTAATGCAGGTGGTCTAATGAACTTCTCCCCTCTCTGTAACTTATGTTTTCTTTGCATGATTTCCTCTTGCTCTCATCCTTTGTTCCTGTCCTCCCATTTTCAACTAAGAAACTTACTTTACTTTGACAAACTTTAAATGTTGAAGAATGTAGAATGTATATTTAAACTCCCCTTTAAAATGTTATTTTCACATTCGTCATTAGGATGTTTCTCAAATTGTCAAGTTTTTCTTTATCCCTAAGCTATAACAATAACGATTTTACAGTAGAAATGAATCAAATCTTTTGACTTATTGACTTTTTGTGATCGCACTCAATTTAGGTGTGTGGTTCATTTCAAGTGCTTCAATTTCCTAAACAATTTATAGTTTTTTTTAATAGCAATAAAAACTGGAACTCCTGGGTTTAGGCTCCATTAAAAATGTGGTCAGTGAACGTGTTAAATGACATGAAGATTCCCACAATAGCATTTCAATTGGGTCCCAACCCAGCATGGATGACATTAAATACAGAGTCCTTACAAAATGGCAGTATTTTTAAAATTACTTTTACCTCTGGCACAGGAAACTGACCCACAGTGAAGGACATTGCTTGGAAAGACCTGTAAGCATGCCTGCATTTTATCCTCTTGAAATCATTATTAATTGAAATCCGAGGAGCTATTGACTGAATCCAGAAGTGATGAACTTTCACCATTAGGTTACTTTTAATTCAAAAGAGCAAAATCCTGTCCTTTCACTCAGATTCACAAAACATTTAGAGTGAATTTGATGGGAATCAATAAATCTTAATTCAAAACCAGGACATTGTATGGAATACTCAAGTATTCTAAGAGATGTGCCAATTTCATTTAAAACAAAAAGTGACACCCCCCCCCCCCAAAGAAAAAGTTCTAAGGGACCCTGAATGACATCAAGTACAACCTTCATTTTACAGATAATCAAATGTCCAGCTCTTTGTGTCTTTAAGCAAGTTAAGACCTCTCAAAGTCTTTGCAAAAAGGAGATCACTACCTTCCCATTATAGCTGGGGGGTGGGGGAGGTGGTGAATAAAGCAATTAAAGTGCTAAGCAAATGTGAGCCATCTTTATTACAAGTAGTTTTTTTTTCTATTATAAAATTTCCCACCCACTCCCACCACCTTAATCCTAGAAATTAATTAAAGAGAAAACAACAGGCATTCATTTATTTTAGGCTCCAGATCCAAAGTTTTCTTAATAGACCAATTGTTATCTGTGACAAATCGGAATTTTTCCCTCATATAAAATGGCAACTTTTTTTCTTTCCTATTTTTAGTATTCATAGGCTCACTTCTCCTGAGAATTCTGAGCCTATATGTATTAGGGACTACCTCTGATCTTCTTCGGTTTGGAAGCTTATTAATCATAGAAATCATACAGCAAAGAACAGATAGTGCTTGAGGATCATTCATCTCACTATTTAAGGAAATTTTCCTAGACCTACTCATTAAAAACACAAAAAGATCAAAATCCAGTGACAGGAAAGAATTCTTGAGGGAAGCTGAACCTACTTTGGTCTTGTACTAAATTGTCCTTCCTTTTGACAAAGCCCAATGCACAGTTATGGCAAAATATTTCACTCCTATCAGTTATTGCATTAAGTTCAATGGAATCCCCATTGGGCAATGTAACTTTTTGTGCAATTTTTGTTAAATGTGGAGAAAGTGATGAATGTATGAGAACTTTTTTGGAGGGTTTGGGGGAGGAAAGACATAGAACCAAAACTTTGTCCCTTCTTCCTCCCAAGAATGCCATGAGGTTAATAGAGATGAAGACTAGACTATGATTTCATCGTCAAAGAAAGCTCATAATCGGAGCCTTCCTCTACAAATTCAGGTCTGTATTCTTTTCAACTTTGAGTCTTTGAGAGTTGCCTAGAACAGTGAGAGTTAAGTGAATTGCCCAGGGTCACACGCACAGTCAGTATGTATCAGGGGTGTGATTTGAATACAAGTGATACTGATTGTGAGGCCAGCTCCAAATTTATTATAGCATGCTGCCTCTCTATGAAGTTAATGAAAAAACAAAAAACAAAACAACAAAAACCGGGACATAAAAGCCAGAGGTCACAGGGACTTTGAAGACCTAAGAGACCATCTCTGCTGTCAAAGATTTTTAGCCCTTCTCCTTCCCTTATCAGTTATACTGTTTCCTACATACTTTTAAGATGCAGATACTCCTCAAAGTCTTACTTTTCCCAAACTAAAATATGTGACAATTTGGAACAGTGCCAGTCAATCAAGGGAGAGAATATTTAAGTGTTTTCAAGTGTATTAAGTCCTGTATTATTTTGTTGTTCAGTCATTTTTCAGTTGTGTAACTCTTCATGACCCCATTTGGGGTTGTCTTGACAAAGATACTAGGGTGCTTTGCCATTTCCTTCTCCAGCTTATTTTACAGATTAAGCAATTGAGGGAAACAGGGTTAAGTGACTTGCCAGGGTCACAAAGCTAGTAAGTGTCTGAGGCTGGATTTGAAGTCAGGTCTTCCTGATTCCAAGCCTCTTGCTCTACCCACTGTACCACCTAGCTAACCACCTGTATGATTTACAAGGAAACAAATCAACCTACTTCTAAAAAGTTGTGACATTTTATGAAACATTATGTATACATAAACAAAATTTTCTTCTAAACCAAAAGTGACTGGGACAATAGGGTGGTACAGAGAAAGCACAGTGCCTCTGGAGTCAGAAGATCTGTTTTCCCACCTTGCTTCTGATGTTTACTAATTGTACAACACTGGGAAACTTAAGTCACCCCCTTGGCTTTGGTTTCCTATATTGTAAAATTCAGAAAGGCACTAGAGAACTGGGGCAAGCCACTTAACCTCTTTGCCTCAGTTTCCTCAACTAAAACAATGGGGATAATATCTACCTTACAGGACTGATGTTTGACTAATGAGGTAATACTTGTAAAATGCTTAGCATAGTATCTAGCACAGGGAATGTGCTATATAAGTATATTCCTTTCTCCTGTGATACAGTGAAGATTACCACTCGCACCTACATACTTTGTTTTTGCTTACTGCTTATGTTGTCTGATTCAATAATTCTCTTTATAGCAACAACTTTTGTGTGTGTTTGTGTGTGTGTGTGTGTGTGTTTTGGAGGTGGCTTCTTGCACAATCACAGTGATATTTTCCTCCTCGGTGGATAAATATTTCCATATCAAAACTCTTGAGAGAATCAGAGGGAAAATAGTGTAATATATCTTCTCTAAATCATGCTGGTTGTGTAAAAGAAAATCTCAAAACATGTCAGAGAAAGTGAACTTGACTTTTTTTGTCTGTTGTTCTTTGGGGGCTTGAAATGAGACAGAAGGAGATTGAAAGGTGTCCTCCTTCTCTTTATGGGGGTTGGATGCCACTCTTCCCGAATAGATTATAACTGAACAGGAGGGCTCTTGAAATCTCCTCCCACCATCCTGCCCATGTCTCTGTCCAGTACTAGGATATGCCTGCTAAAGTCTTCTTGGCAGTCTTTCCTGCTCTTCTAAATAGGCTCAGTTCTTGTTATGGCAAGTGGCCTTTTCGGCTGAGTGCAGGTATCAGCTGCCCCTTCTATGTCTCTGGCCCTAGGAAAGGGAGACCCATGCTGTGAGCTTGGCTTAAGTAAGCAGCAGGCAGATCAGCTATGGCTTGGGCACCTGGCACCTCTGAGGCAGGGAGCTAAGAAATGGTGAGAAAGAGATAGTCCAGTTTCCTTTTCCCTCTAGCTCAAGCCCTAGATTTAACTAATTTATTCTATGTAGATTATCTAAGGCCAAGGTTATTTTCTCTTTGTTCCTAGCTCACATCCCCATCATGACTAGCCAGTTTTCCCTTTAGGGATATAAATTAATGTTAATACTGACCCAAGAAAAGTACAATTAAGAAAGCAAGTCGGAGAGAGGGAGAAGTTTCCTATAAAATATCTTCCATCCCAGGGTAGGAACCTCTATAAATTTTCCTCTCTATGTGTCAGTACAACCATAAAGGGGGAACTATTAGGTGGCCTTATCTTGCCACCAATTTAAGAACATGAATTTGAGACCAACAAAAAGAAAAGGTGCCATGACATACATACAGTTATCTCTTTAACTCTTCTTTCCTTCCTGATACTTTGGGGATGTTTTAAGGGTAAAGGCTATGGGGAGTCCTTTACCCCAATAGTTTGAACCATGGATTCAGGTTCTTAACAGATCAGTTACTGAAAAGCAGTATTTTGTTACCATGGCTTGAGGGAGAAAAAAAAACTGCCTCTCCTTCAAAACTTCCTACTAACTACAGAAATTATTATTCACCTACTATTCCTAGTCAGGGTTCTTGCAGCATATTTTGTGCTAATCTTTACTAGTCTTCCAATGAAACAAAATATAGAGCTGTGCAAGCCTGAATCTTCTACAATCTTTGTTTCATATTGTATCATTGTCACTTGATAAAGTACATGGTAGGCTAGCCTTTGAATGAGGAAAATCAGAGTTTAAATCCACTCTCTGATAGAGACAAGCAAGACTCGTTTTACTCTGGTTCTCCATCTCTATGTAACATGAGGCTCAAATAAACTATTATTACACATTAACAATTTTGTAAAACAATCCATTTTTGTTATTCCCCTCAAAGGATTCCCCTAATTGCCTTAATGGATTCCCCCACCCCAAACAATCCTTTCCTTTTAGATTTTTCATAAAGTTATAAGGGAGCTACTATAAACATTTCCAGACTTCTAAATATCAGACGTACCTACAGACTATATGTACAATTATAAAGAAGGTGATATAATGGCCAACAGATTAGGGAGCTGTCTTATTCCAATGCTTCTTCTATCTTGCCCCACTCTTTTCACCTCAAAGGATTATGTTCCCCATTCTCATCTATTTTTCACTGCCCGCACTCTAGTTAATGTTAGCTAACGTGATCATTTTCTCACAGATTCTTTAAACTCTGTCCTATCTTCCAGTTCTTGCCCAGTTATTTGAGGAAAAATAATATTCTCAACTTTTCTTTCTTTGTCTTTGTCTTCCCACCTGCTTCATTCAACTTTTGAGACAAAAAAAAAATGACCTTAATCATGGATGATGCAAAAAGTATAAGAGGACTGCTAGTGGCTAGTGAAATACCTGCACCAGGAAAAATTCTGAAGTGAAATTAGCCATAAAAAGAACTAGTTCTAATAACCTTTCCAGTTCTTAAAAAGTGCCAATAAGGCTTCTTCCTAATCTCTCCAAACTTCTGTCTCCTGCTTTATTCCCCTCTAAACACATTAAAATTCCACATCAATTTTAAAAAGAAACCAATACTTATATCCATTTTTTTTCTCCTGGTGGCTATAGGCGGGTTGTACTTTTTAAGTGATAGCTACTACAATCATTATCTATTTTTCATCACAAGAATACTTTGGGCAAATCTTTTAACTTCATTTTGCCTCACTTTCCCCATCCATAGAATAAGGGATATGAATAATATGAAGATTATATCAGCTTCCTCCTAGCTTAAAAATTTCATGATTCTACAGAGGTTTTTGTTGGTTGGCTTGAGAATCTAGCTATTATTTACAATATTCTCTCATTGAACGAAAAAGAGTGCCAACCAACCAGTTGGCTAACTGAACTTTTGGAATGATCTCTGCAAATAAATAGGAGACTTTTTGAATCCTATGTCACAATGTCTAAGTTTTATAGCAGGAATTGGGTGCTTATTTAACAGGGTTTATTTTAATGGTGTTGATAGGGCTCAGAATGAGGCAGGTATTTTATTCCACAGCCCCTTCTGGTGCTCAAACCACTTACCAGCAACAAGGCTGCTTGCAGTAAGCACAAGCAGTTTATAAATGTCAGCAAAATCCTATGAATAAATGTCTGCCTTGGAGCCATCTTTTGAGTATCTCTTATTTAGAATAATGTGTACTTTTTTATAGGGGAAAGAAAAAAATTGTCATTTGACAGTTTATGTACCCTGCCTTACTCCCTTTAAATGGTATTGTTAACAAATGAAAAACATCTGCAAGTTGAAGTTGTTGTTTCAAGTTGCCCATTTCACAGCAATTCCTGGAAATGTGAGCATGGTATTAAAATCAGAAGGCCACTTAAGGAGGAAAGAATACTTCTGTTAGAGGGATAAATGAGAACAACCTATATGGTTAGCATTACACTGTTTCATCAAACGCTCAGTGTTTGTGTGCACCAGTGAGAAAGAGAGGGAGTGTTTATGAGTTCTCTGAAAGGATTGATTTCTGCAAGTCCCTGATTTAGCTGGAGAGTGTTCATATATATATATTTTGTTAGCAAAAGGGTTAATGGATTTGACCCTTTGAGAAATGCACTTCTTTTGCATGCATAGAGTATGATGGATAGTTAACTGCATGCACATTGGTAAACCGAGGTGAAAACAAATTAATTGGAAGGTATAGAGTTTATTTTTTTATTTTTTGCTTGATAGATGGATCTCATTATGTTTCTTGGGCAGACAAAGCCATAACAGTTTCCAGAGAAAGGAAAAGTGGCAGCTCTAGAAAACTGCTTACAGATGGACAGCCAGCAGGCTAAAAATATTACTTCTGTCCACCTCATCAATAAGCTGGCTCCATGAAGAATGCCAATTATTCTTTTCCTGCTTGAGCTGCCCTTTGTGAGGCATAGAACTGGTTATTGATAACCGAGTATGGAGGGCAAAATATATACAGTAACACAAACTCATTTACTATGGTAAATCTATATTGGAGAGCTCCACTGCCTTTCATGCCATTATTTAAAACAGCAGTGTACACTCATCAAAGTCGAAGAGGATTATGCTGATACTGGGTTTTGCTACTATCTTATTAATGATTAATGATACACATTTATTATTCACCTATATTTAGAAAGTCTGCATGCCACCCTGCAAGAAAGTAAAGAAAAAAGGAGGGGAGTTTCACTTAGTTCTTGGGGCTGGGTCTTCCACATTGCATACATTTAAATATTGTAACCACAGGGCTTCATGTCTTCTCCTTGATTATGTCAAAAAGTTGAAAATGACAACAAAACAAAAACAAATGAAGAAAACAACTTTCCCCATCACTAGCAATGGATCTTTGTTAAATTCCCAAAGCTACACTTCTAGATTTATCCATATTTTGAACATATAAAGTGGGAAAAAATGACAAAACCTTAGTAGCAATTACTGTGAGGGAGAAAAAAACCTCTCAATTAAAGGCACTGCAAAATAAATTGCATTCTCTGGGTGTCAGCACAAAGCTAAGATTTCATTGGCCTCATTACTTTCATAGCTATGCAGTCATTCCTTCAAGTCCATTGTAGTGCTCAGGTTAGGAATTTGATCTCTCTTGACACTAGAAGAGAGAATGACTATAGATCAGCTCACCTGGAATCAGTGGCAGGGCAGTTTAGAATCCAAGTACAATGGGTGTGACTTGGGATACAACTATCCTATTTGTGGACTCGTGGGTGGGTGGGTGAGGCAAGGTTTCCTGGGAAAGGGGCAAATAGAAAAATTAAAGACAAATGCACTTGTAATTGGAAGTTAGCTTCCAGAATCTGTAGTGTCCTAACTACTTCAGCCATTCCCTGAATCTCCTTGCTATGTCATGTTAATTCCATTTTGAAAATATATTATAAGATATTCACCATGCTTTCATTTGAATGAGAGACATGTACTCATAGGAAATGTAGAACTTAAAGAGTAAATAAGAACTAATATAAATAAATATATACTCTCCACCCCACAGAAGACCTTTAGACCTACCATAGCTTGAAGACAATAGCACTAAGTCTGAGATGGAGCATCTGCAGAGAACATAAACATTAAAACATAGCACTTAGATTAAAAAAAGTGCTACTTTGTTCTACAAACAGTTTGCCATAATAAAAGGTGAACTGCTTTGCTGAGGAATAAAAAGAGTAAATAATTATGAAAAATGGAAAATTACAAAAGACTAGAAATAATAGTCACTATTTTTCTCTTTTTTAAAGAAAGCCTATTACTTGGGAGATGCAGGAGATTTCATTCTAGTGAGTGTCTTTCGTATTCATTAAGTGAGCTGCTCACCTATGAATGGGCATATATTTCCATGGTGGCATTTATAGAAGAACCTTTATTCATCTGCTATACAAAGCTATTAAAAGGCATCTTGTTGAACATGAATTACTAGGAATTCATTTAATTACCATAAGTATTCCCATGTCTAATATACGAAAACTAAGCACAATGTAAAGAACATGAGGTTTAAAAAAAAAATACTAAAACTTATACTTTCAAATGAGTGCTGTACTCTTCAAGTAGTCACTTAAGGATGCTATGTTCTGATTCTAACGAGGCTGCCCGGGCTCAAAACATTTTTTGTACCTCTCCTTTTGAAATTGCCTTAGGAGCCTGTGACACTTGCTTTGGAATATGCTCAGGAATTGCATAATTCACCTTTTGAGGATGGATTTGATATTTTGAAAGAGCCAAGACACTCAGGATTCTGGCAAATAAGGTGAGTGATCAAGGTAGATAATGCCATTTGGGATGTAAGTATAAAAAATGAGACTGATTTTCTTGTGCATGGCTCATAAACTATCTCCGAAAGCAATTAGAAAAGTGGCATTCTGGAAAATGGTGCAGACATTAGCTCAATCACGGAGGGGCATGTCCACTTCTTTGGGGAAGCTCGACTTTTGCAGAACCCTCTAAAATATTTAAAACTCTTTTTTGGCCTAAGCAACTGAAAGAGTTCTTCCTCCTGCTATAGAACATGTACTGTGGCCAGTCAGTTGACATCATTTGCTTTACAGTGATTGCACAGGAAAACTTGTACTAGGCCAACAAGGAAAGGTACAAAGGAATTAGGAGATGGGCCCTGTTTTGGGAGGAAAAAAAGAACTTGATTTTTTTGTACATGGCTCATAAACTAGTTCTGAAAGCACCAACACACACACGCACACACGCGCGTGTGCTTGCAAAGTGATTTTTATTTGGTTTTCATTTTAACAACAAAACCAAAACTAAGAAAACTATAAACTAAACTTCGGCAGGTTGTAGACTAAAAGTCATCACCACACTTTTCACATGAAGAAATTATAGTGTAATATTGTTCACCAAGCAGTTTTCTAATGTTTAATAAAGAAATATAGAGTGCCAAGCAGATTGATTTAATCTAAACTGTATTTCTCATAGGTCTGACCTTCAGATACAAATTTTAATGTTTTCATTTATTCTACTGGAAAATTATGCCCACAAACTGAAAGACCTGAGATATCTACATCTATAGATATCTAGATATCCATCTCTACATAGATATTTAGTTATCTATAGATATCTAGATATATATATATACACATATATATATATTTTTAAAAAGTTCAAAAGGAATATTTTTCTCTGGAGCTTAGTCAAATATTATAAATTAGGAGAACGTAAGCCCACATTTATTTGTACCTACCAAAGAACCTTGTGGTGTTCTTTCATGACTTTTGTAGCTTGCCTAGAATGAACATTATACCTCAGTAGATCTGGAAATTAATCCTTGAGCAGAATTGGAGATACCTGTATTTCCAGAGCACTAATAAGGCAGCTATGATGGCCAACTAGCAAGCACACATTTTTATAGAAATTATAGAAATTTTCCAACTTGGTAATGATAATCACATTCCAATCAATTACACTGACATTCACAACGACTGGTAAAATTAATAAATATTATTAGAAAGAGAAACTCTGTGGTTATTCCCTCTAAATTCTGTTCTAATTAAGCACAAATATGCTCATTCAAAAAAAAAAAACTATCTTAATACTTAATAGGGTATATGTGTCCCATGCTTGTATTTCTGAAAATGAATTTTTTAAGAGGACAGAGACTATCTAGACAGTGGTTTTTATTTCAATTTATTTTGTTTTGAGAGATTAGCAAATAAAAATTCACATATACATAATATGCACAACTATAGATAAACATATATCTGCATATATGATGAAGCTTGACATTGGCATAGTGGATAGAGAGCCAGCCTCAGAAACAATTGGATTGAAGTAGTGTCTCCAAGAAATGTTATCTGTGTTACCCTAAGCAAATTGCATAACTTTTCTGAAGTCAACAAGCATTTACTAAGCACTTATGTGCCAGTCATTGTGCTAAATACTAGTGATATAAAGAAAGGCAAAAATATAGTCTCTGTCCTCATGGAGTTTATAATCTAATGGGAAAACATCATGTAAGCAACTAGGTAGATGCAAAACAGACAGTAGAGATGGAAAATATTCTGAGGGAAGAAAGCAATGGCAGCTTATGGGACCAGGAAGTGCTTCTTGAGTAGGTAGGATTTAAGCTGAATACACACACACACACACACACACACATACACACACATATATATATCACACATATGTGTGTATGTATATTACATATGTGTGTATAGACACACATAAATACACACGTATACAGAAACTAAAGGCAGAAATTTTCAGAGTAGAGCATTCCACATAACTCTAAGACTAAGTTACAAATCCAGTAAGCTATCATAGGTCCAAACTTTATCTCCCCCCAAAAAAGGGTATCTTTTATTGATAATAATGATGAGCCTTGAGTTAGTTCTAAAACATCAAGACTTACACATCCTTCGTCATCTTTCAGCATTTCTACTTTACCCAAGTGCACATTTTCTCTTTAATTTCTGTTTGTTAATGATATTGGAAAGTAAAGAAAATCATTCACAAGCCTTATTCCTATGAAATCAGTCTTCAAAGTACAACAAGGTTCAAATACAGGAAGCTATGATCATGCAGTTACATTGATTTTTGGCTATCCCAAAAATACAATTGATGTTGAAAAAAAAATTCTTTCTAGTAAATGCCTGAGAAGGACATTTTCCATGGAACTACCACATTTTGACACTGAAAAAGGATTACAAACTGGATAAACACCTCAAAGAGAGACTATGTCTCCCACCTGGGGCATACATAAAAAAGTACTAAGACATGATAAATATTATTGAAAAATTACCATATAAATCTCTATGAGATAAGAAATTACGGTTTTGTCCCCCCCCCACTTTCTTTCTATGAATGATCTAAAGAGTAAACCAGTGGGGCACCAATGAGTCAGCAGCCCTTCCAATGGTACCTAAACCCATATTCACTCATTTGCTATTCTTCTTTGGGAGTTGTTCTGGATTTTGGAGGGACTGGTAAAAGAGAACAAACAGAAAAATGAGATGTTGTATTACTCTTTCTAAGGTCTATTTATTCTTCAGTTTGATCTGAATGAGTAGGTATCATTTCTCCTAAAGCACTGGAAGTCAGTCCTGGGCAAGAATTAAAGATACTAGAGGGCATCAGGGTCTTTATTTGTTAGCCTAGAGGTACTGTTTGCCTTTTCCAGGGCCCTGACTGAACCATGATAACAAGCATTTTCTTTGTCTTACCTTGAGTTGCATCCTTCAATAGCATGACCTCATTAATTCATAATAGTCCCATGGGATGCTAAGAATTCTATTCCTAGAAAATTTATATAATGGTTTAGCATCACAGTAGTAGTTAGACTTGCTGGACAGTAGTAACTCCTCCTGCCTGAGGGACCAAAATTCAAGGCAAACTTTCCATGAAGCCATACACTGTCAATTTCCTTCAAAACCAACCTACCTCAATCCACTCAAATGCATCACTATAATGAATGTTGGAGAAATAGGCTGTCCATTTTCTGAATACTCCAATGAAGTGGGCTGGGAATGTCACCAACTTGATAGTAGAGTAAATGGTTATGTATAAAACCAGATAATGTTTCACCATCACCACTGCATTCAACATGAGTCATTATCAATAAAATATTCATTCTTTCTGAACCCTCCTGCAGCTGCCTTTGAAGTGAATAACAGCCATTTAAGCTACCATGTTAGTCTCTTTCTCCATGGAGCTCAAAGCACCTGGGAAAGATTATCTAATTAATCTTAATGCATGCAGAGAAGCACCAAGGGGATGTAGAAAAAGATGAGAATTTGTCTATAAAGTTCAGAAGGACTATCATTTAAATTCTATCTATTACAATATACATAGGAAACACAACCCCCGGCTATGAGAATCCACTTAAAACTATCAAGATTGCTCATAAAATGGATTCTATTCACAACTATTGTATGCTATAAATTGAACTTGTGTGGAAACAGATTATTACTAACTCATTTATAATGTTCAAGTTACTTCCTTTCATCTACAAAGCAAAAAAGATAGAATAATAATCATTTATTAGCCTGGATCATCATCCCCAAGTGACTACGAATTTCTTTAGCTGACTCAAGAGGTGGAAGAGATGCTATGCAGTTTTATACTTGCTGCCTATTTAACCCTGGTCTCTAAGAATCTCAGTTTACAATGTAGTAATATAGAAGTAATAAAACAGTTGTCATCGGACATTGGAAAACGTACAAGACGTGAGAATAGCACTATCTCAAGAGGGTTATTCATTTCAAAGAAAAAAATGAAAATTCTATTACCTTTTTTTCCAAGACAATGCCAGGGATGAACATTCATTGTATTATAGTACAATTAGTTATATATTTCCATAGGCTTTGAAGATTCAAGATGCACTTTCACAGCTGTGTCCCTATCTTCACAAAGCTCAAACAGAGGCCCCTCACAGGAACTCTGGCTCCTACTCATTTTGAGTGGTAGGGATTTCTAGTGAAGCTCAGTTTCTTACTTATTGAATGATAAATGGAGTGATAAGGAATATTGCCTTTGCTTGTACTGTCCCTCAGAAATCCAAGAGCAAGATAAAAGTAAATTCTAGACCCTTCTGGGGATCTAGGTGTATCAACCTGGGACCAGGATTACCCCCTGCATTTCCTCTAACCTCAAAAAATAATCTTACTATTAGCTATGGGTTGAGAATCCTCATCCCCTAGAAATGAATATCACCTTAGCCATGCTAAGTCATTTTATAACTGCCACAACAGCCATTCTTTGATGTTGTTCAAAATAGTAATATTTCAAATTTGTACAGTTTCCTGTTATAGACTTAAGATAATTTTATACACATGATTATAAATGGAATGTAAGTTCCTGGAGGGCAAAGACTGTTTTATTTCTTTGTATCCTCAGAACTTAACAGTGTCTGGCATAAAGTAAATGCTTAATAAATGATTACAGGTTATTTTTTTTCATATAAATCTTATAACTTTATAAATGTATGAAATACAAGTAATATCAAATTCACTTAACATATAAGGAAATTGAAACTCATTGAGAATAAGTGGCTCACCTAAAGTCACATAGTTAATTAGTAATCCCAGGCCCTTTTCCTTGTACCAAGATACCTCCTTAATAAATACTTGTCAACCAGAAATAAACATCTGTTCCTCCAATTTTCTAAGTTTGTGATCATTTAGAAATCAATACCAAGTAATAATAACGCACTATTTTAAAAAGTCTATAACTATCATGAATAATGGAAACCATAGCTCAAACATTAAAGACAATTTAACAATCTAGCTTCAAAAAAAATTGGCTCCACACACCCCCTTCAAGAACATTTGATGAATTCCTACCATTAGTCATGTTCAATTTATTAAGTGTTTCAGCCCTTAATAATCAATAAAATTCAGAATACAGGCTTAGCGTGATTGAAGAATGCACTCAGGAAAATTAATATAACAGCATTAAGTAGTTTGCCACATGTCTTTTAACAGAAAAATATTGCTTATTTTTTCCCCTTCCTTGTTTTCTTTACTGACAACTGCAATGCCTGATAATCCCATATTTCTATTAAGAAAATTACTCTCAATCTGGGGTGGTAAATAAGTGGCACACAGACTAAACTATGTGTACATGGGAACACCAGAAAGGATTACTGACATGCATGCCAAGGAATAAAATACTTTCTCCAAAACACAGGAACCGTTCTCATTTCCTGAATGTTTGCAAAATAATGCCCAGCTTCATGTAGAATTTATTGTAGGGCCCAATATGAGGCAAGGGATAATAACCAGCTAAATAGAAATACTTTCTGATCATTTCTCACTAGTCAGAGGAGAATTTTTTCTTTAAACAGCTGAATTTCTTTTATCTTTTCAATATCAGTCACAGGATATATCTATCTTAAGTACATACACATGAAATCAAACATGGAGATCAAATTTCACAGTGTGTAGTTTACTAGAATACCCTCATGACTGTCAAAGAAAATGATACCTCTATCTAGTCCACAGGGGCAGTGAAGTGGCTCAGTGGTTAGAGTGCTGGGCCTGGAGTTAGTAAGACTCATCTTTCTGAGTTCAACTCTGGCCTAGGACACACTTACTACCTGTGTGACCCTGGACAAGTCACTTAACTGTTTGCCTCAGTTTCCTCATCTGCAAAATGAGCTAGAGAAGGAAATGACAAACCACTCCAGTATCTTTGCCAAGAAAACCCCAAACAGGGTCACGCAGTGAGACATGACTAAACAGCAACAATTTAGTGGTAGTACCTGAACAGCAAAGTGCTGCCAGGGCCACAGTTAATGATGCTATCATCTGGATCAGAGCAAGATGCTGATTCATTGTTTAAAGAGTGAGTAACCATTCTGGATTTTTTGTTGGTAACTTGAGAAAAGACATAAGAGATTCAAATTGTTCAGGGAGATTTGCTTTTGTTTTGTTTTTTTTTTTCCTTTGCAATTGCTTCTAGGTGGATGATTAAAGTAACAAAGGCAATTCTCTTTGGCCAGTGAAAATAACGCATTTATCCTGCTAAGATAAAACAATTCTATAC
>CM053627.1:121729758-121800421 GCA_028646595.1 Phalanger gymnotis | reverse complement strand
TACCTCTTCATGCTTCTCTTGATTCTTGCGTTTGAAAGTCAAATTTTCTATTCAGCTCTGGTCTTTTCACTGAGAAAGCTTGAAAGTCCTCTATCTGCTGAAATTCCATATTTTGCCTTGGAGCATGATACTTAGTTTTGCTGGGTAGGTGATTCTTGGTTTTAATCCTAGCTCCATCGACCTCCAGAATATCGTATTCAAAGCCTTTCGGTCCCTTAATGTGGAACTAAGAGTTGTTTTGATTTGCATTTCTCTAATCAATAGTGATTTAGAGCATTTTTTTCATATGCCTATAGGTATCTTCAATTTCTTCTTCTGAAAACTTCTGAAAACATCCTTTGACCATTTCTCAGTTGGAGAATAACTTGTATTTCTATAAATTTGGCTTAGTTTCCTGTTTATTTTAGAAATGAGGCCTTTAACAGAGACGCTGGTTGTAAAGATTTTCTCCCAATTTTCTGCTTCCCTCTTAATCTTTGTTGCATTGGCTTTTTTATACAAAACTTTTCAATTTAACATAATCAAAATTATCCATTTTGCAATCAAAGTTAATCTTAAGCCACAGAGGTAACTGCCATCACTTCACCAGCAACATGTCTACCCTCAGACCTTTTGTGAAGTCTGAAATAATGAACAAGAAAACCCAAAACTTCTGATGCTGGTCAAATTTAAGTGTCAAGTTCAAACAAAACTAGTATACACCAAGAGGCATTGAAAACAGAGTGTGAAGATGATTCAAGGGTCACATTTTGATGCCTAATATTGGTGATAAGTGATCAAAAGACAAAATTTACTATCTAGTCAATTCAGAAAAATTTTGATGCAGAATATCAAAGGGCTGTAAGTGTTCATGATGTACAATATATCTTTTGGTGCAGAGGCTGCTCCCCTTGTGTCTTTTTAGATTCATAAAGTCGTCATAAAGGCAAAGCAGCTCATCTGACCATCAGGAACACCAATCTGAATGTGCTGAACCAAGGAGAAAAGGAAATGAGTAAACTGCTTTGAACATTTCTGTATGTGTTAAATAAAACCTCAAATGTCATCCGGGGGGGAGGGGAATCTTAAATCTCAAGTCCTACAGAGAGACTTATTGCAAATACAAAATTGGTTAGTACCATATTGTAGTTAAACATACAGTCAGCATGAAAGCTATGGCAATCTTGTCTAGATTATAGGGTTATAGGGCAATGCAACACCTACACACAACAAAACTCATCACAATGAGCAGATGCTAGAATTATGAAACTCTCATTTTATAAGGAGATTTATAGCTATTTGATTTGTGGTCATCCTCCTACTAAAACTAATACTGTAATATCACTTAAGGAGAGATACAAATATCATTTCCCATAATGCCTAGCAGAGTGCACACATGAATTAATAAATGTTGTTGTGTATCATCGTGTCACAATGCACAGACCTAGAGAATGATTTTTTTTTTATTATAGGTTCCTGGTGGAATTGATGAATGTTTTGGATTTCTTAAGTTCTTTGCTAAATAGTGTGGGGTTTCTTACTAGAAATTCATAAAGTGCATCACAGTAAAAAAAAATCTGAAAAGATATTTAATGAGATGTTACTGAGTCTAAGAATCAAGGATGACCATTAGAAATTTAAAAAAATGCATTGATTTTAAAGCTGGAAAGAAACAGCTATAATTAAATCTGGCCTTTTTCCTTTTATAGATGAGTAAAACTCTCTGGTGCCCAGAGAGGTTTATGGACTTTCTCAGGATCAAAGACCAGTGAGTTAACATAGTGAGGGCTAGAAGCTAGTTCTCGTGGCTTTTTGGCCTAGTGCTTTTTCTACTACAACTTGTAATTGTTTATATTTTAGGATCTCCTTGTCCATGGTCATTAATTAGATTGCTGGGGGCGTGGGTGGGGGGGAACAAAATAATGTGAGGAAAGGGTGAAAATATCTCCCCACTGAACAATCATTCTGAAACAACTGAGAGTGTGTGTGTTTGATTTTGTATCCATTGTTGCTGCTGTTAGTTTTAATGAGTCCCTGTGGTCAAAAAGTAGCCAACCTTCTGGTGATGAGACTGGTCCTCAGATGACAGGCAGAGTCTGACTAGACTCCAATTTTTTTCAGTTTGGTACAATCTGTCAGATATTCTGTCCCACCAACATAACCTTCAAGAGCCCACAGTTACCTCTAGACACGATACAGGGTTGGGAGGAGGACTTGTATGGAAGTTTCATTATTAAATTTCTTCTAGATCTCAACTTTTAGTTATTGACACTGAAGATGATATGAAAATTACTGAGACTTGAAACATATCCCTCTACATTGAGGGTTTGTTTGTTTTTCTGTTGGCACGTACAAAATTGGAAAAAAAAATGTTTTAATGTGCTCAGATTCTAAAAGGTTGGATTACATGGATACTAATATTTATGCCTTATATTTGCATACTACTCTTGTGGATATTATCTTATTTTTCTACTCATAATAACACTGTGAGGTAAGCAGCAGCATCTCCTTATTTCTGATTGGGAATCTGAGGTTCAGATGGCTCAAGGTCATACAGATAATAAGTGGTAGAGCCTAATCTAGAGCCTTCATCAGGGAATCTAGACTCCTTGCTTGGTGATCTTTTCATTGCACTTTGATGCCTCTGATTTATATCTGGCCACATGTGATCTTGTTTCTATCAGAGTCCAGAAGAGAGCTGACTTGTCAAGTTTGTAGTGGAATTGAAAGTGATTTCTCCTTGTCCTCACAGAAAAGAAACATAAACCTTTCCTTTCAGTAAAGCACTTGTTAGCCTTGCTGACAAACTCAAATAGCATTCTTCACCAAAAAGCCGTGCACAGCAGGCAAATGCTATGATGATATTTGCCCAAACATTTCAAAATTTGTTAAAAGGAAGATCATGCTAGGATTTTACTTGTCAGTTTTCTGCATATTTCTTTTTCATGTGTGAATATAGGAAGGACTGTAAGAAGTAGACTTGATAAGAAAAGACTGATCCATCTATGATGATGAAAAAGGCATCTTTGGCCCCCCAAAAGGGGAGAGGGGGCTATAGATAATTATTATCTTTTAGTAAATTACTTTATTTTCATCAGTCAGAATTCCATTTATGTGACAGTGGGGATTTTTTAATGTAGTCATTGAAGTAGAAATCCATAAATTTCCTGGTGATTTATTTCTAAAAGAATTTTGAGAATTATAGTTTGTATTAAAGAAAAATGAAGTAACCCTGAATTTGGCTTTGACAATAACTATTCTGAATGGCAAATTCAGACCTATTGTGTCTGAGTGATGCCCACTATATATGTATGTATACATATGTGTGTGAATATATGTATGTAGATATATAGATGTATATTTAATTTGTCTATTTATTTAGACTCAGTACTTTTATCCACAGGCCAAATTAATGGGTATGGTTAGTAGAATGGGGATAGAATAATAATCTAATGACTCAGATTTGGTTCTTCTGAGGGGCAAAAGAAAAATTCTTTTTTGATGTCTGATCTGATTTTTTCCTACTTTTGCACATTAAACAATTTATTTCCTGCTATCAAAGATAAGGAGTAGCAGATTTTATTTGATGAGTTATGTCCTTGCTTGATAATATCAAAGAGTTTCTACTTTTACAGGGCCCATTGTGGACCTGATGAAGGATTTAATTTTACTGAGTCGATAATAAATACTAATAGTGAAAATTAAGGTTTGCAAAGTGCTTGGCTCATCTGAGCAAAGAAGTCATTGAGTGCATGGTCCAGTAGACTGAGAATTATAAGCCTGAAGATGAGAAGTAGAGAGACAAGATGTCTTCCAAGAATTCTCTTGAATCTTGTGCTTTCAACATGAAGTCTACAATAGAGGATGAGAAACTTCAAGGCAAAATCACTGATGAAGACAGAACATCCTTGACAAATATCATGAAATAATCAACTGGCTGGATAAGAACCAGACTGCTGAGAAGTAAGATTTTGTGCATCAGCAAAAAGAATTGCAGATAGTCTACAACCCCATCATTGCTAAGCTATATCAGAGTGCAGGGGCGGGGGGGGGGGGCGGGTTCTGAGAGACATGCCCGGTGCGTTCCCAGGGGGTCGAGCAGTGCTATCTGGAAGTGCTTCCTCTAGACCCACTGTTGAAAACGTCAACTAAATGTGCCAGAAAAAAGAGCATTCATTGCACACAACTTTCCAAAAATTGAATGACTCCAAATTTATAGCCAAGGTGGTAGCAGTAACACTTAAACTATTATGTAAATCTGGGCATTCTCAATACTTGAATGTGTACAGAGGGAAAAGAGTAATCACTATCCTTTATCAGTACTGTAAACAAGTGGAAATGTAATTCTTGTCCCAAAGAATAAAATCTATTTAAAATTGGCACCCCCCAAAAATAAATACAAGATACGGGTGATAAACCAATCAGAGGGTATGAAGATAGATAACGTTCCACCCTCAGCACAGTAATTAATTTTTTGGCTACTCCAAAACAGCTGTAAAAACTTTTACCCATTATCACTCAATATTTCCCAATTCTGTCTTCTTCTACCACTGGCCTCCAATAAACTCATTAAACAAAGACTTCTCAGGATGGTCATAATCGAAGTGTAACCCAGGCAACTGAAACAACTGTACAAGCAAAATTCTATGCGTTTCTCCCAGTGTATTTCTACTCTACCATCCAGATTACCTTGTTGCTCCGGCAGGCCCCTTAATCATGTGAGTTCTGCATTCTGGAGTTATGATCAATGACCTCACACACCCTTTTTATCTAGATGCATCATATTGAGTTGCAGAGGATAAACAGGCATGGAAAAACTACGAAGTCCATAACAGAACTTACTGCATTTCCTTTACCACAAAACACAACTCTCTTGTCTCCCTTCTGCAAAAGGCACTAACATCCTCCCAATGACCCTGGTTTGCAACCTCAGCATCATCCCTGATGTCTGCCATACTCTACCTTTGTCATTTCTTGTCATTTCTCCCTCCACGGCATTTCTCACATCCACCTTCTTTTCTTCACCTGCACAATGACCTACCTTATTCAGATCTACAGCAATTCTCTCATAGACTATTACATATCCTAATTGGTTTCTCTGCCTCAAGTGCCCCTCCCCAATCCATATTCCACAGTTATCAAATTGATGTACCTAAAGCCCAGGTGTGCGTATTTCACTCCTATGTTCAAGAAATTCCAGTGACTCCCTATTGCCTGTCTTATCAACTATTAATTCAACTGTATCTTATTCTTTAAAAGAAAATGTGCTTTTGGTCTAAGTCTTATAATGTATAGAACTATTAGGGCAGTATATGATTTATAAAAAAGTAAGTATGCACATATTAGGGCCACATAGTCATATTTTTTTTACTGATGGGTTAGATAATTGAAAATATTTGGATACCACCACAGTGGTGTGTGTGTGTGTGTGTATGTACATATATACGTGTATATGTACATCTCTGTATATACATATATATACATATATGTACATATATACATATGTGTGTATATACATATATATGTACATATGTTATATATACATGTATGTACATATATACATGTGTGTGTATATATATATACACACACATATAGGTTATGGAGAGATACATGGTGGAAGTGGCTAGGCTACAACACATTATAAACAAGGAATTATACAGAATAAGGGGAACAAACATTTGTAATGGGCCTACTTATGTGCCAGGCACTTTATAAATATGTTATTTGATCTTTCACACAAAGAAGTAGTCCTGTAAAGGATATCTTCAAAGGAATGCGTGGCTAAAATAAAAAGAGGAAGAAGGAACAGTCATATAGCCAGTGGAAATGATGACCTCTGGAGAGGCTACATATTTCATTAATAGTTATACAATATAAAGAGAATGCAAGAAAGACAACCAACCGCTTGATGCATCCTCTCTGATGAATTTGAGAGGTCACATGCTACAGGCAGTTATAGGACAGTTGCAATTTGTATAATTGAAGGAAACACCCATATCAATGAAATCTCAGATTCCCTGTAGCCTGAATGTTTTCTGGTTAATTCTACATGGGAATTCCCTGTTTTGCTGCAAATGGTAACATTCCTTAAGATGATGGTAATGAATTAAATTATTGAGAACAAATTCTTTTCACATTACCTTTTTCAAATATATGCATGTCTATGTATACATGCACATATGTATTATATTTTCCTTTTCTTTCACTTCACCATACAGTATTATAAATTGCTGTGTGGTGAGTGAAGGGTTGTTTTTGGGGGGGGGTGGCATTTATTGATTGGCTTTTGTTTTCTTGTAAAAGGTAATAATTTTGATGTAATTGCTTTGATATCTTAATAGAAGAAGAACAAAGGATACAAATCAAACATAATTATCCTATATAACCGTATGTTGATTCCCACATAAGAATTTGCTTCCTATTCTGTATCTACCTTAAGCATTTTTACAAAATTAGCATATTCTGCTAAAGATAGGCATGGATGCTTCACATATTGACTTCCTTTGGAGGAAAGTGTTAGCTACAAGCTGGGAGCACACACTGCTGAAAATGCTTGCTAATACTGTTGAATATTGCATTACACTGGAATCCACTTAATTGTCATATCCCAGTGGAGTCCAAAATGTGCTGCTTAAGTGTTTACCACGATAATCAAAGAGTCTCTGTAATATGTGGAGCCGTAGGATACTCATTCTTGTTTTTGGAATTGCTTTCACAATAAGTAACACACACAGCAACCAAACGTTTAAAAAGCAACTTCATAGTACGGTAGAGGTTATTCATTTAGCAGTTGTAATAAAGCACCCCACATCCAACAGAAAAAAGAAACAGCCTGGAGGGATCAAAGGTTTATTCTGCTGAAATGCAATGGGAAGTTAATTCAACTGATTGTAAAGGTAGAATTTTTGGATACTACTGTTAAAAGATTTGTACTTTTGTTGTGTTCTCAAATTAAAATGATTCAAATTAATCACATATGACTCATCTTGTGATATCCCATATTGCGAGATTGTGATATCACAAGAAAAATTGTAACCTCAGAGGTAATATCGCCAGTTCAGTTGCCCATCCAACATCTGTTTGTTTATTGTAAAACTATTTAGTATCATCTTTTAAAAAGAACTTCTGCCTGAATAGCTAAGGAAATACTGTGGATATAGTCATACTCAAATCATATTCTTCAATATGTAGAAGCACCAAAGTTTCTTTGGATTTATCTCATTGAGACAGGTGTGTCTGAAAATTTGGCAAAACATCCTCAAAGAATAATTTACTACTATTTGATTTGCTTTCCTTCATAGTACATATGGGGAAAGTTTCTGTGGTGGATATCACCATGTATGATGATCTAAAAACATGTTCACTTAAAAAAATTCCCACTTACTCCATCCAGAAACCTAATGGAAGAGCATTTCACCAGTATTAGCTTGGATGATCCTTAAAATAATTAAGAACATTTGTATTTAGGTAGCTTGCAGTAGGATAGCCCAGTCAAGCCATCTCAGATGTGGGCTTTTAGTATTTATCATTTAGGTCCAATTGGATTTCCTTTTAAATTTGCTATATAGTTGTCCTACTGTGCCATATCATGTATGACAGATCATGTTTCAAGAAATTAAATATCTGTGCATCATTGTTCAATAAATAACCTTATACAATTGTACTAAAATATAATCCAATTCTCCATTATCTAAACTAATAGAAGAAAGAGCTGATAATCTCAAACAGCCGACAACCAGAGGATGGACCTTACTATGATATTCGACAGTGCATTGACCTTCTTAAATAAGGTCTGGACTTATTTTGACACAGAGAAAATTTTTTCTGCTCCCAGCATTCCACAGCAAAAGGTCTATATCTCTTGCTTCACAGGGAGTGTTTGAAGAAATGCCCTTGGTACATACTGTGTTATACTTTATTGACCCCAAAGAACTATTCTTTCAGGTAGCTAATATAGGAGTTTACAAAGGTAGAGTCAGGTCAACTAAAAAGAGAGAGACTTTCTCTTATAGTTGTTATTGGCAAAATTTATACCAAAAAAGCTACACAATCAGATCCCTAATTGATTGGGATGAATTGGCTCTCTCTATTAAAAGGATGATTCAGGTCATGAGGAGGGGGTATCCATAGGCCTCCAGGGAGGTTTCATTGACCTTATTCTGAAGCAGTTATCTAAAAACTTTTATTTCTTTTTTAAGTATAACTTAGCTCTTCCAATCCCTAGTGAAAGTATATTCCCTGTTGTTAGGTCATAGATAGAGATCAGGAGAATCCCATTTTCTTCTGGAAAACAAGTGTTTTTTATAAGCTTAAAATACAGTAGCCAAGAATTTGTTTGGAATAAAAACACCCAAAATATCATACCCTACTGTATCAGTAAGGCAGGTTTCATGACTTAGAAGATGACCATGAACATGCCTGTATAGTTTGGAATCACAAAGTATAAGAGATTCTCTAAGTAGAAGACAGGGGAAGCATAACATTTATTTAGACACCAGAGGATCGAATCTCAGAAACAATAACCCCAATTCAATATAGCAGTAATTGTATTCCAAGACCAGTAAATCTACCTCAATGTAACAATGAGGAGATTATAACACAATATTACAGCAAGGAACCAAGTCATCCTGTATATAACCACCTCCCCTGCTGAGGCCTCCCTGTAAACACTCAGAATCCCAGCTGTCTGCTTGCCTACATTCTCTTACCCCTCCCCTCAGTTCTCTGGTTTCCACATCTCCCTGGTTTCCACTCTCTGCTGTCGAAGTTCTTACTCCTTCTCCTTGTGCTGAATTCTGAATTCTAACCTTATAAATGGTTACCTTCTGGGTATTATACTCTTTTACGGCCTGAGGTCTTCACACCCAATCAGCAAAAGGGTATAGGCCTGGGGCTTAGTAAATAAAGGGTTTAGGCCTGCCTACAAACAAACCTCTAATCAAGACTCCTTTCGCTGGCTCTACCTGAGGACTATTGAATGGGGTGGAAAGATCTTTAATCACTCGGCATCACAACACGTACATACAAATCGTTTTAAAAGTGTATCACCAAGGGAGAATGTAAAACTTCTTTTGTTGTACATTTGCTGTATAAATCATATTCTTTCCTTGCTGGTTTAGGTATACAGCTTCTTGAAGATAACTTTTCAACATTTCTTTCCACTCCATGGTACTATGAATCTAAGTGACAAGTTTGTAGTAATTATAATAAAATTATATCCTTCTTACCAGGTATAGTGCAAGGCTCTGTCTTAGGACTTCTTCCTTTCCTTTTTCCTTTTCTTCTCCCTCTCTTTTTTTCTTAATGATCATATTAGTTCACATGGGTTCAACTATCATCCAGCCCTCACTCTTCCTCCTTCTTAAGCTTCGGTCCCACAATGACAACTGGATTCTGCATAAGTCTAAAAGAGACCTCACTATCTTTTCTCACAAATCCTCTTCTTTTCTTATCTTCCCTTTATTTGTCAAGGGCACCATCTTTCTTGTAGTCAGCCAGGTTCACGACCTCAGAATTATCCTTCATTCTTGACTCTCCTTCATTCCACATTTTCCAGTTTCTGTGTCTCGAGATTCTATACGTTTAGTACTTGCTCTTTCAACAATCTGGCTAGCAGCTGTTGTGGGGGTGAAAGACCAACGCAAGCCCAACAACAAGAACGCTACCAGCACGCTGCCAAAGCCCAGGTTCTTTTCATCTGCTTTAGTAAGGAAAGCAATGTTAAGGGGTTGACAGGCTTACTTTAATTCAGCATACAAATATCATTCACTTAGTTCAGGGGAAAAAACCAGCACCCTGAACTTCAGGGCAAAGTACAAACATTGACAGACAGACCTTGTCTGATTCAAATCCCAATACATAGCATCTGGGTTTACAAGCTGGAGGGCTCTTAGCTACAGCTGCCCGAAGTCTCTGCAAGCCACCAAAAGTGAGAGCCCCGTGCAAATGGCTCTGTCTTCTCTTCTTATACCATTTCAACCATCATTGAATGTCATCCGAATGACCAGAACTTAGGCTGCTATGATTGGCTCTGGGGTTAGTATCTACCCTTAGGACCCTGGGAGGTTCACACCCACATAGGTTTAGCACCTAACAGGGGTTAGAGCCTAGGGCTTAGCACTTAGTAAGACTCAATGAAATACACTGAATTACTCAAAGGAAACAAAAGCCAAACTCTTCAAGGGCACTTGGTTAAACTGAGTGCTAAGAGCCCCTTTTGCTTACCAATACACTTGCCTACTTCCTCTTTTTCTCTAGTCACATTGCCACCACCCCAGTGGAGTTTCCATCACTATGTCTTTCCTAAACTACCACAGTAGCCTCCTAATTGGTCTCCCTGCCATGCTGTCTTCCTTCTCCAGGCTTTCTTCCATACAGCTGCCAAATTGATATTTCTGAAACAAAAATCTGACAGTGTACTGCCATGAAATGATGGCTGGTTTTGGAGTCAAAAAACCTGGGTTTGGATTCTGGCTTTTCTATTTTATTCCTATATGACCTTGGACAAATGACATAACGACGTTGGTACCAGTTCTTGCCTCTAAGATGAGAAAGTTTGGCAACCTGGCCTTTGGGTTCCTTTTCAGGACTAAATAGATAGATTGCTGGGAGGGGAATACCTTCAAGTGTTCTGTTCCAAAGAGAAACAGTTACCGTTGGCATTCACTCTCCAAAGGAAGGTAAATTTCGACGGCCAGAAACTGCCCACTTAACTTGAGGTTTACTGGCTAGGTTTCTTTCTGTCCTCTGTCTTCCCGCTTTCTGCCTTAAACCCAGTTCACTCTGAAGCTCACAGATTCGACCACAATAGGTCCCTGCCCAAGCTCCACTTAATGGCTGTATTTTAGCCCTCCTGGTTAGAGTGAATGTCAATGGTAACTGTTTCTCTTTGGAACGGCAATCCTGAGGGTCTTTTCCTCCCAGCTTGATTTTTTTTTTCTTTTTCTAATTAAAAGGGTCATCCCTTGACTCACTTCTTAAAGAGGCCTATTCACTGAATGGGCTTTACCTCTCTCTAAGTGAGTACATGAACAGGCCTTAGCCTGAAAGGACCAGGGTCTCCCATTGCATCCTGGGTCATCTTTAGTCATCCTGATGAATATCAGGCCACTGGACCCGTATGGCTTTAGAGGAGAATGCGAAGCTGGTGATCTTACACAGGCCTCCTTCACTCAAAGTCAACTGCAAGTCATGTCATCATTTCCCTGAAAAACACAAATTCTATGATCCTATAATTCTATAATCCTATGCCGCTCCCTTTCTTCAGATGTTCTAATATGTCCTTTCTGCCTCTTGAGTAAAAATAAAGCTCTTATGTTTTGTTTAAAGCCCTTCAGTTTCTCACTCCCTCCTACCTTTTCAGTCTTACTGCACTTTCCTTCATTCACTCTACATTCCAACCAAGGTACTCTACTTCTTGCTTCATATTTCCTGTATATGATATCACACCTACTGTCTGCATGCCTGTATATAGGATGCCCCTAAAACTGGAATGTGCTTCCTCCTAATCACACAGAAGCGTTAATTTCTACAAAGTTTACCTCAAGTGATACCTCCAACAGAAAATCTATATTCGTGCCTCACCCCAGTGTTAGTGGACTCCTCCCTGGAAGTTACTTTGGATCTACTTTGTATACGTTTTTCTTCTGGTTTCAGTTAGCCTCCTACCCCAGATTATCAGCTCTTTGGGGCAGTGTTATGTAAGTGGTTAGAGAGCTAGCCACAAACTAGGAACACCTGGTTTTAAGTCTTATCTTTGACACACGATCCTTTGTGCCCCTAAGTGAGTCACTTAATTTCTCAGTACTTTAGTCTAGATAACTCTTAAGAGCATACTTTGCAGAGGTGACAGCTGCTCTGGTGGAGTGAGGGTCCTCATCTAGGAGTTCTTAATCTTAATGAAATTTCAGGTCCAATCTCTACTTCTCTCTATCCTCAGGACACAGTATAGTCCCTAGCATACAATAGATAGTTAATAAATTCTGGTTGAATGAATAAATTAATTAATATAATGATCTTTCATCGGTATTGTTAGTATTTTCTGTCTGGCTAAAACCTCTTGGCCCATAGGACAATAAATTTAGCATAAAATAATCTCTGAACTCATCTTAAGCTAAATGTATGGTAAGGTGTTTTATCATAAACCAAATCTGAAGATGGGAGCAAATAAGAGTACTGAGGTCTACAGAAAGCTATGATCTATGAAAGCATCAAAACCACACAACCCACGTTAACAACGAAATAACCCAATACAATAAATTAGGATGGATGTTAATGTAGGTTGCATAAATGCTTAATGAATTGAGTAGAAGGTAGGAGATGTCAGGTGAATGTCTATACGTTAAAATACATTCCTGAATTGCACCATGTCTTGGTTTTTTCATGAAATATACCAACTAAATGAGTTTGTTTTTTGGAAGAGGTCCTTCTCTCAAGTTAAAATGGTATATAATATCGCTAGAGAAATACTGTCATCCTATGCACAGAATTCCCAAATGCACACAGTTAAACTTCCCTTTATCTTACTGGACTGCTAAACAAAGCTGAAACAAAAGTTTAGTTGTTCTGTACTGATACAGGCAATAGCAATTGACTTTTCCCTGAACTGTATGGGACATATGGAAAGGAAAATAACCCCTCTCTGCTAATTTGTTAAGATTCTGGGGTAAGGCTTCTAGTGGCATGTGTAATAGAAGCAGATAAGAGTGATTTATATTAACTAACCAGTTATTTTCTCCACTATTCTGTCCTTCCATCAATCCATCCTATATAAACCTACTACATTCCTGTGATACTAGTTGTTGTTATATGATTTATTTATTGAAATTTTAATTTATGGAATACAACAACCATTTCTAAAAGGTAGTATAATAAGAAGATGATTGCACATGAAACTGTAAATCTCATGTACAACTCGCTATTCCTTTTAAATGCATAATAAAATTATCATGTACATTTCTTTTTTCCCTTTTTTTCTTTCCTCCCCTCATCCTGTCTAGAGATGGCTACCATTTGACATATACCACATACATACACACACATATATATAATCATATGATTTATATGTTAAAGAACTATTAGTGAAAAATCATCAACAGTCATATTAAATGCAAACTCTTTTTCTTGGCCTTCAAAGCTCTCCAAATTATTTTGCCTTCTTGATATTATGACTTAATTATTCTTACAACTTTGTTAAAGTAAAGAAAATATACTTGCTGCCTCTATCATGTCTTGCTAAGTTCTACCATTATATGCCTTTACATATCACATCTTTTAGGAGGGTCTTTTAGATTCATACCACTTCTGATGTTTCCATTGATTTTTTTATCCAAGTGATTATTTTTATTATTAATAAGAATGTATATTGATTGTAACAGATAGTTACCTATACATGCACATTGTTTCCAACTGATGAACTAAGGTTCTTGAGAGAAAGGACTATTTCCTTTCTCTCTTTGTATCCCCAGTACCTGGAACATAGTAGGTGCTTAGTAAATGCATTTTAACTGATTGATTTAAGTTAATCTTTTTTTCTCTTGAATACGTGACGCAATGATAGAGCACATTCTAGGGGAAAGAATTTTGGATGTGGCTTTAAAAAACCTGAATTTAGGACCCAGCTCCAACATTTAGCATCTTTGTGTGACTGGATAAGTCATTTAATCTGCTTTAAGTCTGAGCGACATTTTCTTTCTCTGTAAAACTGAGATAATAATATTTATATCTACCATATAGGGTCACTGTGGAGAAAAGGATATGGAAATCTTAAAGATTACATGAATAAATTCTCTTGTTATGATCTGTAATTGTATTTTAAGCATTTTAAATGATAGTTATTCTTTCCTCTCCACACACATTTTCCAATAAATGTTTACCAATTTATCTTGAAAATCAAATTTATAGTCAACCTTTATAATGGTACAAAAAAAGAACATCTAGAAATATTTCATTGCATTTATAAGACATCAAAAAAATTTCCATTATATACTCATTCTGCACTTTTTGCTTAATTGTTTTACCAATGACATGGGGAAAAAAACTCAGTAAAGGGTCAACTAAAGTACAACTGAAATCTTTAGCTCAATTAAGCTCTTTTATACACAGGATAGTAACTAGTTGTTCTATGTGCTTCAGGACTAAGCATAAAATCCGAGGCTTAATTAAATAGTTCAGTTACTAGGAAGTCTTTTCAGATTGTGATGAGGTTTCAAGGGAGACACTGCAATTTCTTTCATGGGGATCTTCATAGTCTGTAGGGTTGTTGTTTCTTTTTGTATTTTAATGGTAATTGTATGGTTCTGAGTCATGGAACACTACAAACTCAAAAAGATTGAAATGGAAAATGACTCAGAGTGATGGACATGGTGGATATGATCAGGCTATGTGTTACAAATGTGGATTGACACAGGACTAAAGGATTTTGTCAAAGAAATGCATGACTGAAAAAGAAGATGGACTAGTTATATAGCAAAAGCAATGGACGGTTGTTGCTCTGTCTGTGTATTCCATTCTTAGAATTCTCATGGTATTAAGAGAAAGAAAATGTCACTTTGGATGTCACAATGTGACAACCTTAAGAAAGCCCTTGGACAAAAGTCACACAAGAAGGGCAAGTATGGATGGTTTGTGATCTGTATCATTGAAGAGGATGCCCAGATGGAAAAGATTACAAATGTCTCAGAATTTTTGAATATGGGAATGCTACTTTCATTTTGAGAGAGATAAGAGAGATACTTGACAGAGACCATTTTAGTCCTACTATATAGGTTTTCTTGGTGAAATGACATATAATTGCAAAAACGTATAATGAGATCTGACCACAGTAAATGTAACACCATAACCATTTCCATGTTATCTAACTCTTTTATCTAAAGAACTTTATCTAAAGAACTTGATTATAGTAATATTTTTTTCACTGATTTTGTTCCCTAGTTATTCCACTTAAATTGGGCTCATCTTTGTTCTCTCTTTTCCCTGTTTGTGATTTTGTGCCAGTATGAATTTTAAAATCATACTCCCTATTTCTCCCAAATGTCTTTTATGCAAACCTAATTTTGCTTAAATTTTATGTTGTGCTAGAATTTAGCTGCATGAACTCTCTTTGATATTTCTTTAAAGTTGGGTATGAGAATACTAGCCTGTGTCTCCAAGGGCTATCTTGGAGGTATGTTAGAAACCTGGGAAATGGGTTCTTCTCTTATATCCAGGAAGGGTAGTAAGTGCTACCCTGAAATTTTAAAAAGTTGTTTTCCTTTGGGAGTAAAAAGAGATTTGGGTTAAAAATTATAGAGGAGGTAGTGATTATAATAGCAGCTCACATTTATAGGGTATTTCCAAGCTTACACATCACTCTCCTGCCAACAACTCCATGAAGGAGGTAGTGTAAGTATTATTAGACCTGCTTTACAACTGAAAATAAAAGTGAGGCCTAGAGAGTTTGTGATTTGCTCAGCACTATAACTCATTATTTTTGTGCCTAAGCAAGTGACAAAAACTGAGTTGGGGGGCAGTTGGTGAAAGGGAGGAGCTGACCTAAGTTACAACTACCATGAGGAGGAAGCACATAGAGCTCTCCATTTTTTTCCTACTAACCTTGATAATCAGCTGCTAATTCTAATTCTTTCTATTGTTTAAGAACTAAAATTTGACACATGGGGTCAAAGTTTAGGCATCCTAAGCCTAGTTTTGGTTCCAGACTTAGCCATGGCTTGGTTCACTTGACTTCATCATTTGGCTAAAAAGTAATAGGATGGGGTGGGGGTGGGGAGGCAGCTAGGTGGCACAGTGAGTAGATCACTGGCCCTACAGTCAGGAAGAACTGAGTTCAAATCTGGCCTCAGATATTTGACACACTTACTAGCTGTGTGACCTTGGGTAAGTCGCTTAACCCCAATTGCCCTGCCTTCCCCCCTACAAAAGGAAAAAGAAAAGAAGTAATAGGATGAGGTTACAAATTAAAATTTTCTTTTCTTTTTTTCCAATTTAAAATATTATATTAAACTTTTCTACACTATCAGAAATGAAAGATTACTCAAAGCCTCTGCACTTCAGAATAGGAAAGCACTCTTCCAATTACAATCCTTACAGGAAGTTTATTGGATATTACAAATTCAAATTTTCTTATTTTAATTTCAGAGCTCTTCTTATACCACATGGTTTCATAGTAATTAAAAAAATTTAAATCCTTCTTCAAAATATTCATGTAAGAAGTAGGCAGGGAGCAATCATCATTATTCTTATTTCATAGTCACCCAAAAATCTTATTCGTTTTGTCCCCTAGCATATATCCAATCAATATTTGGAACCAGAAGCAGGTGCCAGGCCTTCAACTCTTTGTCTAATCACTAAGCATGCATAGGTTTAGCAGAAGTTAGTCATTTTATTGGTATTGTTTAGTTTGGAGACTACTAAAGAAAAATATGTAGAAAAAGAAAAGTAAATTATTCTAAGATAGGAATCCATATAAAAACCAATCATGTGGGGCAACTAGGTGGCGCAGTGAGTAGAACACTGGCCCTGGAGTCAGGAGGACCTGAGTTCAGCTCCGGCCTCAGACACTTGACACATGTAGTAGCTGTGTGACCTGGGGCAAGTCACTTAACCTCAATCGCCCTGCGAAAAAACAAAACAAAACAAAACAAAAAAAAACAATCATGCTACTTAGAGATAGTTATCCCATAGAATACTCTGATAAGAGGGGTTAAAAACAAATTTATGATGAACGCTTTGTTTTGAGCAACAACTATTTTTTTGAGTTTTTTCTTTGTTGAACTTTATATTACTTTTGTAAAAATAAAGGAAATGAAATACACAAATCACTGCCTAAATCTTTCTAATGATCCAACTTGAACTGATAAGGGGATTAAAATGTAGCATACATAGGGACTTCTAGCTCTACTCATTCACATTCTGTCTCAATGGACATGAAATATTTATTCACCTAGAGAGATTAATGACTAATGCCAAGTGTAGGGCAGCTGACACGGTAACATCCCAGTTCTGTTAAATATCTTTCCCTTTTGTGACCACCTACAGCACTTATGACTGTACCAATCCTTGGTCCAGCTGTGCTTTTTGTTTTGTTTTTGTACTCTATTCCAAATATTTTCTATCCAGTTAGATTGCAAGTTTCTCGAGGTCAGAGCCTTTTCCGCTATTGTAAATACACATATATTTGATAAAAGTGTGTATATATGTATACACATATATACATGAAGTATATACATTTGTGTGTAAGTTTACATATATAAATGTATACACAAGTATACATGTGTATATGAATACACAAGGATACATCATATATGAATATATAAGAATAAAAGTATATGCATGCATATAGATAGATACCTCAGTGTTAGACTTTGGTACTTAATAACTATTGTGTGATTGTAGCAACAATAGGGGTAGCAGCTGCTGTGGGGGTGAAAGACCAACACTAGCCCAACAACAAGAACACTGCCAGCATAGGTTCTTTTGATCTGCTTTACTAAGGAGAGCAACATTAAGGGGTTAATACTCTTATTTCAATCCAACATACAAATATCATTCACTTAGTTCAAGGGAACAAGCCAGCATCCTGAACTTTAGAGCAAATACAAATTACAAACATACATTATAAACAGACTGAATATAATTCATAGTTACCAAGAAACCATCAACATCTGGGTTGATGAGCTGGGAGGCTCTTAGAGCGGCTGCCCAGAGTCCCATGCCAACACTCCTCCAGGAGTGAGAGCCTCAAGCAAATAGCTCTGTTCTCTCTTTTTATACAATCTTTGGATATCATGTCATCTGAGCGACCAGAACTTAGGCTCCTACTATTGTCTTTGGTCTTAGCAACTCCCCTTAGGACCCCAAGGGCTTCACATCTACATAGGCTTAGCACCTAGTAATTAAGGGTTTGGGCCTGGGGTGTAGTACCTAGACTCAATCAAAGAGACTTAATTAATTTGTCATTCTAAAACAGTAAAAACAGTCTAAACTTAACTGCCAATGCAGTAATTAATCCAATTAATTACTTCACACATACTATTTTAATAATTCCCATTCAGGTACTGATAAATTAATTTCCTTCTGACAAAAGGAGTAAATCAGAAAGTATGACCCTATACATATACATATATATATATTTACATATACATACATATATACATATATATATACATATATACATATATATATATACACATATATATTATGTCTCACAATTCTGAGACTTGCAACTGTTTGAGGGGTCTCTGGGGTAATGCTTGGGTTGAGGTTTGAGCATGAATTATAAAAGCATATAGAGGTATATTTTTGTATGTTTTATCTGTTTTCTAGGGAAGTGTAGTGCTGTCTTAGGCCAACCTCAGGAGTCTGAATGATCTGGGTGATGCCACGAGTATTATCCAGGACTACCCTGGAAGTTCACATTCAAGTAAAGAAGGCCACAAAGATTTAAGTTCTAGGCATGTACAGTTAAGTATCTGACAGCTCCTGACTGCTGGGCTTTCCCTTGGCACCACAATTCAAAAGGTTGTTGATGTTTGCTTAGTTGGTATACATCATACATCATGTATCCTAATGACCTTTCATAATGTTGGAACTTGAGAATTCTCCAGGCAAGGATTAAAAAAGAATGACTAACAATTATGTCTGTTCTCTCTGTTTTTACTCATGTTGTGAAAAGAAGCTATTGGAGTTAGAAAAGAATTTTAGAACATTTTCTGAGCCGAGTTCCACTGTGTCTCCTTGAAATAGAATAGACTGCTAACATGGTGCCAGAACAGCCAATCATTTCTGTGAAATAATCCTTCAAGTCTGGTGTCACCCAGACAAGATGGGCTGGCTGGTTAAATTGTCATTTTTAGGTCAGTTGTTTGGATATCATACAGACAGAATGACACTTGGTGCCCGGAGGAGATCTCTGTTGACAACCTGTAGTTATATAATGGTCATTGCTGCTACTTTGCAAGGTTGAAATTTCCTGCATTTTTTGTTTTTAGTGTGAAATTTCATTGTGTAGGTTTTTAATTTCCAAATATATATGCTTTTAAAAGCACTTTGTATGTGTGTCTGTCAATTCTTTCAGCTAGAACTTACTTTGATCATTTTGCTGCTTGGACTAATAATAAATACAGTTATGAATACCAGAAGACTAACTTAGCTAAGTTTGTAGCTTTTCAAATAGAATTTACCATTTTCATTCTTTTCAGACCAAATTTCAATGATGTATGGAACGTGTGCTGAGCATCCACTTAGTTGACTTTGTAGAGGCTCATTTACAGAATGGTTAGCCTTCAGGTTATGGTTTTTTTTTAATCAGTCACAGCAACTCATGAAAATTGTTTCTTAACCTATAGAATGAGATGTATATCTTTGGACATGCAATGTAGTTGTTTTACTTAAGTTTGTATTTATTAGTATGATTTTGTTCTTTTTGTTTCAATGGGGAAGTGGAAGAAAAATAAATGCTCATTAATTGAAAATTAACAGTAATAGTAGCATTAAATAAGTTATATTAAATAACTAAAATGTTAACAAAATATCAATAATAGTATCATAAAAACTATCTTTTAAGGGAGAAAACATAATATCTGCAGTTAAGTGGCTTGGTGACATCATAAGTATCATCAACACTGATGGAATCATAGTTCTTTGAAGTATTAGATAAAAACCAAAGTTTATATGATTTTAAGTTTAATGCTAACCCTGTGAATTAGGTAATATAATTATCTTTATCCTCTATGCACTTTGCAGATGAGCCATAGCACAGAAAGTGAAGTGACTTGTGCATAATCACACACACAACAAGTGTCTCAGGCAAAATTTGAACACAGTTCTCCTGACTCCATGATTAACATATGCACTAGCAACTTGCAATCAGTATCTGCTTTTCATGTGTATTTCATTCTCTATAGAATTTTCATGGCAAAAAGAAGCCTAGGATTTTACTGTCGCTGTAGTCTGCATTCCTTAGTAAGCACGCAATCTGTCTATTTGATAAACTCTATCAATATACAGTAAATAGCACTCTGAGGGCATTTTTTTTTTATTTTCTTGCCTTGGAATATAATAGGAAGTGATCATATTTTTTTCAACAAGATGGTTTGTATTAAACATCCAGCCCAGCAGCTCCCATGGGTCCTATTAGATAGACTGTCATAACAGTTGGGTTGATGGTTGAAATATCAAATGCTGAAATTGCAGGGACTGTGTCTCTGCATGTGTATGTGATCGGTGGTGTATATGTGAGATATGTGTCTCAGCTCTCAGCGGTTTCTTTGTTGTGGCTGTTTTGGAGGAAGAGATGAGAAGATTAGTCAAAGTTCTCTTATAGGAAGCACAACTTGGAAAGGGAAATCACAGTAAGACCTTGGAACCAAAGAAAATTGATCTAATGGATTGAATAAGCGTTCACATGAATAAGTTATTATAATATCTACTTGTTCTTCAGTTTGATGGGAAAAATTGAGGTGATACATTAGTATGGCAGAATCCTTTTTGCCTTTAATGTCAAATGATTTTCTCCTCAGCAACATACTATGAATGCTAAAATGTTACCGACTGAATGAAATTATCAATGGATAGTAATTATATTCTCTTAATTTAATTCTCAGTAATCTGTAGGATTACCTGACCTCTTAATCTCCTCATCTATCACAATTAAAAGGAATCACAATCTCCACCCACTTTAAAAAACAACAGCAATGAGTTGCTTTTTTGGGGGGGGGGGAGTCAGAATGCAGGGAATAGTTGGTGAATTTCCTCACTATGGAATTGCTCCAGGAAATATATTTGGCTATGCCATTCAGATTTCACTTTTCATATCCCTGTAGGAATAGTAAAATCAAGGCACAGAGAAGTTGTTTCAACACATTCAGTCCCATTAATGGTACGGTAAAGTGGAAAGAATGCTAGCCCTGGAGCTGGATGATTAGGTGAATAGAGCACTGGGCCCGAAATCAGGAAGACTTGAATTCAAATCTGGACCCTGGACAAATCACTTAATTTCTGTTTGCCCCCATTTCCTCAACTGAGGAACTCAGCTGGAGGCATGGGAACATAATTAAAAAGTTGTTGTGAGGCTCAAATTACATAATGTTTGTAGAAATCAAAAACTTAGCACAGCGCCTAGCACATAGGCACTATATGAATGCTTATTTCCTTCCCTTCCCCCTCCGGGTTTAGATCTTTACACTGAGGCTTCCCACTTGTATGAACTTGGGCAAGTCATGTAAATATCATGGGACTTTGTTTCCTCAGTTGTAATATGAAGAGGATGGACTAGCTGGCTTCGGCAATTCTGTTCTTTTCTGGATATATATTATAAGATGAGAACATCTTTCTTTTACTTTAAGAATTAATGACACAAAGCAATCAATCTGTTCATGTTAACGTTAAACCAGTGTGGATTCTAGCCATAAACCACCCTAGATTTTCCAATAGTTAATTCCTAGTTATCTATATGGTGATTTTTTTTCTTTCCATAAAGAAAATGTGTTACGAAATGTAGGAAACCAAACCTTACTTTTTATATCAGTGCCCTTCATATCACCAGCATGTAATATGATAGAAAATTGTCTGGTTTTAAAATAAAAAAATCTGGGTTTGACTCTTAGCCCTGACATTTAGCTGCATGACCATATAGTTTACGACCATATGGGCCAACTCACTTGTAAAGTAAGTTAGAGTGATTCTTTTGGTTGTGGGTGCTTTAGATAGTGTTTGAGGAACACAACAATCATTACAACAATAATACTAATGATAACAACAGCAACTCACTCTTAACAAAGTGTCTTTCCAAATTGGAGAGCAGTCTGGAATTATGTCCAAAGAGTTATTAAACTGCCTCTACCCTTTGGCCCAGCAATACCCCTACTAGGTCCATTTCCAAAGTTGACTAGAGAAAGAGGAAAAGAACCTATATGTTCTAAAATGTTTCAAGTAGCTCTCTTTGTTGTGGCAAAGAACTGGAAATTGTGGGGATTCCCATTGGGGAATGGCTAAACAAGTTGTGGTATATGATTGTGATGGAATACTACTGTGTTATAAGAAATGACGAGCTTGGTGATCTTAGAAAAACATGGATAGACTTGCAAAAAAAACTGAGTGAAATGAGCAGAACCAAGGGAATGTTGTATACAGTAGCAGCAATACTTTTTTAAAGAACAACTTGGAGTAACTAAGTCATTTTGACTCTTATAAATACTCAAATTAACTACAAAGATTGTGAAGGAATACTCTACCCACAACCAGAAAAAGAACTGATAAACAAAAGTATGTATAAAATGATCTATGTGTGTGTGTGTACATATTTGTATCTAATGGTAGCCATTTTGAGAGTGGACTGAAGATAAAAAAAGGGGGGAAGTTACATGATAACTTTAATCATAGATTTAAAAGGAATAGCAAGTTGTACACAATAGATTTGTAGTTTCATGTGCAATCTTTTTTTTTGTATTCTACTATGTTATGGAAATGCCTGTTTTGTTTCTTAAGATTGGCATAATTTTTTTAAAGTATCTTTCCACAATAACTCTGTGAAGTAGGCACATAATTGTTGCTTTTCCATATCCTCTTAGTTGGATTGCACACCCACTTAACAGTTGTAACGAAAACACGTTCTAAAAGTGAATTGTGGTTTTCATTGTTATTTGGCTCTCCCCAAATGCCAGTTAGAATAGCAGTCTAACAAACAGTTACAACTGCAGACCCAATTCCTCGGGTCTTTCCAGAATTTTCATGTGCCTTTTTCTACTTTTGTTCTGTCTGTACCCCAAAAGAGAACATAAAGATGAATTATTTGTTCTTTTGTATTTAGGAAGCTCTATTTCCTTCCATTGGAACAGATAATTAAAAATTTCTTAGGACAATAGTTTTATAGATACTAGATTTATAGCTGAAAGAACCTCAGATATCATCACCTAGTCCAACTCTAATTTTAAAAATAAAGAAACTGAGGCTCAGAGTTGTTAAGTGATGGGCTGCTGTCACACAGGTAGTGAGTAGGAGAGCCAAAATTTCAATCTCATTTTTCTCATTCTAAATGCAATGTTCTTTTTTCTTGCCTTCCTTTCTTCTCTCCCTGCCTCTCTCACTTACCTTCATCTTAAAATGATTTAAATAAAACATTTTACTGTGAACATTTAATTAGCAAACCCTCTGAAAACAATGATTCTGTTCACAGCATGAGGCAATTGAAGGAATCATGAAACAACAAACAAAACATAGATACTTTTCCAAGGCAGTGGCCAAACTCCTACCATGGAGGAATTCTTTTGTGGCTGAGGTTCGAGTTACTGGGCAGAGGATCATTCTGAGAAGTCACATCCTGCTTCAGGGAGAAAGAAAGGGTCCTTTTGAAGCATACTCCACAGGTGTCATCCAACTCCCTGACTCTATACTCCTTCTTCTATTCTTAGTGCTAGAAGTAATGGCATGGTATGAATGGTGCCAATGTGCACATTTTCTGACAATAAAATGTGTCAGAAGATATCGTTTTCATTAAGCGAATTAATAGTTCATATGGAAATTAAAATTATAAAACATAAATTAGAGAGCTGAAGATGAAATGGATCAAAGTTTACAGAGCAAACCATAGAAGACTTAGGTGCAAAGATCATCTCTGATGTATGTATACTGGATGTCTGACCTCCAAAGTCATGTAATCACTCAGAACCTGATGCATTTTTTCCTTTTTTTAAAGAAGTTTTTATTTATGTCTTGTATTTCTTACATCATCATAGTCATCTCAAGTATTCCCTCTCTTCTTTCTCTCCCAGAGCCATCTCATATAACAAATAGTATTTTTTAGAAAGGAAAAAAAAAGTAAACGCAATTGATGGATATATTGAAAAAGTCTGAAATCATGTGTACAATGTATAAAACCAATACACCTCCCACTTCTATGAAGGGAGGGGTGAGTTAGGAGCATCCCCTCATATCTCTTCATTTAAGTCATACTTAGTTTTGATAATTGTGCTACATTCATTTTCAATTTTTTTTGCTGTGTCTTTCTTTCCATTTCCATTGTCGTAGTTACTGTGCATATTGTTTTCTTGACTCTACTCACTTCACTTTGCATCAGTTCATGTAAATTTTTCCATGTGTCTCTGTATTCATTGCACCATTTTGTACAACATAGTTCTATTCCATTACATTCATGTACCATACGTTATCCATTCCCCAATTGATGAGAATCTACTTTGTCTTCAATTCAAGTCTTTTTGTAACCAAAAAGTGCTGCTATAAATATTTTGGTCTGTATAGGGACTTTCTTCTCATTAATGTCTTACTTGGGGTATAAACCCAGTAATGAGGTCTCTGAGGTCCAAAAGGTTGCAACAACAGTGTTGCTAGCAGCTACTGGGGGGATATAAGACCCAATAAGACCAGCAACAAGAGCTGCCAGCACAGTTTCTTTGATCTGCTTTTCTAAGGAAAGTAACTTTAAGGTGTTAACAATCTCACTTTAATCAAGCATACATATATCATTCACTTAGTTTAGGAGGAAAAGCCAGCACCTGAACTTCAGAGAAAATACAAACAGAAATTATAAGCATACATTATATAAACAGAACAAATAACACACAGAGATCAACAGACAGGCCTCTTATCTGTCTGACCAAATCACAGTAGTTACCAGAAAAGCACCAACACTGGGATTTCTTCAAAGCCGGGGGTGTGGGGGGTCTAGCAGCTACCCAGAGTCTCCACATCAACATTCTTGCAGTGAGTGAGAGCCCCAAACAAAATGCTAACCTTTGAGTTTATATACCCTTCTTAGGGCCCGAAGGCTTCATACCTAATCAGCAAAAGGGCATAGGCCTGGGGCTTTGCACCTAGTAAGACTTAGGTACTTGATTACTTTAGCTTTCTAAAAGACAAAACTGTTAAAAAAAAAAAAGTCCCACCCTGCTTCACATTACAAAGGTATAGACATCACTTTATTTGCATAATTCCAAATTGTTTTCTAAAATGGTTGAACTATCCCACAGTTCCACCAACAATGTGTTAGTGTGCCTATCCTTCCACAACCCCCTCTACATTGACTATTGCCATTTTTGTTTATTTTTATTTTTTGCCTATTTGCAGAGTGAGAGATGAAACTTCAGGGTTGTTTTGATCTTCATTTCTTTTATTATTAGTGATTTGGCACATTCTTTCGTGTGGTTGTGAATACTTCGCATTTCTTCTTTTAAGAATTGTTTATTCATATCCTTAAACTAATTATCTACTGGAAATAGCTATTAGTCATGCATATTTAGTAATTGCTTACGTATCTTGGATATTAGACTTTTGGGGAGAAATTTGATGGAAAGATTTTTTTCCCCATTCAATCACTTCATTTCTGACTGTCTTTTTAGACTCAGGTCCCTTGCAGAGATTTGTTAAAAGTCTCCCATGAAATTGGTCTTTACACAATTTTAAATTTTACTTGCCAATAACTAGGTCAAATAGTGAAAGGATGCAGTTCTTTAAGACAGTAAATTGAAGTAGGGTAGATGGCTAACCCATGTTGGTGGAGAAAATTTTTTTCACAAGTCAGAACCAATACTGATGAAAAACAGGTGTGGTTTCAGTAATAAGGTTGCTATGTACATTACAATCAAAGAATTAAATTCAAGGCATTACATTGGTTTTATTTAATAAATGGCATGTACTAGGCGCTATGCTGGGCACAGTGTTTACAAAAGACCTTACCTCAATTTTTCTTTGAACTCCATCCCTAAAATCGATCTCCAATGTCTGATTGTTGTGTGGAGATGAACCTGCAGTCCCAGATACATCAGTGGAATCCAATGTTTGTCAGGGCCCGTCGAGCTAAAAGGACTTCTAGAATCCACCTGGAGTATGTCTTTCTGTCCATGTCTGTTGTTTCAGGGGTAACCTAAGTTCAGAAGCATTTCCAAGGAGGGTTGAGTACCAAGTGTTGATTGGTTTGCCAGTGGTAATTCATGAAACAGCTAACACACGGAGAGTGTGCAAACTGAGGTGATGGAAGTCATGGTCATGACTCATAGTTGTGATATCCTGGACTTATTGAAGTAAGTTCTTTAAACAGCAAACTCCTTTACCACTTACATTTAAGTATTTGTTTACCTAGTACATTTAAATATTTGTTTACAGATTATTAACAACCTAACAGAGATGGTAATAGTGGGAAAGAAGTGTTTCTAAAAGCTCAAACATTAAGATCCCTTGAAAACTACTTTTCTATTAGAAATAAAGATTTAAAACATATAAAATTATAATGCTAGTCAATGAGAAAATATGATTTGTTTTCTTAAAATTTATTACTTGTAATTTTTCAGAAATATATTTCTTATGTGAAGTGATCTGTCTCTCTCTCCCTCTCTCTCTCTCTTCCCATCCTCATATACACATTCATACATATACACATCTATATGTGTATTATGCATATCCAGTAAAGATATACTACATATGTGTACATATACAAATTTGAGAGAGAGTACAACTGATTCATTTTCAAACCCAGTGTATAGAAAAATAAAATATATTCCCTAAGTGTTTGCCATCTAAACGGGACATACAATGTGATTCATTAATAAAATATATTTCTTATACAATCTAATAAATCTCAAACATATTTCAATGACTTGTTTTTGGTCACAGAGAAATATGTAGTGAGTAACTTCAAATAATATTTCAGGAAGAATATTTTGTTTTTTAAGATGTATTTGTAAGGGGTGATAGCTAGTGAAGTTAGAAGTGAGGATAAGATAGAAGGTTCAGCATCAATCAATTATTCAATCAATAAGCATTTATTTATGAAGTACCTGTTATGTACCAGTCACTGTCCTAGACACCTGGGGGACAAATTGAAAATGAAATACAAGCATATAAGAGGTTTTATTCTTACTTTGTCTTTTGATTTATAGTGATGGATTTTTTTTTATCCTGATGGATTTTGCTAAATCCTATTATCAAGTTACTCCTAAAAGGTGAGCAAGAATGATATAAAGTTTGCTGTCCAAGTGGGCGGCAAATTATAAATCTATAAAAGGTAGTATCCTAAAGTATGAGTTGAGAATCCGCAGTAGAAAGAAACAAAAGGTGAAATTCCAGAACTAGAATGATCATAATTTAGGAAATTGATGCAGTCATTCCGATGTTTCTTTAAGTGGCTGTGAGAGAGAGAGATTCAGGCAGACAGAGACAGAGACAGAAACGGACTTGGGGAAATCAAAATTACATAATCTCTGTGATAGTAGAAGTCTCTCTGAACTTGTATCTAGATATATTTTCTCTCCTTCCAGAAAGATAAGAATGCAGAATCACAGAATGTCATTTGGAAGGGATCTCATTGGCTATCTGGTCTAACCTATATTTTACCAAGAATCCTCTCTAAACTATACTTAATAGTAGTCATCCAGACTTTCTTGAAGACAAGTGAGGGGAAACATACTACCTCATATAGCTCATTCCACTTTGAGGTAGTTCTAATTTTTAGGAAGTATTTTACTGGTTATCAGGCATAAATTTGCTTCTCTACAACTTCTTCCCATTGTTCCTCCTTGGAGCCAAGAAGTAGAAGTCTAATCCTTTGATTTTTTTTTTCCAGAATTACAATCCTAGAAGAATTTGAAGACATTTGTCATATCTTCCATTCTTCGTTCCTCATTTCTTTAAACTGCTCTTCATAATGGTATAGCAGTCCATTTATATAGGACTTCAAGATTTTTAAAGTGCCTTATCTATATTATTTCATTTGACTTACAACAACCCTTCAAAGTACATGCTATCATTCCCATTTTACAAATGTGGAAACTGGCAGTGAGAATGGTCAAGGGACTTGCCTAGAGTCACTCGGCCTCATAAAGCTCTAAGTCTGGATTTAGACTCAGCTCTTCCTGACTCCAAGTCCAACATTATACATACACCACAGTCTCAAGGCTCTTCATAGTCCCTATTCCTGTCCTCTGAATACTCCCTGGATTTTCAATGGTTTTCCTAAATTCCAGCACCCAGAACTGATGAAATTCTCTCAGTTTCTCAGCAGGACAGAATATAGTAGAACTCAACTGCTTAATTCTGATAACTAATTTTCTCTCAATTCAGTTTAAGATTGTGTTAACTTTTTTGGTTGATATATAAAAATATTTATACACACCAAACTTTCATTTCCATAGCCTCCCCCCCCCAGATCTTTTTTAGACAAACTGCTGTACAGTTGAGCTTACTGTATATTACAGATGAACTACTATATTAAATCCTTAACATTTTTTTCTGATCCACTACTCTAATAACCCTGTTTAAAAAAAAAGGAAGTTAGGTTAGTCTGGCATGGCCTCTTCTTGATGAGGTCTTTTGGTATTTCTCACCAGCAATTCCCTTTATAGTTTGCGGATTTCACCTTTCTTCTTCTTTCTTCTTTCTCTTATTATCTTCTTCTTCTTCCTCTTCTCTTCCACTTTCTTCTCCTCCTCTTCCTCTACCAAAAATTGAAACAATTACAGCAGTCCATTTCTGTAGCACCCTCCTGTTATACAAGATCTTTCAATGATCTGGACTGCTGCAATAGCCTTTTAATTGCCTCTCCTACCCATGCTACACAGCTGCCAAAGAGATATCCATAAAACACAGTTCTAAGTACAACATTGACCTGTTCTGAAAGCTCCTGTTGCTCTCAGTTTCCACTGAGATGAAATAGAAATTACACTATTTGACATACAAAACCATTCACAACTTGGATCCAGCCAAGCTTTCTAGGTACACTAATTTCTGCAGAATCTACATTCCAGGCAAACTGGCCTATTTGCTATTTGTCATACATAACATTCTCTCTCCCACATCTGTACCTTTGCCCAGATTGTCTCCCATTCCTGAATTATACTCTTACTTAGTCCTCATTACATCCCTAGGTTCCTTCTAAGCACATCTCAAGAACCACCTCCTAAACAATGCCTAGTCTTATCTCCCTTTCCTTTCAATTTCCAGTGTGTTCCCTGCCCAAAAATTACCTTGTGTTTTCTTTTCGATATAGTTCAGGGGTCCACAAACTCTGAAAAGTATTTTCTAAGGGCCAAATATAGCTGCTCAAGAGCCCCATAAAAACATGCAGCTGCCAGATTTTACCTTTGTGCAGGCCAAGTTTGTAAACCCAAGATATAGTTTATATTTATTTTTCTGTGTTCGTGTTTCCCCACACTTGAATGTAATCTTCTTGAGGATGAGGATGGCTTTACTTTTTTTTGTATCTCCAGTGTCTGGGAGAGTATGTAGGGATTTAATAATGTTTCTTAATGAAAATGAAAGAAAAATCACTGAGAGTCATTGGGTGATCATATCTGCCACTTATTTGAGTTTCTACAATGCTTTTTCTACTCTTTGTGACTTCAAGTCCTTTATGGCAGCTAGTTATTTCTTATTGTGCTTCCTACTTGTCTTAGACATCATCAACTCTCTATTGCCTATTTTATGTATTTTTTCAGACTATCCCCCATTCCTGGGATGCTCTCTTTCTTTACTTCCACTTTGTAAAACCCCTAGTATCCTTCAAGTATCAGTTCAAGTGTAACCTAAATGAAGACTTAATTCACACTCCTCCCCCATATTAGTGCCCATTCTCACTGAAATTAGTTTTTATTTTGGTAGAGAAAAGAGAATATAAATAAGTATTGAAAGGCCCTGCCTTTTTTCCATTGTAATTTTCTTATCCATCTCTAACTATGGTCCTAGCTCTTCTATTCCTTCCTGAATCTTAACCTTTTTTGTAACAAAATGACTAAAAACAATCTTTTCCATTTTTCCCCTTGCCCTCAGAATATCCTGACCTTTAGCCCTCCTGATGGCATTAGTTCTTCCTTTAGAGCACTCTAAAAAGAAAGAGGTGTCTCCTTACCGCCCATTGCCTTTTGCATGCCAACTCATTTCATTGCAGACAGGGCAGTCCCTGCCCAAGGGGCACATGGGGGGTCGGGGAGGGTGCCCTGGGAAGCTTGTCATGGTGTCATGTTTACAGCCCAGCTGAGTATAACTCAGTAAAAGGGATATTTTTTTCCCCAAAAAAAATTAAAAAGAGAGATGGTAGTATTATCAGCATGGAAACTCCCTCCCCCAATGTAGACCAGCAATTCTTCTGTTAACGCTGCGAAACAGTGACTTGCCCGGGGTCAGGGTCACATATTTATCATGTGCCAAGGCCAAAACTTGAACCCAGGTCTTACTGACTCTAAAGTCAGGTCTAAAAGCACTATTCTACACTACTTTTAAAAGAAATACTTAGAAATACTAAGAAAAGTTTTTTTTTTTTTATTATTTCTGTTGCCATTAGTCAGTGTTAACTGTGAAATCATTTGTTTTGCCAACACACTACCTTTCCTTTCTTTGTGCATCTCTGGAAACTCTATCGTGAAGCTAACTGGAAAGGAATAAAGGTATATCCCTTGCAATAAACTCAGAGGTCAATAGATTCTGTGCTTATTTGCCTGGATGGGTTCATATTTCTATGGGATGCATTTTCTTTAGCACTTAAGATCAATTAATACTTGTATTGCTACTTCTATTTGATTCTGATAGTCAGCTAGAGAAGGCATCTTAATTTTTAAAGACCCTGATCTTTATGACAGGATTTTCAACATGCATGAATTAAAGAGCAATTCTATTGTACATTAAAAATGAACATGGTTCCTTCCTCACTGAAGGGAGTTTTCCGCTTCTTTCACTACCTGACAAAGCCACTTATAGTTTCTCTAAAGATTTCTAGGTCTTTGAGACATGAGGGAAAGCTTGAGCGCTTCACTTGAATTACAGTACTACTAATAGTATATACTGTTAAAAATATCGTGTATTTAATAGAGTTGGAAAGCAATTTAAATCTAAAAAGAGAAATATTAATGAAGATGTGGAGAAGGAACAATGGCAGAGAAGCTAATATTTTGCAGAAACTTTTACTTGAGACACATCTGTAAGAAAAAGTGCAAGAGGTTTGGAGGACTCACTCATGATTTCTAATCATAATGTTTTGTAATGCTTAATGTAATATAAAGAGATTCCTCCCCAAGAAACCAGAAAGCATAGGAAGTCGCCACTACCTGAACAGCTACAGTTAGGCTTTAAGAATATGGTACCATATCAAGAAAATGGAGAAATGTCTTCATCACTTCCCATAATATATGCTTGCCTTCCCTTTGCATCCCTATTTTTCCTTTTGGAGGCAATTATATCATACAGTGGATGGAGCATTTACTAGCTGTATGACCTTGAGTCACTTAACCTGTGATTTGGGTCTGTTTCTTCAACTGTAAAATAGAAATAATAACAGCACCCACCTTGCAGAGTTGTTGTGAAGGTCAAATTATATATGAATATGTATATATGGGTGTGTGTGTGTGTACATACATACATATATATATATATATATATAATTTTTTAAAATGCTTAACACAGCATCTAGCAAATAATGATTAATAAGTGCTTGTTGACTGAGTATATAAGACAGGATATTGTCCTTTTGCTATGGAATTCATGTTGAGGTCATGAAGGAAATGACAGGTGTGGTTTGGCAAGAAGCATTATAGTTCTAGTACTTTCTATTTCATTTGGCGTGAAATTCTTGGTTGGACAATCCAACATGTTGGATTCTAAAACAGTATAAAATGAAGTCCCTTACTCATACAGCTTACCAGCCAGATGAAAAGCTAAGATACAAGTAAGGACAACAGAACAATTAAAAAGAATACAAGCCACTGGAAGAATTCAAAATAGAGTCATTATGGGCTGGATTGGCCTAGAAGACACAATGGAGGAGAATCAGTTTTGGGTTGGGCCCCAAAGAAAGTATGTTTATTTTGGCAGAGAAGAAAGTGGAGAATATCAAGGTGAGAGATGAACAAAACAATGAAACTGATACCAGACATCTACTACCATTACCTCTTCCACAACTTATCTGTTGCTTCTTTGTCCTTTTGGTTTCTCTATCAGGCCCACCTCTCCCTGTTTTACCATTCCTCCTTCAGTTCACTATCTCTCATTCTTATTCTTCCTTTCTTCTTCTTCTCCTTCTTTCTCTACTTGCCATCTTTTCTCTTGTCCAATTAAATAGCATTTGTATCTTTTAAAGGGAAGATCCTGGAGGTTATTGGGAGGTGGGGCAGGGTAATAAAATAGAACCAGTTGTTAGAAATCCTCAAATGCCAGAATTAGAACATGTTGATCTGAAATATATTATATATACACACATATATGCATATATACATATTCATGTATATATATGTATAGAGATAGTATAAGTATGTATGTATGTATATACATGCATGTATATATATGAATATATAGAAACCTCATAAGTTTTTAAAGAAGGGAATGATATGATCGAAATGGAAGCCATGGGTGAAATAGATTAATGAGAGCAAAGAATGGAGACAAGGACAGCTGATAGCAACCCAAGGGCAGGTTTATGAGTCTCAAGCAAAGGTTGTATCAGTGGGAATGATAAAGAAGAAATAAACTGGAAACATTTGGGAAGAAAGAATTGACAGAATTTGGTATCTAACTAGATACGGGAGGCAAATAAGAGTGAGGCATCCAAAATAACAAAGACTTTGAGCCTCATAGAGTAGTACAACCATATATATATATGTATATGTATATATATGTATATGTGTATATGTGTATATATGTATATATGTATATATGTATATATATATACACATATATATATGTGTGTATACACACACACACACACATATATATATATATGTATATATATACATGTTTCCTTTGGGAAAAGACCTGGTAAATGTCATTCAATCAGTGGTTAATGCTCAAGAACGTATAGTAGAACCTAATAATAATATATTAGGCAAAGGTCTCAGAAGTCTGAGTTTCTGGGAATGACAGGACTCAAGAGAACTGGTTTATTGACTTTGAAGTAGGCCTTTTAGGTCCCCTGAGCTAACATAACATAGACTTCAAAGTCTCTGAGTACGATTACCATGATTTTCCCAGACTACCAGATGGCTTGATCAGGGAAACGCTACATTTCAGGTATCCTCTAAAGCTTAGTGCACTGTGAAGAAGTGCCAGTTGGCCTTAAGGGAGCTAGCTAGCAGAGCTAGGAAAGATTGGGCTCCAGCTCTGGCCCCAGCTCAAAGATGTTGGCCACTGCTCAATTTCAGCTACTTAGCTGGCTGGAGGAAAAGCCATTGTGTATTCAGGATTCACTGATGCAACAGTAAACCCTAGAGGGGAACAATTGATTTCCAATTAACTAGGACATTAGAGGGGACAGAGTGTCTGTCAGAGCTTATCATTTCTATTCAGGTCTTGAGTCTGACATAGCAACCCTATTTTCTATTTGTAAAATGGGAATACCAAGGCTAAGGGGTAATTAGAGTATTAGATAGTGTTTTGGGGCAATAATATCCTAAATGATAGTATAGTGGCCTAAAGAAGTGTAAAGTCCCTATTCCAAGGAATAGATCACCCACAAAGCAAAATTGGTCAGTATTTACAAGCTGCATAATGCTTGATGGCATTTTTCAAAGGCTAAATTATAAGTTTGGAGGCTTTTGTTTTACAATTTCATGGTATGGATCTGAAGCAATGCTTCACAGTGGTACGGGGTATGAAGGAGAGAAGGAAATCCCGCAAACAAGCATATAAATATTCCCTATGTCACAATCTTTCCTTTTACCTGATATTCTTACCCAACTCTAAGCACAGCTTCCTAAATATATGTCCTCCTCCCTTGAAGGTATATCCCATGTCCTGCAAAATGTTTTACCTGTGACATTTCCTTGATGATCCGCAGTGATCTCTCCTTGGTCTAAACAAGGGGTCCTTAATGTTTTTGTGTCACAAACCCCTTTGGCTCTCTGGTGAAACCAACAGATCCATTCTTAGAATAATTTTTAAAAATACATAAAAATTATAGAATTACAAAAAGCAATTATTTTGAAATACATTTATCATAGTATAAAAATAAACCAATGAACTCCAGTTCAGAAACCTTTGTTCCAAAGCACTGTGAAATTTACATTCTAAACTCCACAATTTTGCATGTTGTTTTCTATTTTCTTGGTATTTCACATCTAGTTGTCATGCTTCACTAAGATTATTGCAAATTCCTTGAGGTTAGAGACTATATATGTACTTTCTTTTTGTATTGTCGATAATACCTAGCTTGATGCTGCCTCACAGTAGGTACTCACTAAATCCTTGCTGTGTGGTTGTTGATCATCCACAGAATTCAGAACAACATCCTATACATGAAAGTGTGTGTGTGTGTGTGTGTGTGTGTGTGTGTGTATGTCGTATTGTGCTAGCAAAAAAAATGGAATGGAAATTCATGGACATGGAAATTCCTGATTCCGTGCTAATTCACTGAGTGAGGTTGAATAAATTACTGTTACCAGTCTGTAAAATGAGAAAGCTCAAAGTCTGGGCTTCTGGTCAAACTGGGAGAATATGCTAGTGATCCAATACAAATGTTTAAAAGGATGGGATAAAGTAGAAAAGTAGAGTGTGTTTTTCCCATCCTTTTCAGTATCAGTTTTTAATAGTAAGTAATACAGTAATTTACTTATAAAGAATATATCTTGCCCATCAAAATGTAATAACTACCTTGAGTTACCATTGAATTCATGATGTGTCTGCTTACAATGATGTGAAGTTCCAAAAGAAACAAAGCAAAAAATCAACAGCATTGGTATCTACTACGGTTTTGTAAAATACAGAAACTGCTATCAAGTGAATATTTCCTTTATTTGTGTTGTATAAAACCTGAGGGCATAAAAGTAAATTTAAATTCAGTAAAGGAATTTATGTGAGGAGCTGAGATCATGTAATGGAGGAATATATTTGCTTTCTGATAATTTATTTCACAGAAGATAGATAAATAGAAATTGAATGTGTCCATTAGGCTGCCTTTCGCAGATATCAGATATCTCTGACAGGCCTTTCACAAGTGCTGGACCATAGTTAATTTTAGGTTGAAATTGCTGTCGAGTGCCTTATGTGTTACTCCTTTTTGTTGTTGATTAAAAATGAATCCCTACACATTGGTTACTAGATGCTCAGGAGGCAGAATTGACATTCTGTATCAAAGCTTTAAGATACCAGTTTCTCTTCTTGCACAAATAGAGGCCAATTCTACTTTTCCACAGATGTAGTGCATAGTTATGTCTACACAGAGGGTCACTTTTCCTAAGAAAGACCTTTGAATCCATGCAAGAATTTGAACAAACACCAACTCAAGACCCAAAAATTCTGTTATAAACATGGAAATGTCAAGTCCATAAGAATTTATTAAGTGTTTACTATGTGCCACGTACTATATTAACCTTTGGGGTTACAAATAGAGGCAAAAAAGAAAGATAGTTTCTGTCCTCAAGGAGCTCACATTTAAATGGGGATTACAACATATAAAAGGAAACTGAAAAGTGGATTTGGGGGAATTTGGGGGAAATGGGGAGGTATCCATTAGGGACATAATGGATAAAGAAATCCAGAGAGCCAGGGTGAGACAGAAAGGAATGAAGGAGTGAATATGACTGGCCTGGGAATCTTATCATTAAAATATACCTTCCAGGGTGAAACAGCCATTAAAAGAAGGTTACAGTGTGGAGGGATCTTACAGGGTGAGAGGGCTCTGGAGCATGGTGTAAAAATCAGTCTGGAGTTAAGATCAGGGCCCAGGGAGGAATGAAGGAATGAATGAAGGGATTGGCTTGACAAAATTTAAGGGCAGGAATTACCAAATACTTTCCCTTGCCCAAAATCATGCACAACATCAGTATGGCCCCTTGGGATGAGATTTTTTTTTTAAAAAAATGAGAAATGCATTTTGATGGGCCCACAAGGATATGTTAACTGAAAAATGCCCTTTCAAGTAGCAGAATGAATTGTCCCACTAGATGAGGATATTCAGTATTTTCCACTTAAATTCTGTAAAATATCTATGAAATACAACAATTTTAGGATACTTGATATTAAACTGCTCTTTCTGACAGTAATTAACCACTGGGTTCAAGAGGTTCTTAATTCAGTGCCTCACTGTGGAGAATAATGTCATGTCAAAAACATAAAGGAAGATGCTTATATTTCTATCTATTGTAGCTGAAAAGCATGCTTTCTCGCTCGTTCTCTCTCTCCTGTCTCTCTTTCTCTCTCTGCCTCTCTCTCTACCTCTTTCTCTTTCTCTCTTATTTAGGATTAAAATACCATCCTTCCTTTAGCTTAGAGATAACATAGCATATTCATTCAGGGGTTCATAAGTGTGCTTGTATCAGTATAAATCATTCAGCTCTGGCATCATTGTGAAGCCTATGAACTCCTCAGCATAATACTTTAAATGAATAAAATAAAATAAGATTACAAGGAAACCTAAAGGTTAGTGAAAATAATGATGTGATTTATTTCCCTTCCAAAATCACAGACTCCCTGAAATCTATCCTGAGGTTCCATATTAAAAACAACTACTGTAGTGATAGAGGATCAGCTTTGTAGTCAAGAAAACCTGGATACAACTCTCTTATCTGAAAAATGCTATCTCTGTAATTATGGGCATATCACTTAACCTCTCCTTGCCCTAGGCAGCTCCCAAAGGTAGGAAGGTACCACTGAGTGGAAGAAGACATTTCCTCAAAGGAAGTTCCCTACACCAATAATGCCATAGATCTTTGTCATCACCACTACCAGCAAAGTGACAGGACTTGCCTATTTGTAAGTATTATGATATAGCCTATAAAGAAAGCATGTTAGGACTTCCCAGGTGGAACCAAGATGAGAATACAAATATCACTCACTTGGGCTCTCCTAAGATTCCCCCACAAACAGCTTTAAGTAAGCACCTTAAATTCTGGAGTGGCAGCTCCAAAAAAGGTCAGAGTGAGACATGCTTCTAGCTCAGGACAACTTTGGAGGTTGGAAAAAGATCTATGACGTTGGAGTGGAGACTGAATGTGAATGAAACACCAGTGGTGGGGCTAGGTAATAGCAATAGAAGCAGCAGCAAGCTCAGCTCTCAGGTCAGAGATGGTAAGGGGACCTGGAAGCTGGTCAGACAGTCTACGGAGGACCTCTGTGAAAAATCACCCATCAAATGGAAATGAATAGCAGAATGGATTAGAAACCAGAATCAGATAATATGTTGTTTATAAGAAACACACTTTAAATAGAGAGACACATGACAGGGTGGAAAAGGATCTGTTATACTTCAGCTTATGTAAAAAGGGTGGGAGTAGCAATCATAATCTCAGGCAAAGCAAAAGTAAAAATAGATATAATTAAAAGGGATATGAAGAGAAATTAAATCTTGCTAAAAATCACCATAACCAAAGAAGAATTAGTATTATTAAACATGCAATAAATGATACATCAAAATTCTTAATGGAAAAGTTAAATGAATTACATAAAGGAGGAGGAAATAGACAATAAAATTGTACTAGAGTGGGACCTCAACTTTCTTCTCTCTGAGCTAGATAAATCTAATGATAGAAGTTAAGATGAAAAGAATTTTAGAAAGGTTCAGTATAATAGCCCTTTGGAGAAAACTGAATGGGAATAGAAAGGAGTACACCTTTTTCTCCGCTGTATATGGCACTTTAATAAAAACTGATCATGTACTAGGGAATAAAACCTTAAAACCAAATTCAGAAAAGCAGAAATATTAAATGTGCCCTTTTCAGATCATAATTCATTAAAATTACATTTAATAAAGTGCAGTGGAAGCATAAATTAAAAATTAACTGGAAACTACATAATCAAATCCTAAAAAAAATGAGTAGGTAAAAGAACAAGAAATAAACAATCAATAATTTCATAAAAGAGAATGAAAACAATGAGATAAACTTGTGGGATACAACCAAAGCAGCACTTATGAGAATTCATTTTTTTCCTCTAAATGTATACAGCAATAAAAGAGCAGATCAATGAATTGGGCAAGCAACTTAAGGGAAAAAAATAGAAAAAGAACAAATTAAAAATCTCCAATTAAACATCAAAATGGATATCCTGAAAAATTGAAGGAAAGAGAAATAAAATTGAAAGTTGAAAATAAGATTGAATTAATAAATAAAACTAGGAGCTGGTTTTTGGGGAAAAAAGCTAATAAAAAAAATGAATCGTTGGTTAATTTGATTTTTAAAAAGAAGAAAAACAAATTACCAGTAACAAAATGAAAAGGGTAAATTCACTACCAGTGAAGATGAAATTAAAGCAATTATTAGGAAGTATTTTGCCTGTTTATACATCAATAAATCTAACAGTGTAAGTGGAGTGGATGAATACTTACAAAAATACAAATTGCTCAGATTAACAGAAGCAGAAATAAATTACTTAACCCTATCTTTGAAAAAGATATTAAACAAGTCATCAATGAGTTCCCTAAGGAAAAAACCCCTTGGATCAGATGGATTGACAAATGAATTCTACTACATATTTAAGGAACAATTAATACTTATATAAAGTATTTCAAAAAAAATCAGTAAAGGAGTCCTACACAATTCTTTTTATGACACAGATATGTTTTTGATACATAAACCAGGAAGAGCAAAAACAGAGAAAGACAGCTACAGATAATTTCCTTAAAGAATATTGATGCAAAATTTTAAATAAAACGCAAAGAGATAATAGCAATATCCCAAAGATCATATACTATGACCAGGTGTGATTTATACTAGTAATGCTGAGTTGGTTCAATATTGGGAAAACTACCAGCATTATTGACTATTTCAGAAAGAAAAAAAAATCTCATATGATTACATCGATAGATGCATAAAAAGCATTTGACAAAAGTCAAAACTCACTAAAACACTAGAAAACATAAGAATCAATGCAGGCTTTCTTACAATAAGTAATATATATCTAAAACCAAGAACAAGCATTTCTGTAATGGTGATAAATTTGAAGCCTTCGCAGTAATTCCAGGGGTGAAACAAGGATGTCTATTATTACCATTGTTATTCAATGTCATACTAGAAATGCTAGCGGTAACAATAATACAAGAAAAAAAGTTGAAGGAATAGAAATAGAAAATGAGTAAACAAAACTATCACTCTTTGCAGATGATATGATATTTTTAAAAATTCCAAGAGAATCAACTAAAAAACTAGTTGAAACAATTAACAATTCAGCAAAGTTGCAAGATATAAAATAAACCCACTTAAATCATCAGCATTTCTATATACTACCAAGAAAATTTAGCAGCAAGTGATAGAGAAATTGCATTTGAAATGCTGCAGACCATATAAAATATTTGGGAGTCTACCTGCCAAGATAAAAGCATGGATTATATGAACACAATCACAAAACATTTTTCACATATATAAGTCAGGTTGAAACAATTGGAGAAATGTTAGTTGCTTATGGCTAGGCTGAACCAATACAATAAAAATGGCAATTTGACCTCAATTAATTTACTTAGTGTCATACCAATCAAACTACTAATCTATTGATATAATCAATATCAAATTGCTTGCCTTCTGAAGGAGGGGGGAGGTACAGAAGGGAGAGAGAGAATTTGGAACTTAAAATTATACACACATACACATGTAGTTACAATTTTACATGTAATTGGGAAATATTTAAATGCATATTTTTAAAGTGATCATGGATGGTCTGGAATGTGCTAGAATATGTCCTATAATTATATGGTCTGTTCAATGTATTTTTCTTATCTATAGAGGTAGAAGCTGGCAAGAGATCAAATTTTCTTTGAAGACTGTTCATAACTATTTTTTCAATAGGACTAAATTGAGTATAACAGGGAAAAATGAAACATGTTGGCATAACTGTTAACACTAGATAACATATTTGTCTAAAATAGAATATCCTTTACTACTTAATGACATGCTAATAATATAGCTATTCTTATTAGCTAATTAGGATACTCGCTCCAATGTCAGGAAAGAGGTACAAGAGATAACACATATGAAAGGTATTTGTTGCAATGTTTTCAACCTACTTTGAATGAAAGCTATTTAAATAGATAATTTAAAATGATTTCTATGAACACAAGTTCACTATCAGATACAATAGAGGCATTTTTTTTTCTTAAGGCAATTCACTTTTGATTGTTAAAATAACACAGCATGGTTTAGTACAATGGTTAAGATTAGGATACCTGGATTCTAGTCCTGACATTAACTGTCTCTATGACTTTAAGAAAGTCACATAATTTTCTAGTCACTCAGTTTCCTCATTGTAGAATAGGAATGTTGCATTAAATCATTTAGTGATCATTTCATTAATAATTAATACATTATTTAATAGAATTAACAAGTAATTGTTTTCTAACATTCAGTGATACCAATAAGTAAAATAAATACAGTCTCATGTATTTCTTCTTTTTTCCACACAAATCATCCACAATCTTAATTTCTCATCTGGCTGCATTTCTCTGGACTTCATCATACCCTGTGTGCTGTATAACTGCCCACCCTCATTTTGAGCTTCTTATTACATGTTGTCTTCTCCCCATTATATTGTGAGTTCTTGAGGGCAGGAACTGCCTTTTGCATTTCTTTGTATCCCCAGCACTTAGCACAGTGCCTGAAAAAGAAAAGATGTTTAATTAAATACTCATTGATTGTCTTACCTAAAATTTAATTATGTGCTAACCATTGTCCCATTTTCTTCTGGTGCACTGACAGGGAATGATTGAGGAATATTTCCTCTCTTACTAATTTGACTTCTCTTCCTTTTCTTTACTATTGAGATTGAAAAATTATTTTGAACTATTGACAAAGATTCTTAATAGCATTTAGTGTAGTTTTGTTTCCTTAGGGACTGACTCAAATAGCATGTTCTTACCATGATATTTTGGCCATCAGGAAGTTAAAGCCAAATGCAGCACTGTAAGGTTGGACTCATCAGAAATGAATCTGGGGAGTGTTTCTGTCACTTTGACCCAGCTCAAGTCAGTATTTTTATAGGACAGTTTTAGAAGGACTTGTCATTCTTACATTTTGGAATTTATTACTTGGGTGGCCAAATGGAGCCAGGCACCAAATGAAAGGCTGTATTATTGTCTTTTGGATATAAACCTGGAGCTTTTCCCTAGTATTGACCTGAAATCCTTGCAGTAGCCCTGAGAAAGCCATTAGCCTCTTTTCCACAAATAAGAAAAATTGATGTTAGTTGAAGGATTTCTGCCAGTGACAGGGAGCCTAATACAACTTCACAAATGACATCCAGATCCTTAAACACAGTGTAGATCCAATTGCATCAATGTTTATTCAACATGATAAATTCACAGACTAATCACTTTCTTCTTTTGGTCATTCTTTTCATTCATTCCAGCAGGGTGCTAAAGGGAATCTTTGAGAATTGAGTCCATATAACTGTCAAACCAGCTATTGTTTTACTAAGCTTGCAAAATGTCTTGTTCCCATTATATGAAAGAAATACTCTGTTAGGATCTGACTTATCCATGATGAATGATAAACCGCTTTCAACTTGAGTCCCCTACATTTTATGCCTTCTTTTGAAGGTTCTGCACTTCTACATGAACATTCCTTCTTAATTGTTCTTACATATACTTTGGGTTAGGATGCATATGCAGGCAGTATTATAAATAACTCCTATGGTTCATGTGATTTTGGGCACTTTGGGTATACAAGACACTCATCAAATTAAATGCTTATTTTAAATAGTCAACAAAAATAGGCACAGTAGAATATTATGTACACAGTCACATTGCCAGTTATATGATTGTAAGAATATGATCTGCCAAATAACATCTGTGAAAGTTTGCCTATTCCCTTCTCATACCTTCATCACGGATGTCCTCAATGTATGTGTCAATCATTTTTATTAATAATCATAACAGATGAAACTCATGATATAATTTTAGAAGAATTAGATTTGGACTAACCAAAGGGCAAGGGATATGTGGGCAATAGATGTTAGTAGGCTGATTATTTGAGGTGTTCCAAAAGCAGCATTATGCCTTGTCCTCACTACATGATTGACCCATCTTCTTTTCTATTCATGTATCTCTCTGATGATTTGCTTTACACCAACACTATAGCACAGTTCTGAATTGGTAGTGTCTAAGTTGTCTGAAAACTCTTACTACAGCTTTAAGCTATTACAGCTTAAAACTGCGTTTAGGCTTAGCGTCATAGTGTTGGTATAAAGAAAATCATCAGAGACATAACTAGAAAAGGAGGTGGGCCAATCATGTAGTAAGGCAAGGGTTAAGCATTGACAAGTATCCAGTCTATACTTGTATCCAAGTGATAATAAGAGCTTTAGAGGGAGACCTTTTGGTGTTTCAGAGATTTCCCCCAATCCTCTCCTTTACAACATTATTGGAGCATGTAAACAAAAACTGCACAAGATATGAAGGCATGGAAGAGTTGTAACCTGTGCCACTTCATTGAGTCCCCACAATGATTAGATTACAGATACAGTAAAATAATATGACAAAATATGTGATATTTTCTTAAGATGGGAGTTAATAACAATGTGAAGATTTAGTGTGTGGTGATCCAGAGAGAGTTGATCTCAGTCCAAAGAAGTAGATTTAAGTTCTGGCTATGACTTTTACTAACAAGGTGACCTTGTGTATTTCCATTTATGTCTCTGGACCTCAGTTTTCTCATCTACAAAGTGGGGAAGTTGGTATCACCCCATTTGAGAGATTTAAAAATGGATAAACAAATTATGGTGCATTAATATATCGGGCTAATATGGTGCCATAAGGAATGGCATAAATGAAGACTTATGAGAAACGTGGGAAAACATACATAAACTAATGCAGAATGAAGTGAGAAGAACCAAGAATACAACATGGACAATAACTAATACTCTGTAAATGGAAAGAGCAAAAAGAAAGAATTCAACAGATGTACTTGTAATGATCAGACTTGGGCTCTGGAAAGATTCTCTTTGCCGAGGCAAGGATAATGAGTCTAGAATGCTGCATATTATATTTTAAAGAGTGGTTGATTTTCCTGAACTGCTTTTGTTTCTTCTTTGTTACTCTTGTAGTAGGAAGGCCAAATTTATAATCTCAAATATAATCATGTATATGTTTGAATGGTTCGAAATCGCAAGGTATGAGAGGTTCTCTAAGGAGAAAACAACAAGAAATTTATTTAGGCCCCACCGCAGCAGAACCGTGAACCAGCCTCCCCATTCTGACAACTTGACAAAAAGACTCTAGGCCCAGAAAGCCCACCTCACAAGAGTAACCAGGAGGCCACAGAAAAACAAGATAGTATTTAGCCAAATCATTTTTACTGGCCTCACGTTCCTGCTCACACTCGGGTAATCTCTGCTTCCACAGCTTCCTGCCTCCTCAGCTTCTGGCTTCCGCAGCAGCTTCCGCTTCCCCTGAAGTTGTCTCCCAGCTCCCCCTCCTCACAGCCGAGCTTCTGGCGTTCTCAAGCCCCGCCTCAACCACCAGAGACCCAGCTGGCCCCTCCTAAGTCACCAATCCACACCCACACAGGTTTCACACCTGACAGGGCCCTGGGCCTGGGGCTTAGCACTTAACAGCTGAAAGTACTTCCACTCAAAAGAAACAAAAGCCATGCTAATGAGACAATTTTGCTTAACAACACAACTCTTTATTTCAAGGGATGTCTTTTTTGATGTTGAAAGGGCACGGGAAACCTCTATTCAGAAATGAAGGCGACATAAAAAATATGATAAGTTAACTCAATGCTACTTCAGTAAAAACAAAATAAAACATTAAACTACCATAAAATTTATCCATTAAAATTAGATGATTTCACTTATTAGATGACACTATAAGGGAGTCTTAGGACAATGTTACATATGAGGTCCACAGTGAATGATTTAGTATTTTCTCCTGGATTCTCTAAAGCTATATCTACCTGACAAATTCCATGTACACAAGAGCAAATTTTTTTTTACTGCTTTTGTGACTTTAAACAAGTAATTTAATCTGTCTAGGCTTGTTCCCTCATTGGTAAAATGAGGATATCGGATTTGATGACTGGACTCTTTCTTGGTCTAAATCTATACTCTTGTGATCTTAAATGTTCATGAGGATAAATTTATGTGATGACCAAGAATAGAGGCAGTTTGACACAGTGAAGAGCGTGTTGGACTTAAGATACAAGAAGACTTGAGTTTCAAAATTTGCCTCTGATAATTGTAAGTTATTTGAGTCTAACCAATTCACCAAGTCTCCGTATGCCTCAAGGAATTCCCTAAGACTCATGTACTAAGTCACTGAGAGATTGGTTGTGCTCTGCATTGATGAAGGCCATTCCTACACTAGAAGTTCATAATTCCTTTCCACATTTCTGGATATATTTGAATATATATTCTTTTACTATTTTAGCTCCTTGAAAGAGTTAAAATTTTTGCCACATCTGATGTCAATTATCCATGCACACTGTTACTTGTACTTGTTGCATCGACATTCCTTCCGACTATTAGTAGCAAAAATGAAGGTTATATAACAAGCATGTTAGCAAATGTCATGTGTCCTTATTACACCATCTGGGACGCCTTCAGCAGTTTGCACTAAGAAGTCCCTTTGGGTGTGTTGTAAAGTAGTTGATGCACTTCACCTACCTTCTGGTTTATGAGAAGATATTGTCAGCTCGCTCCATCTTTATTACCAAGTATTCTTCCTTGAGGTCATATTATACCATTACTGAACAGAATGCTTTTCAAATGTTTGTGTAATGTTGATTAATGTGACATTGTGGTGGTGTAACTTCTGTGGAAATAACATTTTATAAATTTAAAAATAGCATATATTTTAGATTTTTTTACTTGTAGCACCTCTATTCTCTGTGTCTTACAAAGGAGATAGAGAACACTGTGTAGAAAATGTTTTTGAAATGAAATTATGTTCATGAAAACATCTTTTAGAAAATTGAACTTCAGTAGAACGTACTCTGGGAGGTCAATAAGATGATTGTCATTTCGGGAGATAGAGATGAAACTGGTTTCCCAAGTATAGAGGCAGAAAACATGAGTTATATGAGTCATAAACATATTATAAACTTGATGTTGTAATTATCCTTTTGAAAATTAGCTCCCCATGCTAATAAAATAACAAAATTCTTATATTACCACATGATAATTGCAAATCCATATCTGATGAGTAGATGAAAAGAAAATGACAATTATCAGTTACTATCTTAATGACTTCCTATTTGAACCAAATTGAAAGAATCAAATGGTACCTGTTTGTCAATAATCCCTGCTCCAAAGTATCTTACTTTCTTCTGGGGAAAGGGGAAACTACGTGAACACATATAAGTAAATATAGAATATATGAAGTATGGACAAAGCAATTCTGAAGGTGAGAGGATTATCAAGCGAAGTAAGTGGGAAATGCTTTATGTGGGCGGTAGCAATTATAGCTTAAAAGGAACCAAGGAATTCTAAGAAACAGATGAATAGAGAGTAAATTTTAAGACATAGAGGACGTCCTATTCAAAGATACAGGAATGGTAGATGGAACGTTATGTATGGGGACCAGCAAGTAGCTCGGTTCAGTTAGAACGTAGATTGTATGGAGGAAAGTAATTTGTATTAAGGCTGGATAGGTAGAATGGAGCCAGATGGTGAAGAGTTTTGGATATCAAACAAGGGAGTTTGTATTTGATCCTAGAGGCAGTAAGGACTCATTGGAGTTTGAAGAAAAGAAAACTGATATGGTAAGAAATGTGTATCAAAACTTCATTTTGACACTGAATAGAGGATGGGTTGGAGTGGGGAGAAACTGGAGCCAGGGAAGTCCATTAAAAAACAGAGACTTTTAAAAAAGGTGTCACCTTGATAAATATACCTTTTTATCTGATTGCCTAGATGTGGCAAGACTGTAACACTTGACCAAAGCAGAGAGCACACGTACCTTTTAGCTCCTTTCAGTTCCAAGATAAAGGTGAACTCGAGTTATGTTAGTCCCTCTAATCTCTAAGCAATTTCCGTACAGACGTAGTAGTAAATGAAAATCATCTCATAAGCATGTAGTAGATTTACTTACAGGAGGGATTTTGGTACCATCCAGATCTTTATGTTTAAACCATAGGCCAAATATCCTAGAACCAAATGCCCTTTTCTATTCATTAGATAGACAATTGATCAGTTGCTCTAACCACTTGGCAGTACCTACTAGATATTAAGACAAAATGTTTGTCACTTTGATCCTCTTTTTATTTGGTCATTAAAACAAACAAAAACAGAAAACTAAGGTGTATATAGGAACCTTCTCTATACTGTATTGATTTTTGTTATTTCTATGGGTTACCAAGGACGTCTGTGCTTACATACTCCATTGGCATACACGCAGTGTCAAGAAATTTAGAGGAAGCCCCTTCAACACATTGCCTGGACCTCTATGTCAGATTTATGGGGTGACATTGGTCACCCCACATTGGTCAGAGTTATGGGGTGACATTGATTTGTACAGCTTGGAAGGCTTACATGGGTTGTGATCCATACTTGTGAAGGGACTCAGTACCCAAGTCAGTGGGATCACAAATCTAGAAGAATCTTTCAACTTTCAATCTCTTTTATTTTCCTGGCATGCTGGAGCATCTAAGAAAGATTTTGCCTGAATTATCTTTGCCTTTTTTGCAGTCTCTTGAAGTAGCAGGAAAAATTTTAGCTCTCATTTCAGTAGATGTTTTGATACTGACTGAGAGTTATGTGAAATTAGACTAAGTCATAAGGACCTCTTTCTTGAGGAATGTGCCTGAAGACACTATGATGAAGCATTTTTGTCTTTGTTTACCAGAGAACATTGCAGAGGTCATATTTTCTTTTCTCATGGTTTAAGGCTGAATCTTCAGGGTCAAGCATTTCTATGACTGGGTAGCAGTATGAAGCTTCATTTCTTCCAGCTCTTTTTCTCCATGGGTGATATCATTTCTTGGTTAAGGAGAAAGGATCCTCTAGATAACATAACAAATCCAAGTCAACCAGGTTTAGAGCTAGAAAAAATGAGATAGACAATAAAGTGGCTGAGGTTAGATTATCTGTAGGGTGAAAAATGACCACTTGTCCCTTAATCTCTCACTGACCCCTCCTATAAATGAAATATTTTCACCCTGCTTTTGCTGTATCTTGAACTGTTGGCTTCTAAAGCTCTCCTTTCTGTGCTATGCACCAGACACATCATTTCTATAGTCACCACCTTGTTTTTTCATGTTTTGAAATATATTTTAGGGTCACCTTTTTTCTTTGTATCACGATTATTTCAAATTAAACTCTCCCTTGTCACAAACAAAACTAATTCAACACAAACAGCTAATACAGTGACTTCATCAGACAATGTATACAATATGCTTCCTTAATATTTCCTTCACTCTTGTCTATGAGGAGAAACATCTATTTTTTTCTTCTCTGAGACTTATGTCATTCCCCCCCCACCCAGTTACTCAGAGTTTGGTTTCTGTTAGTCATCTTTTCATTTAACATTGTTGTAATAGCATTTTTAAATGCCTGTTACACTAAGCCCTAGTGTGACTATAACATATCCTGGGAGGCCCAGTCTAATTATCTTACAGGTAAGCTATTCCTGAAGCTATGAGATCTCTCCTCCAGATTGCCCTGGAGATTCCTAGTATATGATAGAATGGCCCATCCAGGTTTTCTAGGTATACCACCCACCAAAAACTGGATTTGGTGTCAAATAAGTAAGACCTAAAAATGTAGGCACTTATATAGTTCCTACTAGTATCTTTTACAACTATCAATAGATGATCAGATTGTAAAATTCTTTCAAACAGTCTCTGTAGTATCATTTTTGTATTTTCAACCATGTGTCAGATCTATCCACACAGGCTTAGTTCAAGTGTTCCCTCTTCCACAAATCCTTCATCAACCTTCCTTAACTCATTGAAAGTGACGACTCTTCATCACATTTCTGATAGAACTTTTTATAATTTCTTTCAGTTAATGATTCTCCTTTGAATTGTATTCATTTATGGATGTATCCTTCCTCCCTCCTTCCTCCTCCTTTAGATAGCATTATCCTTCCAAACATGTTTTGGGGCAAATACCTTTGTATCTTCATCACTGCGCATAGTGTCTTGAGCATAATGGGTGCTTATTGAATCAAATTGCATCCATACAGACTTGAAGTCCCTAATGCCCATTAGTTCCAGGAAGCAAGCTCATTGGGTATCATGCTGTGAAGTTTATTTAACAATTTCTTATTTATACAGGCCAATTTTAAAGTTGTGTTCAATTAACTGAGGCTGTCTTTAAATGGGTCATCCTGCAATACTGGCTTATTTGTCCCTCTAGAATGGTTATAGATGCTGAAGATAGATTGACATAATTAAGCTACTCTTATGAGATAGTCCCTTGACTGTCTTAACAGGAAATTTTCAAGAGTAAAATTTTTCAGATGCAGTCTACAGGGTGATATCTTTTAGAAGAATTCTTGTCGATGCCTGAATAATGCTTAGTATTGTTGTGTTTCTTTAGACAGATCTCTTCAGTGAAAAATATTTTGCTTTTTGGAAATATTATTTTCATCTCCTTTTATAATTGATTGCTTTCTGATCAAATTTATTCCTATAATCTCACCTAGATCTTTTGAAAGGAGACTTCTTTTTAAGTTATCAGTCTTATAAATTGTCATTTCTTAAAATGTGAAAAATTCTAAAAGTAAAAAAGGATGTTCATATACATATGTATGTATATGTGTATATATATGTATATATACATCCACACACATATACATGTGGATGTATATATATGTGTGTGTGTATGTATATATGTATGTGTATATATTTGTGTGTACACACATACATATATGTGTATATGTATATACACAAATGTATATACATGTGTATACACATGTATGTGTACACATGCACATACATGTGCGTGTGATGGACTTCTCTGCTGAAGGAGTTCATCTTGGTAAAATTTCTTAGGGAACAGGTTCTTTCTTGACTTCAAAGTAGCAAGGCATTCTATAAGAAGGAAGAAAAAGATCCTCTGTTTTACAATATTAGTTATGTAGGAGAATCATAATACTAATGATACAAACATGCCAGCATAAGTGACACCAGATACACTACATGTCTTAGTAGAGAAAGCAAAAGACTTGAAATCAGGAAAACCTTAATTCAATCTTGTCTCTGCTACTACCTAGCCGTGTGGTCCTGGGTGTATTAACCTCTCTGACCATCAGTTTCCTCATTGGTAGAATGAAGATAACAAGGGTACTTAACTTATAGCATCATTATAGGGATATAGGATAGGATAATGCATGAAAAATACTTTGCAAACATTAAAGGGTTATAGAATCATTGGTTCTCATTGTATAAGTCATTTTAGTATGTTTTGGACACTGAAAAAGATGATGGGGGTGCTTTGAGTTGTCTTCCTCATATGTAAATTCAGCCATAAGCATGAGAGAAGTAGCGCCACTAAATGATTGGAATTGATTGTGATCCTGCTTAGCTTTTCCAGAGAGCTTTGGGCACCAGTCATGTTACCTTGAGATTCAAAACAGATAAAACTAGTCAGTTCTCTAGTCTATACTCTGAAAAGAACTGACCATAATTAACGAGCCATTTGACTAACAAAAACATTTTGATGTCACTGTGTCCCAAGCATCTGATGATGGTCATGTCCACATTAAACAAGAAAATTTTTAAAGAGCTTTTAGGTATTAATTGAATTATAATCATTCATGCTGCCTCTCTTTCATTCCATGGCTTTAAACCACCTTTTGACGAAGTGTTCAGTTCATTTATTTTAAAATAAACCTGCTTGGTATACTGGTTAGATAGATATATCTTATTGTAGACAATAAAATACTTTAGATTTGGAAATGCTGTCTTCACCAATGGTGTGTTTTGAGTTGTGCTAAAATGAATACACTGACAACCCATTCCAACTATCTTTTCCATTTCCATTTGAAATCCTCGCTATTAGATATTTCTTTCAGCTAGAACATTGAAAAGAGCCCTTTTAACATTTACCAGTTGACACATTTTAAATGGTCATTATATGTGTAATTGTTTATCTAGAAAGTGGAAAACAATAAGATGTTATTGGACAGAAATTACATCAGTTAGAAGTAGCTTATTAGGCCAGCTTTGATGATTGCTATCTGATAAGCTAATCTGATAACCTAATACATGGCTTCAAAAGGCAGGTAAGTTTAATGGAAGGGAGGTAAGGAAACATGTAGACTAGATTATGAGTTACTTTCAGAAAGGGTAGAACACTATAGGGAAATCCTATGGCCTTAGGTGAAAGATCATATAAGGACACTGGGCATTTGGAATGAGGGTACTAATAGAAAAAAATTGCCACCAAAAAATGTGAATGAATTGATTCTTCAAAACATGCTTTTGCCAGCATATAATTCTGCTTAGGGCCAACCCTGTCAACACATTTGGCTAGTGATTATTCAGCAAACTTTGGTTCTTCACATTCTTTATGGCTCTAGTAGTTTAATTTATATATATATATATATATATACATATGTCTTTCACATCCCCATTAATGATAACTATGCCTTTGTCAAAACACGGCACAACTCAACAAATGGTTGGTGACAAATATGCAAATAACGTTGCTGAGATGGTGGCAGGATAATGATCCTTGTGGAAATAGAAAAGAGTACACATTGTTTTTCTAGTAGGGACTTACTAACTGCCAAATCATGTATAAGACATACACATTGAAAGTTGTTACTCAGGGCCATGGACAGATTTCTTTAGCTTGTACTATCTGTTGCAAATACAATCGAATGATTCAATAGATTATTAGAAAAAATAATGCCTACTGTATGCAGTGCACTGCGCTAATTACATACGTACATATATCAATTATACATACATACATCATTCACTTAGTTCAGGAGGAAAAGTCAGTGCCCTAAACTTCAGAGAAAATACAAACAGAAATTACAAACAGAGAAAAATAACACAAATCAACAGAGAGGCTTCTAACCGTCTGACCTAGCAATAAAGGGTAGAAAGATGAATAAAAAGCTATAGTCTTTGACCTTAGCATGCTGATATTTAATGGATTTATGGGTGTGAAAAGATAAGGCATGTGTACAAATAAGTATGATATAAAGGGAAAATATAAGAGCTAGACGGGCGTGAACAAATCTTCCTACCATGGGAGGTATATGGTATTTTTTTTTCTTTAGATCTATGATTTCATTGGTAGATGGAGCCCCTAGAAATAAGAAAACTCTCTTTACTAACACAGAATTACAATTGTTCTACAAGTTATTGTCTTAAGATGGTTGTTTGGAGCACTGAGGTTTGAGGCAACCCTTCAGATTTTTGGACAACTCTTCCACTGGGGAGCTCTTCAAGTGAAAGCCGGACAATAACTTAATTATTTGTCAGGGTTGCTGCTGAGGGGATTTTTGTTCCAGCTTGAGTTGTGAATGTGTATGTAGGGAGGAGAGGAGACACCACTGTCGAGTAGGCCTAAATCTCTTTACCTAGTCAATATTTGGAAATTCTGAGGGCTGACTTCCACGTTAATTTTAAAAAGCTCTATGGAACTCATGACATGTGTTAATATGTCTTATTTGTCATTATCACTAACTCCTTCAGCCTCCATCCTAAAACTCAAAATTACTTTAAATGAAATCAGCATGCCTAAAGTTATTGTTGTTGCTGCTGCTGATAGATTTGATGTGTTTGGGCATGTTGCCTCCTTTTTGTTATGATATGCTCAATCGCTATGCAGTATTTCAACTTTTCCTTCCTCTTGCAAATTACTGAATCTTATAATTGCTTAAAGAATTTCATTGAATTAGATTTTTTTCTTTAGTTTTGAGAGATTAAAATATTTTTACATTAATTCAATTGAGCAAATAGTTATTAAGCACCTACTATGTGCAAATTACTGTGCTAGGAACTCAGAGAGATAAAGGATGCAAAATGATTTCTTCTTTGGAGCTTGCAAAAGAAAAAAATGCTTATTATGTTCTGCTTTTGTTCTATCCTGCTATCTTCTCCATTTCCTTTTTTAATATGGTTAGTTCAATTAATCACATACTCAATGACATTTATATACAGTGCTAGTATTTCCAGTTATAAAGCAATATTAGTGGGAAATTGTTAATGGGTATCTGAATCAGCTAAAATAGGCAGAATTACAAAATGATAAATCTATTATTTATTGTGAATAACAGTCACACAGTTTAATGGAGATATATTTTTATAAAATGATATTCATTTATCCTACTTCCCCCCCCTCCACCATGATGGGAAGCAAAGTATTGTAAGCTCATTTAGTGATGTTGGCTTACAAAGCATGGAAATGGAAAAAAGAAGGAAAAAATATATTCTTAAGCTCCTCATACTTCATCCTATTTCCCAATGATAATGGAAAATAAATTGAAATATGTATGGGTGTGTATAACACATACGTGTACATATGTGTATATATACATACAAATTACATATACGTTAATATATGTAAATTTAAGCGTATCTATGTTTATATATGCAGGCACACATTTTAGTAGCTTTCGTTGGTTTTAGTTGTTTTTTCCCCCCGTTCTAGGTTATTTAACTTTACTACGGGGTCTAGTAATTATTGTTTCCTAAATAGATTTGGTTTTTGCTAATAAAATATAAAAGTGATACCTCCTATGGAAGGATTGTAAATTTAAAGTTGGATTGTTCTGGAATTTCTTACCATTGACATCCCTTCATCCTATTCAATCATTCTTTAGATTCATGAATATAACAGATGGTGTGCATGCTGTCATCTGTTCTATTATGTCACTAAAAATTCTTCATTTCATTTATATAGATCCTTACAAATTGAAGGTATTGCTTAGTTTGAGTCATCACCTGCAGCTAAGTCATCCCATCCTTTAGCATGTTTCATTTGATGGATTGTCAGTTCTAAGTATTTTAAACCCCAGTGGTAATAGATGAGATTACCTCCAACAAAACAAACACAATGTTGTTCCTTTATTATAGTCATCTATTAAGAATATTATATAATAGTCTTTTATCTTCAATAATTTCATTAGGGATTTACCCAATACCATACTATTATATCACAAGTCAAAACGTGGTCATCTTTATGTCAACAACATGTCATGTGTGTACTATATTTTGACATTTGCAAAGTACTTATTTCATACAACAGCCTTCTGAGACAAGTAGCACAATGATTACTTACATTACACAAATGAGGAAACTGAAGCTCAGAAAAGTTAAATGAATTATCAATGGCTATTTAACTAATGGCTGATACATCTAGGTTTCAAATCTGAGTCTATCCTCTTTCCACTATACCATAGTTTTCTTTGAGAATGAGAGAAAGTGAGATTGGGACAGCCAAATAGAAATGTAGTGGGAGTGAGGGAAGAAGTAATGGAAAGAGAAAGGGGAGATGGAGAAGGGAAGGAAAGGAAGGAAAGAGAAAGAGGGAGTAGAGTGGGGAGGAGTCTGGTGTTTATAAGTGTGTAGTATATGTTATACCTATGTTGTAGTTTACTTATAGTAGATACTTATATTACAAGATAATAAACAATATTGGCATGAGAGGATTATACCCAAAATACTATGAGAAGTCCTTTGAGGGAAAGATCATTATGGAATGCGGAGAGTGCCTGAAATAGTTGTTGGTTCAAAGCACAAGGAAAAATTAGAATAAATTGTATACACAAGTGGGCTTTCCTAGTCCTTCCTCTCTGTAATTACTTTCCATACTTTCTTGTATGTACATAGTCATTTGAATTATAATGTAAACACCATGAGAGCAGGGTCTGCATTTGCTTTTCTTTGTATCGCTTGTAATAAGCTTGTGTCTGGCAAATAGTAAGGGCCAAATAAATATGTGTTGATTGACTGACTTAGAGTGAAATGGGATGGATAAGGGACAATGTTTGACTGGAGTACAGACTATTTAGAGTGGAGTAACAAGGTGGTGCAGTGGATAGAACACTGGGTTGGGAACCTGGAAGACTCATCTTCTTGAGTTCAAATGTGGCCTCAGACACTTATAAGCTGTGTAATCCTGGGCAAGTCATTTAACACTGTTTGCTTCAGTTTCCTCCTGGTAAAATGAGCTGGAGAAGGACATAACAAACCACCGCAGTATCTTTGCCAAGAAAACCCCAAATGGAGTCAGGGAGAATTGGACATGACTGAAACAACTCTGCAACATTTTTGATGCATGCCTATTTGGTGCTAATGAGTATTAATTTTATTTCCACGAACTAGTTCTTTTAATCTATCAATCTAAGTGATCATTACTGGCATGAATAAACCTATTAGACACAGAGAAGGAGAGGGACTGGATATTCTCTTACAATGATACCAATACAGGTTGATACCTTCTCTGCACTTTGAGAGAGTTGCCTAGAGCACTAAAGAGTTAAGTGACTTGTCCAGAAACATAGAGCTAGTATCCACCAGAGGTAGTTCTTAGGTCTATCTGGTTCCTAGACCAGTTGTCTATTGATTACTAGACATGATGTCTATCAGAAGTAAGATGTTTTGAAGCAATAGGATGCTTAGACCATAGGCAAGTTTCTGTTCAATATCAAAATATGGAATTTTCTATCTATTAAAGTTTTTTCCCCTTAAACAAATTTACACTGACTAAATAGTTCTTTCCCTAACAAAGCATGGATTGGCACCCCCTGTACATAGGCACTCCATTTTTTTCCTAGATATTCTTATCACTAATTTCCTTCTACAATCTCCCCTACTCCGTGAGACATCCCTGGTATAAATTTTTAAAGAGAATAAAAAAAAACCCTTTAGCACAACCAACCAGCAATAAAAATATAAATTGTTTTTGGTCATAATCCCTTTACTCATAAACAATCTGCATTTAAGGGAGGAAGTTGCATTTTTTTTCACCTCTTCTCTTTGGACAAGCTTGATCATTATAATTACACAACAATCAGTTCAGTTTTGCTGGGGTTTTTTTTTCTGTTTACACTGTAATCATTTGCTCATGTTCTTATGGTTCTTCTTCCTTCACTCTCTATCAGTATAGTCTTCCCAACTTCTGTGAATTCTGCATATTCATCATTTCCTATAATACTGTATTATTGCGCTAATTTCATGTACCACAATTTGGCTAACTAATCCCCAAATGAGACCAAATTTTTACTGCCACAATAAGGGCTATGTTAAATATTTTGTTATATGAGGGATCTTCTTTCTGTCTTTGACTTCCTTGGGGATACATACCAAGCTTTGGGTCCAAGAAAGCCATGTGTTATGTTAAAGAAATTAAAATTAACTGATTATAGAGCTGAGATTGCACTGTAGATTTAGACATTTATGATCCTGTCAGCAACTAGCTAACAGCCTAAAAGTGTATCATTGAGGAGATTTAATTTTTTAAGGTTGTCTTAGAAAATTAGTCATCCTCTTGTTTTCAACTAAGTTTGAGCAAATATAAAATGCTTGTTTTGATGATGAATACTCATTTGAATGATGAGGCTGGAAGCTCAATGAAGACATGCCTCATTAGTCATGGATATCCAGGACTCTTCTATAACTCAGCTTTGCAGGAAGTCACTCACCAAGCCCTATAATCATTTGTTCTTGGTATAAATAAGTAGTAAAGATATTTACTTCATTTATTTTACTACATATGCCTCATGAAAAGATGTGATTGCTGCACTCATCTATGTGGTTTAAAGTAAATGTAGTTTCCTGTAACCATCTAAATTTTAGGATTTTCATAAGCAATATAACAACTGGCATTTATGTGGCACTTTGCAATTACACATCATTTAATATTTGTTGTTTTATTAAGTCTTCTAAATAAGCCTCCAAGATAGGCATGGTGGGTATTATTTTACAGGTAAGAAAAATGAGACTCAAGAGATCACACAAGTGGGAAAAGGACCCGTATGTACAAAAATATTTATAGCGGCTCTTTTTGTAGTAGCAAAGAAATGGAAATCAAGGGTATGCTCATCCATTGGGGAATGGCTGAACAAGTCCTGGTATATGAATGGAATGGAATACTATTGTGCTATAAGAAATGAGAATGATGCGGACTTCGTAATAACTTGGGAAAACCTACATGATATAATGCTGAATGAGTGGAACCAGAACTAGGAGAACATTATACACAACCACAGATATATGGATTCTGTGATGACTAACACTGACAGACTTTGCTCTTCTCAGCAATATAAGGTTCAAAGACAACTCCAAAGGACTCATGAGGGAGAGAGATATGGAAACTGAATGCAGATTGAGGTGAACTGTTTGTTCTCTTTTTTATTTTGTTTTTTTTTTCTCCTTTTTGTTTCTAGTTTTGGTTTTGTTTTGTTTTGGTTTGGTTTGGTTTCTTCTCATGATTCATTCCATTGGTAATAATTCTTCTTTACAACTTGACTATTGTGTAAGTAAGTTCAATGTGAAGTTATATGTAGAAGATATATAAGATTCCATGCCGTCTTGGGGAGTGGGGGAGGAAGGGAGGGGAGGAAGAAAATCTGGAACTCAGGATCATGAGGAACTGAGTGTTGTAAACTAAAAATAAAAAATCTTAATTAAAAAAAGAAAAATGAGACTCAGAATAGTTATGTGAATCATCCCAGGTTACATAAGTAACAAATGGCGGAGCTGGGACTTGAATTTAAGTCTTTTGCCTTAGTGCCCAATATCCATTTTGTCATACTACAGTTCTCTCATTTTTTTCGTAAGTACTTTAAAAAATTTATTTTGGTTTTCAACATTCCTTTCCACAAGATTGTGAGTTACACATTTCCCCCTATCTCTATCTGACCTGCACCCCAAAATGGCATGTATTCTGATTGCTCTGTTCCCCAGGCTGCCTTCCATTCTCTCACTTATCCCCTTCCCCCTTACTTTCTTGTAGGGCCAGATAGATTTCTATACCCCATTGCCTGTGTATCTTTTTTACAGTCCCACGTAAAAACAGTTTTAAAACATTAGTTTTTAGAACTTTGAGTTCCAAATTCTCTCCCTTCTTCTCTCTCCACTCAACCTCCTTGAGAAGGCAAGCAATTCAATATAGGTTATACATGTATCGTTATGCAAAATACTTCCATAATAATAGTCATGTTGTGAAAGACTAACTATATTTCCCTCCATCCTATCCCAACCCCCTTAATTCAGTTTTCTCTTTTGACTCTGTCCCTTTTCAAAAGTATTTGTTTTTGACTATCTCTTCCCTCAATATGCCCTCCCTTCTATCATCCCTCCCATCCCCTTCCCCCCTACTTTCCTGTAGGGTAGGATACCCAGTTGAGTGTGTATGTTATTCCCTCCTTAAGCCAAATCTGATGAGAGTAAGGTTCACTCATTCCCTTGCACCTCCCCCCTCCTCCCTTCCATTATAATAGCTTTTTCTTGCCACTTTTAAGGGAGATAATTTACCCCATTCTATCTCTCCCTTTCCCCTTCTCCCAATATATTCCTCTCTCACCCTGTAATTTTATTTTTTAGATATCATCCTTTCATATTCAACTCACATTCACAATATGAATATTCCCTTCAACTACCCTAATACTGAGAAAGGTCTCATGAGTTAGACACATAATCTTTCCATGTAGGAATGTAGATAGTTCAACTTTAGTAAGTCCCTTATGATTTCTCTTTCCTGTCAACCTTTTCATGCTTCTCTTAATTCTTGTATTTGAAAGTCAGATTTTCTATTCAGCTCTGGTCTTTTCAATGACAAAACTTGAAAGTCCTCTATTTTATTGACAATCCAGATTTTGACTTTGAGCATTATACTCAGTTTTGCTGGGTAGGTGATTCTTGGTTTTAATCCTAACTCCTTTGACCTCCAGAATATCATATTCCAAGCCCTTTGATCCTTTAATGTAGAAGCTGCTAGATCTTGTGTTATCCTGATTGTGGTTACACAATACTTGAATTGTTTCTTTCTGGCTGGTTGCAATATTTTCTTCTTGACCTGGGAACTCTGGAATCTGGCTACAATATTCCTAGAAGTTTTATTTTTGGGATCTTTTTCAAGAGGCAATTGGTGGGTTCTTGCAATATCTATTTTACCCTCTGGTTCTAGAATAGCAAGGCAGTTTTCCTTGATAATTTCTTGAAAGATGATGTCTAGGTTCTTTTTTTGATCATGGCTTTCAGGTAGTCCAATAATTTTTAAATTATCTGTCCTGGATCTGTTCTCCAGGTCAGTGATTTTTCCAATGAGATATTTCATATTGTCTTCCATTTTTTCATTCTTTTGGTTCTGTTTTATAATTTCTTGATTTCTCCTAAAGTCACTATCTTCCACTTGCTCCATTCTAATTTTAAGGCATTATTTTCTTCAGTGATCTTTTGGACCTCCTTTTCCATTTGGCTAATTCTGCCTTTCAAGGCATTCCTCTCCTCATTGGCTTTTTGGAGCTCTTTTGCCATTTGGGTTAGTCTATTTTTAAGGTGTTATTTTCTTCAGTATTTTTTGGGCCTCCTTTAGCAAGCTGTTGACTCATTTTTCATGATTTGTTTGCATCACTCTCAATTTCTTTTCTCAATTTTTCCTCTACTTCTCTTACTTGATTTTCCATATCCTTTTTGAGCTCTTCCATGGCCTAATACCAATTAATATTTTTCTTGGAGACTTTTGATGTAGGATCTTTGACTTTATTGACTTCTTCTGACTACATATTTTGATCTTTGTCAACAAAGTAAGATTCTATGATCTGAGTTTTTTTATGCTCCCTGATCATTTTCCCAGCCAATTACTTGACTTTTGAGCCATTTGTCAGGGTATGACTGATTCCAGAATGGACAATGCTCTGTCCTGAGCTTTAGGGGTTATGTGCTGCTGTTTTCAGAGCTACTTCTAGGCACCTGTAAATTTTAAGCTCTTCTGAGGTGTTATGATCCAATGAGTGGTGTTTATACCTCCCCTGGCCTTTGCTGTGGTCTGTCAGGGATCTCAAGCACTCCTTTCTGCCATGTAACTACCAAGAGGACTCCCTCTCCATAGCCACTCTCTCTCCATAGCTCTGCCACACCAGTGCTTTTCCTCACCCCAGGACCACCAACCAGGACTGTGACCCAAATACAAGCAGGGCAAAGCAAGAAAACCCTGCATTCCCACTCTGATCCATTGCTTGATTCTCGCCCCCCCCTTTTCTAGGGGCCTAGAGCTCCAGAAGCAACCACTGCTGCTGCCATTGCTGCTGCAGCCACCTCCGCTGCACCAGGGCTGCGACTGGGCCATGCCCTTCTCTCATCCAGGTCCAACAGTTTTCCCACTGAATTGCTATGTTGTCTTTGGCATTTATGGGTTGAGAAGTCTGGAAACTGCCACAGCTCAGTGATTCAGTGCCCTGAGGCCTGTTCTACCATTTCTGCTCTGGCCTGGTCTGTCCTGATGCAGCCCACACTGGGACACTCTCTGCTCTCAGTGTGGTGCGATAGACCCAGTGACCATCCAGGCCATCTTGGGCTTGAGACTTGTTTCACTCTGTCATTTCATGGGTTCTGTAGCTCTAGAATTTGTTTAGAGTCTTTTTCCACAATCAGGCTAGCAGCTTCTGTGGGGTTGAAAGATCCACCCACAGCCAGTACCCAGAAAGTTGCTGACAGCACAGGTTCTTTTGATCTGCTTAACTAAGGAAAGCAAGGTGAAGGGGTTTGACAAGCTTACTTTAATTCAGCATACAAATATTATTCACTTAGTTCAGGGGAAGAGACCAGCACACTGAACTTCAGAGCAAATTACAAACAAATTACAAACATCAACAGACAGACCCAATACAGATTCATAGTTACCAACATCTAGGTTTAGCCTGGGAGCTCAGAACAAGGGCTGGCCCAGAGTCATGCGTGCCAGCACTGCTGTGGCAAAGAGCTCCAAGGAAGAGGAGGCCAAGCCCTGGTTTTATATCTTTTTCAGCATTAGGGGTGAGTCACACATGAGACTCACCCATGTGACCTAAAATCGTCACAAAGAGGCGACTTAAACCCATGTGGTCTAAGAGCCTCTGCTGTCCCAGACATGTAAACTAGGCCCTTCCTGGAGTTAGCCCCATCTTGGGTCCCACCTTAGTTGCCAATCCACACCCACATAGGATTTACACCTAATAGGGGTTTGGGCCTGGGGCTTAGCACCTAGTAAGGCTCAATGAAATACACTGAATTACTCAAACAAAACAAAGGCCATTTTGCTTACCAACACACAGGTGTTTGAAGGGATTTGGGGGAGAGCTCAAGCAAGTCCCTGTTTTCACTTGGCCATCATGGCAGTTCTCTCATTTTATCAGAAAATTATTATTTGCTCTATTTAACATTAAATATATAATCATCTTCAAGTAATATTGACTAAGTACCTACTCAGTGTTCTAACACAATTGATTTTTGAGAAGTCCAAGTGGAGAGGGGGAAATCACTCAATTTGTGTACAATGGACTCAGAAAGGCTAGGTTCAAAGTCTTGACACTACCACTTACTATATGACCTTGGTCATTATACTTCACTCCTATTGGTAGTAGGGTTCCTTATTTGTAAAATGTGAGAGTTGGAATAGATGATCTCTAAGGCCCCTTCCAAGTTCAAGGTTCTGTGATTCTGGTATTTGCCCACACAAAACCTACATTCTAAATGGGGAAACAATATAAACTCACACGTCGTACAGAAATTTATAGAGAGATTGTAATTAGATACATAGAGAACAGCAGTGCTGATGGAGGAACATGTGGTGGCCATTAGGGGGTTAATGGCCTGTGCTATGGAAATGAAGCTCAGCTTAACCAGTGAAAGCTTCAAAGAAGGCATGAGTTTTAAGCAGAGCTTTAAGGAATAATATGAAAGGCCTTAGTAGATGGAAATAGATTGTTCAAGACAATAAACCTATAAAGATAAAGAACAAACAGGTAGATACAAAGAACAGAGGAGCTTCTATATTGAGGCAGACAATACTGCTTTTTCATAGGAATAGTAATTGTTAGAGCTATAACAAATACAGACTTTTTAAACCCATGGTGAGCTGCTTAGATTTGATGAATTGTGAAATTGGGAGCCATGAGAATTCTGAGGTGTTTTATGAGACATTGTAAAAGTAGCATTTGTAGAATATGAATTGGGCAGTTTAGATAAGGAAGATGAGTACCTTACTCAAGCTTTGATAGTTGACATCCCCCCCCCAAAATGGACTGAAATATGAATGTGATGGAAGTAAGTTATACCTGATAACAAATGACTGGATATGGAAGGCAAAGGCAAATGCACAAATTGGAAAGCAAAAATTTCTTCCACATAGTGACTGTGAGGAACTGTCAAGATGTTTGTGTGGGTCTCACAGCTAGATACCATTGCCCCTTTGAGAAACAGAAAAGGTATTTCATCATAGCTGGTTCAAAACTGTTGATCAGTGAAAACGCTGCCTCTGGTTTTAATTGGCCTTTGACTTTTCAGTGTATGTCATTGTTCTGTGCTATTGTCCTAAGACCTGTATGGATATAGAATGTCATGTAGCATTCCATCCTACACTCATATTTTTCACTACTGGCTGGTAACATTGAAACCTGGCACAGTTTGCCATGCATGCAATGTCTGCACACTCAAGTTCCTGTTTGGTCTCCTACTTCCAGTCTTCTGGCTGATAACTCTGGGTCACAGTCTTTGAATCTCAGAATACCACCTTGTAACACTTTGTTAACTCATTGGTGATAGGACCAGCTGGGACAACAGTGATACTAAATGGTAGGAAAGTGACTAGAGAGGTAGGAAGGAACAGCTGCCTTTACATTTGAAGCCTAAAATATTAATATAATTTAAAAAAGGACATTATTAATGCCATCAACTCTTAAAAATCTATTCTCTTGGCTGCCTTTTTGCTTTTTATAGAGGCATTTATTTAGTATGGTATCCCATGTATAAACATTTCATATAACAATAATAACTCATTATATGGAACGTTATAGTTTAAAAAGTGATTGTTTACAGCAACCCTGTGTAAAGCACTACCATTGTATTATAGATGAGGAAAGAATGATTTAGAGAGATCAAGTGACCTGTTTAAGGTCACATAGCTAGTAAAAACCAGAGCTAGTACTCAAGAGCCATAAGGGTTTATTAAATATTCAGTTGATGCTGTGTTTAGAACATTGTCCTAGGAGCCTGTGGGAGGTCCTGTGGGAACTATAAAGCTTCAGATAAGATATGGTTCTTAAGTTCTTGAAATTTTTAAAATTCAGGTCTATGAACTAAATATAAGTCCAGAGTTCTTTTCGCTACACCACGTTGCCCTACAGAAACATCAGTGATCATTATTTTCCTGAACTAGGTTTTTATTTCTTCAAGTTGCTCTAGATCTTTGCAACTTCATTTCATTCAATAAAGTAAGGATGTGTGTGTGTGTGTGAGTGTGAGAGAGAGAGAGAGAGCGAGAGAGAGAGAGAGAAATAAGATTTATGTCTCACTCTTTTCATGACAGGACGTCAACTCCATAGAGGAGCTGTATTATACAGTTTTCTTATTTAGAGCTTTGGCACCTTGTTGTTGTTTTTGAGATGTTTTAGTCACATCCGACTCTTCATGACCCCATTGGGGTTTTCTTGGCAAAGATACTAGAGGGGTTTGCCATTTCCTTTTCCAGCTCATTTTATAGATGAGGAACTGAAGCAGACAGGGTTAAGTGACTTGCCCAGGATCACATTGCTAATAAGTGTCTGGGGCAAGGTTTGAACTCACTTGAACCTTCCCGATACCGAGCCCTGTGTTCTATCTACTCTGCCACCTAGCTGCCCCTGGGCACCTGATCTTCAAATTTACTTGAGGTTCTATTGCTCAAACTTGAGAGCTAAATCATCTAATATTTGAGCTCTTTATATTTGGAGGATGATGCATTTCTGACACATCACTGAATGAGCTTGTTGACATTTTTTTTCCTATTAGCATCTCATTGTCTTCATTATTGATAATCTATGTACTCTTCTCACCCTACCTGGTTTGATGATTACTTTTCTGATTTCCATTTTCTATTTTTAAAAACCTATAGGGAGGGGGCCAGGGGCAGAGGAATTTTATTTTCTCCAAGGACTTAGGTAATTTTCATTGAGGTTAATAGATGTTAAATAAGTGTGGAATAAAAAAAAATAGATTTTTTTTCTATTTTGAGATTCTTTTTTTCTGAGGTATCCTCATGCTTCTATTTTCTTTCTATAGAATTGATCTCTAAATAGTCGATTCTTATGCTTAGAAGCCCTCATAGGCATAAAAGTATGAATTATTTTTATTTCCCCCCAAGGAAGAAAAAATATATTTTGAGCATTGAAGAAAAGCTCCTTTAAATGATCTAGAAAAGTACCTTGAAATTGCAACATATTGAACTCATTACATCTACATTAGTTAACATAGCATTCATCAGCTTCCAGTGCCAAGATGGCAGAGTGAAAAAGGCCCCCTCTGAAACCCTCTCAACTTCTCCTCCAAACAACTAGAAAATCACCTCAGAATTAATCTAGGAACAGGGAAGCAGCTTAGCAGTATGGCATGAAAAGTCTATCTCACTGAGGTGGGAGGGGAGTGAGCTCCAAGAGCAGCAGCACCAGTCAGCCAGCCACATAGCAGGGGTCCTGTAGCAAGGCTCCAAGCCTGGGGCAATCCACCAGTAAGGCCCCACCCTCCAGCAAACTAGCAGCCCCTTAGGCAAGTGATCAGTCTGTGCAGTACAGCAAGGGCCCACCCACAGCACAACTCACCCAGGAGGCCCTAACCCTATTGCTGACCAGTAGTGAAGCCCCACACTAGGGCTGGCCAACAGTGAGACCCCTTCCAGTGGAGGACCCTGTTTCCAAAGCAAGCCAGCAGCAGGTGCCCCACCCCTGGGGAAAGCTAGCAGCTAAACCCCACACCCAGGTGAGGCCAACAGAGGTCTCACACCCAATTACAAACCAGAAGGGTAGCCTACCCTCTGGTGAAAGCAAACAGCTAAGCCCTGAAACCCAATGAAAGCCAGCAGTAAGACTCAGAGCCCTACCACAAAAAAGCTTGGAACACTGCTGGACCAGAGTCCAATTCTCATATAAAAACACCAAGTCACAAAAAAAGGCAGAAAAAATTAGCAAAACAAACAAACGAAAAGAATTTGGCTATAAAGAAAGATACTATAGCCACAAGGAGGATCAAGGCATAAACTTAGAAGAGGACAGCATGTCAAAAAGGCTACATGTGAAGTCTCAAATAAAAATGTAATTTGCTTTCAGGCCCAAAGTGAATTCCTGAAAGAGCTTAAAAGGAGTTTTAAAAAGCCAATTAGAGAGCTAGAAGAAAAATTGGGAAAAGAAATGAGAATAATGTAAAAGAATAATGAAAAAAGAGTCGATAGCATGGGAAAAGATATACAAAAATTTACTGGGGAAAAATTGACCAAATGGAAAAAGAGCTACAAAAGGTTAATGAAGATCATAACACCTTAAAAATTAGAATTGAACAAGTAGAAACTAGTGACTTCATGAGATTTTGAAATACTTTAAAACAATATCAAAAAGTTATTTTATATATATACATATATATCTATATCTTCTCATTGGAAAAAAAACTGACCTAATAAAACAGAAACAGGAAAGATAATATAAGAATTATTGGACTATGTGAAAGTCATGATAAAAAAATAAAAGCCTGGACAACATCTTTCAGGAAACTGTTAAAGAAAGATGCCCTGATATATTAGAACCACAGCACAAAATAGAAATTGAAAGAATCCACTGATCATTTCCTGGAAGAGATCCCCAAATGAAAACTCCCAGGAACATCATAGCCAAATTCCAGAGCCCTCAGATCAGGGAGAAAGTACTGCAAGCAGCCAAAAGAAAACAATTCAAGTATTGTGGAGCTATAGTCAGAATTACACAGGATTTGGCAGCTTGCACAATAAAGGACCAGAGGGCTTGGAATATGATATGCTGGAAGGGAAAGGAGTTAGGATTATAACCAAGGATCACTTACCCAGCAAAACTGAATGTAATAATTTGGGGGGAAATGGAGATTTTTAGCAAAATAGAGGATTTTCAAGTATGCCTAGTTAAAAGAACAAAGTTGAATAAAAAAATTGACTTCTAAATACAAGACTCAAAGGATATAGAAAAAGGTAAAGAAGAAACAACAAGAGAAAACATAAGCAATTCAGTACGATTAAACAGTTTATATTTCTACATGGCTTGATAATACTTGTAACTCTTAACTTTATTACTATAAGAGCAATTAAAATATATATGTATATGTAGCCAGAGGGTGTGGATAGAAGGTGACTCTGATGGGATAATACCCTTCCCCCCCCCCCGCCAAAATAACCCATAAAACAAAATAAATGGGTGAGAAAGAAAATTGCACTGGAAGGAGGGGGGGGTTGGATTGAATGGGGTAAATTATCCCAAATAAAACAGGCATGGAAAAGCTATTATAGTGGAGGGTAAAATGGGATGGGGGCAAAGCTTGAAGAGGTAATAATATATACAGTTGGATATGTAAATCTATCTTATTCAATAAGGAATAAAAAGAGATGGAGACAATAGGAGCAGCAGGAACTGGTAAAAGGAAGGATAGATTGGGGTAGGCAATGACCAGAAGTAAAATACTTCAGGAGGGAAATGGGGGTATGACAGAAAAGGGGGCATAAATGAAGGGAAAATAGCATAGAGGAAAATACACAGTTATGATACCTATAAATGTGAATGAAACCCATTAATTGGAAGCAAATGGCAGAATGGATTTAAAAAGCAGAATCCCAATATGTTGTTTACAAGGAACACACTTGAAGCAGAGAGAGATATACAGAGTTAAGGTAAGAAAGTAGCACAAAAATTATTATGTTTCAGGTGAAGCAAAGAAAGCAGGGGTAGCAATCATTATCTCAGACAAAGTAAAAGCAAAAAAAAAGATCTTACTAAAAGAGATAAGGAAGAAAACTATATCTTACTGAAAGCTGCCATAGACAATAAAGTCATATAAATGCTAAACTATGTGCCAAATGATATGGCATCTAAATTTTTGAAGGAAAGGTTGGATGAGTTATAAGAGGAAATAGATAATAAACTATACTAATGGATTACCTAAACTTCCTCCTCTCAGAACTAGATAAATCTAACCAAAAGTAAATAAGAAAGAAGTTAAGATCAATAAAATTCCAGAAACGTTAGATATGATAGTTACCTGGAGAATATTGAATGGGAATTGAAAGGAATATATCTTTTTATCAGTAGTACATGATACCTATACAAAAATCAACCATGTATTAGCACATAAAAACCTCACAACCAAATGCAGAAAAGCAAAAATGTAAATACATCCTTTTCATATCATAATGTAATAAAAATTACATTCAATAATGGACAGTGGGAATTAAAAAATTAACTGGAAATTAAATAATCTAATCAGAAAAAGTAGATGAGTCAAACAACAAACCATAGAAATAATTGATAATTTCATTAAAGAAAATGACAAAAATAAGACAACATATCAAAATTTACGAGATGCTCCCGAAGTAGTACTTATGGAAAATTTTGTATCTCCAGTGGCTTACATGCAATGGATTGGGCATGTGACTATATATACTATGTATATGTAAAACAAATTTAAAATCCCCAATTAAACACCAAATTGGACATTCTGAAAATCACAGAAGAGATTCATAAAATTGAAAGTAAGAAAACTGTTGATCTAATAAATAAAAGTATAGGCTGGTTTTATTAAAAAAATCTAATAAAATAGAGAAACCATTGGTTAATTTGATTCTAATAGGAAAGAAGAAAAACAAATTACTAATATCAAAAATGAGAGGGGTGAATTCACCAGAAATAAAGAATAAATTAAGACAGTTGTTAGGAAGTATTTTGCTTAATTATATGCCAATAAATTTAAAAATCTAAGTGAAATGGATGAACACCTACAAAAATGTAAATTACCCAGATTAACAGAAGAAGAAATAAAATATTTAACTCAATCTTAGAAAAAGAAATTCAACAAGCCATCAATGAACTTCCTAAGAAAAAAAATCCCAGGACCAGATGGATTCACAAGTGAATTCTACCAAATATTTAAGGAACAATTAATCATCTTTATTTATTCTTTATTTTCTCTAATCTATTATTTACAGACCAAAGCATGCTATTTTCTTTCATTTTTTTCTTTTATTCTAACCTTCTTTTACAATATGACTAATATGGAAATGTTATAGATAATTGCACATTCACAACCTATATCTGATTGATTACCATGTCAGGGAGGAGTGAGCAATGGGAGGGAGAGAGGAATAGAATTTGAAACTCAGAACTTTAACTAAAAAAAATTTAAAAAATGATATTTGTCTACTGTTAGTATTTCAGAGCTTACTCTGTCACTGAAACTCCTATAATACCATTATGCAAACTCTCCATGTTTGTTTAGCTAATCACCTAACCTCACCATTTGAGAAATGACTGGAGCTATAGAAATTATTGGCCTTCAGTTTTCCTTTTCAAAATGAAACTTAATATCAGAGTAAATACTAGATTAGAGAGAAGAAAGAATAAATAAGGAAGATATTCAGATTTCCACAAAATATACAAGTAGAAAAGGCAGTGTGTATTTTAGATTGGGGAGAAGACAAACAAACCAAGGTTATATTGTTGGCATTCCCCTAGCTAGTCATCCATCTCCTCCATTTTGTTAAACTGTTGGTGAACAAGGTATATATTAGCAACACATGGTAGATAGGTTAGTCTTAGAGTAAGGAAAATCTGAGTTTTAGACCTGCCATGGAGTCATACTGTTTGTGTGATTCTGGGCACTTATCTGTTTGGTGATTTAGGCCATTCTTTAAATTATAAGTTACGTATGAGTTGCCATCATACAACAATGAAGGATTTCTCCATGCTGACAAAATCATAGGACACATTCATATTTTAATGTGTTGTCATTTTAGTGAAACTGACTCTGTGTGGACATCCCATTGAATAGTAAATAAGAATGAGTCTTTTCAGGGCTTCAACCTAATATCCTGTCAAAATCTGTGTGTATTTGGGAGGAATATACATTAAAATTCACAGAGGAAAAAAGTATAATACATTGTATTGTGGTTCTTTCCTGAAGAAACTGAATGACAAAAATGGTGTAAATGCGATTTAACATATAAGAAAATGTATATTCCATGATAAATGAATTAAACACTGCCATTCTAAGCGCTGAGGATACCAGTAGAAAAAGTAAGACAATCCCTGCTCTCAAGTACACATTCTATTGGAGGAGACAACTCATATGGAAGGTTTCAGCTGTGATTCCAGTGGTTCTTAGGGTGCAGCAGCAAAATATATATTAATGCCTCTTCTTTAATGTCATTTCCACTAATAAAATGATTATAGTTCCTGATGATGAATGATTTGAAAGTCCCCAGGACTTGGGTAGCAAGAACTTTCTTTTCTGGATCTTCAGTAACTGTGAATGTAATATCTGCAGGATATCTGTGTCTTCAGTAGCTATGAATATAATATCTATAGGGATTGCTTTCCAGGATGATGACTGAGGACCCTGTGCCGGAAGCATTGTCATCCCAAAGACTTTTGGTTTCATAGACCTTGCCTGTCTTGATTAAGATCTGAGGGGAGATGGTGGTTAAAGTGACAACGATGATGACAGTGGTTTGGCTAGCCTGGAATGTTCTGCTTCCTCTTTCATTTAGGGTAGCTTGCTGTTTCAGCTAGACTAATTAACTTGCCCTGTGCATTACAGTTGATTTTCAAGAGATAGGGATGAAATGGCCATGGCATGGCTGGCCCCAACACAGGAGTTGCCTCCTTGCATGATGGCTACAAGGACTGGACTGGAAGCAGGATGGTTGGTCTGTGATACACTGAGCTCCCAGATCTCCATTGCATTAAATGGGAGCTCATCCTTTCTTATCGTTTCATTTATGAAACAATTTTTGAATATGCAGCTGAGTACTACCATCCCTTGCTTTCTCTCTCTTGTTGTTTCTACTTTTTCTAAATCTGCAAGTGTGCTAGAATCTGCCTCTATTAAAATACCTTTCTCTTCAAGGTTCTCAAGGCCTAAAATATATATAAAGTAGGTTAAAATCTTTATGCAAATTCTTTCTATTAACAAGCAATATATAGGTTTATGTGAATCACTTGGCAATAATTATATAGTACATATAATAAATGCATGCCATATGAATATAAATAATATATAATTAAAATATAATTCTTAATGTAGAACAAAATGCTATATTGCATATAAAATGTTTCACGAATTCTTGTATCTAGTGACTGTGTTTAACAAAGTGAGAAGATCCATTAACAGTCATTGGTCTTACTGTAACTCTTAGACACCTTCAAAAACTCAGTAATTCTCTCTTTCCCTTCCTCTTTTCTCCCTTCTTTCATGCTTGCTTCCCTCTCTGCCTGCCTTCCTATCAGCCAAAATCTTCTGTAACTTATATCTACTGTTGCTGGCATTGAGTGCTAAGTTGTTAGTCTTGAGTTTTGGTGACAGAAAAATCAAATTCCAGGGTCAACTCAGGAATTTCTACCAGGTCCATTACTTTCCAGGTCATATTCAATTTGATCTTTTCTCTCCTATGAGAAAGAAATCTAATGTCAAAGTGTTTTTCACACCAAGGGGCAGGCCCATTGTCAATTTGTATAAAGATGAGATTAAGTTAGATGCAACAAGAGTTTAATTCCCTATATTTTAATGATCACAGATTTTTTGTTTTTCACTTCATGAATTCTTGAATTCCTTAGGATTGTTCCAAAGATATTTCTGGGCTATGAATACAACTTTCTAGTATTTTTCTATACTTTGAGCCACACCTCCAATCTACCCTTCTATAATTATTACTTTTATCTCCCCAATAAACAATCTGCCCCTAATTGCATTTGGCCATTTTCTGCTATAGACATTTGTGTGTGTTTTAATTATCCAGTAGCTGCTTCATAACAACGCTTCATAATTACTATCTTTGTTGTGATATAGTGCCCAGATTAATATGCCCTTTGCTTCTATGTACCAGCTTTTGAAGGTCTTTCTGAGAGTTTTGCCTGATACTTTAATTGTAATAGAACTATGATAGCCAAGGCTGGAGGCTGACTGTTTTGGTATTGTGCTACTCATCCACTGCTAAATGCCACCAGGGCCTTCTCACTTGATTATGGGGATGGAAAGTTAACTCATTCAGTAAAAATCAGATTCATTAGGTGTTTTAGTTGTTGATTGTTTTCAATTGTGTCCATCTGTGACCCCACTGGAGGTTTTCTTGGCAAAGATACTGGAATGGTTTGCCATTTCCTTATTCAGCTCAGGAGACTGAAGTAAACAGGGTTAACTGACTTGCCCAGGGTCACACAACTAGTAAGTGTCTGAGGAAAGATTTGAACTCAGGTCTTCCTGACTCCAGGCAACACGCTTTATCCATAATACCACCTAGCTGCCCAAAGGAGAGAGGTGAGGCTATCTTATTTCCTTCTAACTCACTTGTTTTCTGAGTGCCCTCTCTCTGTTGTACTTAATCCATATACTTGTATGGCACGTTATCAAAAAGTCCAGTCCAGGATAGGGTTATTTGCAGGGGAGGTTATTTAGTCATATCATGGCTGGATGTTGAACTGAACCTTACATAATCTGTCAGAATGGCAGAATTGGTGTCATCTCTCTTGAATAACCTTCCCTGCTTCCTTGCCCCACCAGCAGAAAGAATCATCTCCATCCTTAAATTTCTCAGTTTTTCTTGTCTCAGTTTTTCTTTTAATTTATTTTTAATATGTTTGGTTTTCAGCATTGATTTTCACAGGCGTTTGAATTACAAATTTTCTCCCCATTTCCTCCCCCCCCAC
>CM053627.1:121703209-121729258 GCA_028646595.1 Phalanger gymnotis | reverse complement strand
TATAATTGGCCAGCATCACAGGAGGGAGGAATTATTGAGCATAGCATATATGGGGGATGTAGCCAATAATCTCTAATTCTAAGGAATGCTTTTGTGAATTTTATGAGTCCCAGCTACATCCTGAGGTAATTGATGAGGACCAAGGTATGTTGACTCATTGGCATCAGGGAGACTAGGTAAGATCACTTTTTTAATTGCTAAAAATGGGGCAAGGTTAAACAATACATAAAGATCTCTCTAGTACACATATTGACTTGGGAAACCACACATTAACATAATCTATGTTCTATTATATTTTTACTTAGTTTTTAAAGTATTTCTCAATTACATTTAATCTGATTTGGCCTTTACTACAGAGCGTTGCAGGGTCACAAATGCAGCCTGCATGTAACAATTTGACAACTCTGTTCTGGGAGACTGAGAAGGAATGCATCTTCTGGAATTCACAGTGAGGATGAAGCTTCGGTTTAGGAGGAGTGAGGCGCAAGAAGATATGGAATAATAGGAATTTATAATCCAACAGAGATTTTCAGAGTTCATAATTATGGAAGTGGAACACTTGCAGGCATTGTACTAAATGCTAGGGATAAAAAGAGAAGACAAAAACAGGTCTTTTCTTCAGAAGCTTATATTCTGAAAACTTTCAGGAGCCAAGATGGAGGAGTAAAGCAGTAAATCACTGCCATCCTCCCATTTTCACCTCCAAACAACCAACCAACCAACCAACCAACCATAAAATAGTGCTCCAGAACAAATCCTGGAACCATAGAACCAGCAGAAAAATGAGATGGAGCAGTCTCTTGGCCCAGGAGACTTGTATGATCAGTAGAAAACGTTCATATCACTCAGGTAAAAGGGGAGTATAGTCCAGGACAGGAAGCATCCCAGGAAACCAGCATCAAGCCCCACCTTGGGAAACTAGTGGGAGATCCTAAACTCCAGGGCAACATACCAACACCAGGATGCCTGTGTGCCTTAGCACAGCAAGGGAAACTGGGAGACTACAGATCTGAGAACCACTGCATGTTTCAGAACAGCTCCAGCTGGGCATCCTACAGCAACTGGACCTCCACATACTTTGGTGAGGCTCAGGGCCAGCAGGAATCCTCCAGTGGCAGGACCTTCCTTGTGCTTCAGTGCAGTCCAGGGCAAACAGGCATCCTCCTGGGGCCAGACTTCTACCTGCTTCAGTACAGCCTCTGGGGAAATGCGGAAGAACCCCACCAGATCTCAGCATATGCCAGACACCACCACTAGGAATGCAGCTCAGCACCAGGCAAGCTACCAAATCCCTTACAGTCTCCAGCAGCACCAGAAAACCCTTGCTAAACCCCCATAGCGCAGCATTAGACAAGAAGATCCCACATGGGCCTCATGGCATCAACAGTAAGTACAGCACCAGGTAAACAATTAGAGCCTGCAGTCACTAGTACAAGAAACCAGAGACAATGCTCTTTCCACCTTGGGAACAGGGGTCAAATTAAAAAGAAAGGAAAAGGTCCCCCCAAAAGGCGGAGAGGATGAGTAGAAAACAACAAAAAAATGGACTACAGAAAGTTATTGTATTGACAGGGAAGACCAAGACACAAACTCAGAAGACAACAAGAATGTCAAAACAACTATGGGCAAAACCTCAAAGAAAAATGGGAAGTTGTCTCAAGCCCAGAAAGAATTCATGTAAGAGCTCAAAAAGGAGCTTAAAAATCCTATAAGATAGGTAGAAGAAGAATGGGGGAAAGAAATGAGAGTGATGCAAGAGAATTATGAAAAAAGACTCAACAGTTTGGAAAACTGCTTAAAATATAGAATTAACTAAATGGAAAAGGAACTACAAAATTCACTGAAGAAAACACCTCCTTAAAGAGGCCAAATGGAAAAGAATGTACAAAAGCTAATTGAGGAAAACAACACCTTAAAGGTTAGTATTGGTCAAGTGAAAGCTCCATGAAACATCATGAATCAATCAAACAAATTCAAAAGAATGAAAAAAAAAGTAAGAAAATGTGAAATACCTCGTGGAAAAAACAACTGACCTGGAAAATAGATCCCGGAGAGACAATATCAGACAATCAGAATATCAGACTACCTAAAAACCATAATGAAAAGAAGGACCTGGACAGCAACTTTCAACAAATTATAAAAGAAAACTGCCCTGATTTTCTGGAACCAGAGGGCAGAATAGGCATTGAAAGAATCCACCAATTACCTCATGAAAGAGATCCCCAAATGAAAGGCCAATATGTAAGTGTCCATCAAATAGGCCTCAGGTGGGACCAACAAAGGGAGACTATTAGAGGCAGGCCCATACCCATTCACTAACTAGTTGTGAGGTCCCAGGCCCCACACCTTTTTGCTAAGTAGTCTCTAAGCCCTCAGGGTCCTGAACAGAGTATAAGAGCTCTGAGGTTGGTGTTTTGCCTTTGGGGGGCACACTCATTGGAAGAGTGATTTGGCCAGATAAGACTCTGGATAGCTGTTGAAGGCCCATGGCTTTGAAAATGCAGATGTCAGTGCTTCTCTCTGGTAACTATGTATTTGTGTTTATTTGCACCATTTATATAATGTATGCTTGTAATTTGTTTATATTCTCTCTGAAGTTCAGGGTGCTGGCTTTTCCCCCTGAACTAAGTGAATGGTACATGTATGTTTAATTAAAGTAAAATTGTTAACCCCTTAAAGTTGCTTTCCTTAGAAAAGAAGATCAAAGAACCTGTGTGCTGGCGTTGCTGATCTTATGCCCCCACCGCAGCTGCTAGCAACATTGATGTTACACCAAACAAAAAACCCAAGGAATATTACAGCCAAATTTCAGAACTATCAGGTCAAGGAAAAAACAATGCGGGTGGCCAGAAAGAAACAATCCAAATACTAGGGAGTCACAATCAGGATTACATAGGACTTGGCATCTACAACCTTAAAGGACTGAAGGTCATGGAACATGACATTTCAGTGGGCAAAGGAACTAGGACTACAAAAATGAATCACTTACCTAGCAAAATAGGTCTGGGCAGTTAAGAGAAGCATGGGAAGATCTGTATGAATTAAATCAAAGTAAAGAAAGCAGCAGAATAAGGAAAATAATAATGTAAAGGAAAGGAATAATAAGATTAAGCAGACTATTGAGTAACTATAATGATGAATCATAGCCTTAGAGAGGAAATTAGGAAGTTTACCTTCCTGATTTCATTACAGAGTTCATAAATTTAGAAATAGAAGGGACTTTCATGATTATTTCGTCTACCCCCTTATTCTTACAGACAAGGAAACAGTTCCAAAGAGGTAAAGTACTATCTTGGGTCACATAAAATTAAGGAGTAAAGACAGAATTTGAAACAAGCATTCTTCTCACTGTACCATGCTGAGTCCTCCATGTGGTAGTGTTGAGGGTGGGGGTGGGGAAGGGGATATTATAGGTATAGGATGTTGCATGCACTCTGAAGATTTGGTCACTGTCAACCGGTTTTTCTTCATGATTTTCTTCAGTTATAGGTGACGAGTCATGGAATATGAATGGGGTATATAGGGAAATGATTATATATAAAAATAAAAAGGTATAAATAGAAGTTATTTTAAAAATTGATAAGGGACCCTTTAGAATAACATCTGTTAAAATGAAAACCTATTCTCCCTTCACAAGCCTCACACTGAAAATGAGGGACCAATGCTCAGTCAATATTTTCACATAATCAAATGGCTTTCCTTAAACAAACACCCAATTACCACTGGGACTAGAAGAGTATGTGTTCCTACTAAAGACTAAACAAAGGCTAATGTCTTCAGCAGGGAAAAATCATTGGTGAATTCATGAATCAGAGGTTCTATTTATAGGCATTTTCATGAAGGATAACTATCCTTTACCTCAAGCAAAATTTTATACCTTGATTACAGATAACAGTATGGAAAAGTATTGACTGAGGTTCACAAGTCTATGCTTCAAAAAGCAGAGCTTTCGAACATAGTTTTGGAATAGAAACAAATTCTCTTTTTCAGGCAGAAATGGTGAAACTGAGGGCAGAACTTCTCAATTTAAATGAACAATAAAAAGGGTAAAATTGAAATAAGCATTGCAAAAAGGATTTTAATTAATAAATTTGCTAATTCATCTTTTTTGCTTCCCAATGTGTCATAACTGAACACAAAGATATATCCTTACATACACATATATATCATAGAATATGGTATAAAGTAATAAACAAATGACAGACTTGGCAGAGGTTGGGGCTGGAATTCAAGCTCTAATAATTACATAGGTATGAGATCTTGAGCAAATCACTTAATTTCTTTTTAATTCTCCATTTCCTCAAATGAAAAATGATGATAATAATTTTCTCACAGTGATTCTGTAAAGTAGCACAACCTATCTCATTGTGAGTAAAAACAGTTTGTAAACTTCAAAGTCTGATATCAATGGGCTGTTATTCATAGAATTCTATATTTAAACCTGGAAGGGATCTTCAAATCCAGAGAGTTCAACAGCCCTCCCTCCCATACACAATGGACACATTTTGCATATGGAGATATATAAGACGTAAGAGGTTAAGGTTCTTGCACAGGGTCACATAACTAGTAAGTAAATGAGGGAAGATTTGGATAGCCATCCTCATGATTCCACATTGAATACCCTATGTACCACCCTATCACCATGTGGTCTCTCAATCCATTAATATCTGTCACCTACATATGCCAACTACCTGGAAGATAGCAAAGAACTGTAAGCAAGGGAAAACAAAACCAAGATGTTGTAGGTCCTGCATCATAAATTTGAACTTCACTGAACTCAAAGGGCCACCCACACTTGAGGACCTAGAGGGCCACATGTGGCCTCAAGGCTACAGGCTCCCCATCCCTGGATATTCAATATATGCAGTTTAAGATTGGAAAGGATGTAATTACATTTTCTAATCGAAGAAAAATATTAGAAATTTTAAAATCTTAGTCATTTAATGCAGTGAATTTCATATAGCTAGAAAATTTGCTTATATATAGTATCTCATTCCTAATGAATTAAATGAATGAGATACATGCACAGAAAAAATCCCTGAAAAAGCTAAATCTTTTAGAAAATTATTGACATCTACAAAGCGAATAGGGCAGCTAGGTGGTCCATCCTCAGACATTTACTAGCTTTGTTATCCTGGGCAAGTACCTTAACCCTGTTGGCCTCAGTTTCCTCATTTTTCAAATGAGCTGGAGAAGGAAATGGCAAACCACCCCAATACCTTTGCCAAGAAAACCCAAATGGGGTCACAAAGAGTTGGGTGTGACTGAATCAATTGAACAACAAAATAAAGGGAACATATGATAAAAAGATTAGAAAGAAATCAAGTTTTTCACTGATGTATTCTATAGCAAACTACATCTTTCTAGTTATGTAACTGACTAAAAGATGTAGATAATACAAAATCTTATTGTGTTTGAGACTTTTGTTGATTGCCTCCTCCCCCAAATTGTAAGTTACAAACAGTTTTCAAAAAAGATTTATGGATTTGCTTTGTGTCTATATGTAGTCCTGCAAAACAAATTCCCTTAGTTTTACCAAAAAAAATCTATTGGTATACTATATGTTATATTATAAATTTTTCTTCTGGTTCTGTTTACTTCACCCTGCATCAATTCATATAAGTTTTTCCATGTCTTTTTGAAATCATGCATTTCCTCATGTATCACAACAAAATGGTCCTCTATCAACATTTGTTGCTTATTTTTAAAAACAGCAAGTCAATACATGGGACACATTTTTATTCTTCTCCAAGAAGGTGTCTTCCATTAATATGTCAAAACCAAGGGTAACCACCCTAGCATAGCCAGGATGGCTGCTAGTGCGTGTTCTTTTATCTGCTTTACTAGAAGTTTCAGGAGTCAACAATCTTCTTTAATTAAACAGGAAAAAATACAGAGAAGAGAAATAAAGACCAATAGACAGGGCTTTATACTTCCTGAATCAAAGCAAAACTGATGTGTGTGTGTGTGTACACATACACACATATACATATATACACACAAATGTGTATACATAGATATACATATATGTATATAAACATATGTGTGTGTGTGTATATATATATATATACATACATATATATATATGTACTTTACGTTCGCCACTGAATCAAGAGAACCCTTCCCTCTGAGCAGGCAGGAAGCTCTGAACATACATTAACTCAGAGTCTCAATCAGGGAATCACAACATCTTTCTCATAAGTAAGCTTCCAAAGCAAAATCTCACCTCTCATAATATACAGTCTTTCAGCTAATAGGCTCAGTGCCTAATAAGAAATTAACAAAAGTTGTGTAAGCCTTCCTACAAGCAAGCAAGATTCCCTTAATGGGCTCCACATGAGGCTTCTTGATGGGCAGGGAAGATTTTATTCCCCATTAACCTTACAATCATACAAGATTCTTTGAAAGATGTAACAAAGATAGGTTTATTTGTGTTGTTTATAGCAAACCTTGATTATAGATTTACTAATATCCCAGACTTAAAAATGGAAGGGAACTCACAGGCCATCTACTCCTCTTCCTTTACTTTCAAGTTGCGGAAACTGGGGCCCAGAAAGGCCAAGTGACTTTCCTAAGATCACTGAAATAGTAAGTGGCAGCACATTTTTCCTACTGTACCACGTACAGGTTATGACATAGTGAGATGGGCAACCTCCTATAGTGTAAGTCCATCAGTAAAAAACACATTGGTAAAAAACTGCTAATGGAGTAAGAAATGAACTCATTATAGAGTAGGAAGAGAGTGGCCTGGACTGCCTTTGGAGAATAACATTATACTTTTAATAACTACAAATTTCTTTCTGAAATAAAGGTCTATCTTATAATAGCAATATTTCTGTATGTTGCAAGTCATGAAATACTACACAATGTATGTGTGTGTATATGTACACATATAGATATGTATGTATGTGATATATATATACATACACACACACATATATATTTGGATCATTCAAAAGATAGCAGAAAGTGAAGGGTGCACAATGTATCTAAGATGAAATATATTACTACAAAATGTCATAAAGGATATCATCAGAAAGCTTTCTGACCAGACATGAATCATCATATATTGAGAGCATGGAAAAACCAATGAATAATCAATTTGCCACCTTTACATGCATAAAATGAAAGAGATTTGAGGAAGACCCAAAGAACGTTGTATTTGCCCTCTGTTAGAGGTCATAGATGAGAGTCACACAAGATGAGAAGACATGGATGGGTTGTAATCTGCATCTTGGAGCAAGGACCCATGTAAATGAGATCACAGATCCATCAAAATATGAAAATAATATGTTGAACCTGACCAAGTGATAAATGATGCTTCTATTCCAAGCCTAACAGTTATTTTGCTACTTTGTGTGCATGTGTGTGTTCATTGTCCCTAAAAATGAGAAGTTAAATCATAATTTATTTGAAACAGAAGTACCCACATGTCTACAAAGGATAAAGTAACAATTACTTATTAGTCATTATATTTATACACATACATTGTTAAGCTAAATACCATATGAATGCATACTATCCTAAGTTAGACATGATTACACTATCTCAAATGACAAGTGAACATTTGTCAGAATGTGATATTAATTATCATTTGTAGTTTTTCTTTTATTCTTGTGGGGAAGGGGGTGGCAGGTGAGCGTGTTAGTTCAGGAAATCCTAGAAAGTAAATCTAGCCTCTTGGAACTGTTCTCATCCTTCTCTGAAGAGGTCTTATATTCCTGTATCTATTTGTAAAAATTAATCCTATTAAGAAAATAATGTTTGTTCTTGAACTTAATGCTGCTAAAAATACCATTTATCATGCAAATCAATGAACAGGATCAACCTAGTGGCCTGTTACTTTATGAATCAATGTTGGTCTAATTATACGTTAAATCTCCACAACTGGACTCCACTGGAATTGAACCAATCTGTTTTAAGGTCAATCTGGTGTAATTACCCCTCTCTCAATAGGTGCATGATTGTTCTAAGATGAATAACAGCAAAAAGTCCACAGTGCCTTAATTGAGGATTATGTGTGTGTGTGTGCGTGTGTGTTAAGAAGAGAAAAAAAAGAGATGAGGAGAAACTAGACAGAAAGAAGATCAGAGGTAATACCTATAATGGCAGACTGATAAACCTTTTTTTTTCTCCCACACATATAGTTTAAAATGAAAAAAAAATTAAATGGAAGTATAATAAATTCACCAAGATAACACAGCTACAGCTTACATCTACAAACCCCATTACAAAGGCATTTAGCTGATGTGTACGTTTCTTTATCAGTAGTGACTTCTAATGTAGTCATAGGTACATATGAGCCGCTCAATTACTTGTGGGGTATCTTACAATTGTATCCTTTGAGGCACAATGTTTCTTGAACCCTAAGGTCCTTGACCCCCTTCCTTTATGTAGGTAATAGATAGGTGCTAGAAGAGAACTTAGGGACAATGGATTCCAACTCTTAATTTTACAGATGAATAAATTGAAGCACAAGGAGATTTTAAGACTTGTAATGGTCATACCACTAGTGTCAAAGGAGAAATATGAACCTGAGTCACCTGGGTTCTAAGGCCAGCACTCATAAATCCATTATTCCCCATGAAACCTCTCATTTCCTCTCATTGGGATCACATTCCTATTTTTGTCTGATTTTAATTCCATAAAACAACAGGGAGGATCATCCTGTCTCAAAGCCATTATATATTGCCACAATCCCACCCCACCCCCAAAGAAACAGTCAAGCTAATTCCTTATGACAGGGTATGGCTGATTAAATTAACTGACACAATAAGGTAGGAAGGAAAGGGTAGTGGCCAAACAAAAGTGCATATCCTGAAATCAAATCACTAGGAAAGTGATCAGGCAGCTGGATGGCACAGTAGATAGATTGTTGGGCAGGGAGTCAGGAAGGCTCATCTTTGTGAATTAAATCTGTCCTCAGATACTTATTAGCTGTGTGACCCTGGGCAAGTCCCTTAATCCTGTTTGCCTCAGTTTCCTCATCTCGAACGAGCTGGTGAAGGAAATGACAAACCACACCAATATCTTTCCTAGGAAGACCTCAAATGGAGTTACAAAGAGTTCGAAAAGACTGAAATGACCGAACAACTTCTACAACAGTGACAAGATATGCATGGATTTAGGATAGGAAGTATTTAGGTCTGTTCCAACCAAAAGGATGGAGCGAGCAGAAAGGATCCAGTAGAAGCCTGCTGGCTAATTCAGCCCTCCCCAGTAACCCCAAATAATGTCAAAAATGAGTTATCCTTGGTGGGCTATACATGCAGCCAATACTAAACAGAGAGACACCTTGGTGTGCAGGAGAATCAAATGTTTGTCAGCCTCTATCACCCACCGTAATTTCAATAAATCCATAGTTATAGTAGTGGAAGCATCCACAAGCTACCCATACTTTCATGAGATCAACAAGAAATCATAATTTAGTACTGTTCACTTAAATAAAAGAGAGTGACAATTCTATCTCATACTCCAAACATGGTGGTTGGTGTATACTTCTGAAGAACACAGAATTACAGGAGAATTCAGACATTTTAGAGATTATCTAGTCCAAGTAATTTATTTTGTTGTTAAAAAAACCTCAGAGATCCAGAGAGGTTAATCAACACATCAAACAGCAAATAACTGTATGACTACATATAATGAAGCAACACTTTATATAGTTATTGTCAAAGCTGGGCATAGAATCTGGGTGTCTTGACATGCAGTCCAGCACTCTTCATTCCATTAGGTAACGTTTAATGATTGCTCTAAATTATCTTGCAACTTCTCAATTTTCAGGCTCAAGAACTTCTAAAATCCAATGGCATATCTAAGCATACATAATAATAGTTTATCAGTTGCTCCAGCATATATAGAGGGCTATATAATATGGACAAAAGGGACATTAACTGTGATATTTGATAGAGATCTGGGTTGATGTAGGGAGGGAAGGAAGTGAAGGAAAGAGAGGGGAGGAGAGGAAGGAAAGAAAAGAGAGTGAAAAAAGGGAAGGAAGGGAAGGGGAGGAAAATAATGAACTATATGGTATAGATTATAAAGGAAAATATACTAAAAAAAATGCCAAAAGTGAAAATTGCCACATTTAGATATAGATAACAGAATATATAACACTTTGCACTTTGTAATACATATAAATTATTTTACATTAATTTTAATAAAAAAGAAAAACAAATCAACACTTCCATGTTCTTTGTTTTAAAGAAAAAAAAGTCTTTTGTTAAGACACATTTTAATATGGTCAGCCCATTAGCTAACATATGGTGGGGAGTGGGTGGTAATGAGCTCTATATTAGTGTTTCAATTCTACACGTAAATTTATTTGTCTGACACCCTGTCATACTAGAAGATAGATATTGTTCTGCTTGAATCTTGCACTGAATCATTTAATACTTTAAATTCTTATTAACAATCTGCGGCACCAAAATCATGTGTCCTGCCAAAGATACTTGATGCAACGGGCAAAAATAATTTTTTAAAAATAGATATTGCATTAAAAAGATTTTCTTTTAAACCAACATCTATATTTTAAAAGAAAATCAAGGGTATTCATTATGGTCTTCCTTATTCCTCTACTTCATTCACATCTCAGAACCTTGCTACATAATCCCCCATTCTCTCCTCCTTTACTCCAATCTCTGGGAAAGATGTTACTTCTCCTTGCCAAGGCCAATCAATCTCATATGCGCCTTTACTGTCATTCTCTCCCATTTCAACTAACAATTTCCTCTTTCTATTATTCCTCAGCTCTCTCTCAGCCTTAATTTGACCTTATCTACTGGCTTCCCCCCCGCCCCCCACTATTAGCAAACACGACCATACTCGTGTCTCTCCAACCCTAGGGAAAAAAAGCCTTCAGTTGTCATGCTTTTCTTTAAAGCTTCAGTCAGATCTGTATTTCCTTTCATTGACAAACTACTAAAAAGGTTTTTAAACTCATTGCATATACTTTCTCACTTCCTGTTAAATTTTCCAACCCTTGCAGTATAGCTTCTGCCCCCACCTTTTAAATCAAACTTTTATCCAGTCAACAAAATGAAAATGATCTTTCCATTTCTAAATCAAATGACCTTTTTCATCCTTCTTGAGCTCTCTGTAGCATTTGATATTATATATATGTATATATATATACATATATATGTAAACATATATATGTATATATCTCATCCCTTTTCCCTTGATTCTCTCTCCTTCCCTGGCTTCCATGACACTGCTCTCTCCTGGTTTGCCTCTTACCTGATGGACTCGTCCTTCATAGCTTCTTTAGTGAATCGTCATCCTCGTTCTAACCCCATGTGTAAATGTGAAACTAGGATGCCCTGTCCTTGTTCCTCTTTTTTATCTCTCTACTCTCTTAGTGACCTAACCTGCTCCCATGAATTCAATTACCATTTCTACAAAGACAACTTCCAAATGTATATATCCATCCCTAATTTCTCTTCTGGCTTCCAGTCTCAAGTCACCAGTGACCTATTGAACATCACTTCTGAAAGGCACATGGGAATTTCAAGTTAAAAAATGGCAAAAATCGAACTTATTATCTTTCTCCTTACTCCCACCCTCAATGCAAATTTCTGTATTTCTATGGAGGTCACCACAATTGTGATTACCAACAGTAGTTAACATTCTCTGCATTATTTTTGTGCTTTTCTTCCTTATTCCCCAATATTCAAGTAGTTGTCAAGCCTTCCTGAGCCCACCTTTACAACAATTTCAACTTCTGTTTCTTTCTTTTTATTCACATAGCCACCACATTAGTGTAGGCCTTTATCATCTCTTACATGGACTATTAGATCTTGTTGCCCATATTCTCTCTCCTCTTTAATCTGTTTTCTACACTAGAGGTTTGCAGTTTTTATTGTTGTTCTGTAAGCTCCTTTCACCCCACCCACCATGCACACGCATGCACATACACGCACACGCACACACACAAATAAATATTATGAACCCAGAGGATAATTTAATATACTACTCATAATATTCTTTTAGAATTATTCGTTGCCTACTTATAATACTACAACAAACCCATAATGCTTCAAATATATACATGCTTGTCACAGATGAAAAAATATGTTTATAACATTGCTTCATGCTTAAAGTACCATGAAAGCACTTTTTAACAGGAAGCTCTTAGACCATTTCATGAACCTGCAAGGGATTTACAGACCACTAAATAGGAATCAAGACTCAACCCCTTTCTCCACTGTCAAGATACCAAGACAATCTTCTTGAGGCACAGATATGACCATGTCATGCCATGATCAAAAATTCTTCTGTAACTCCCTATTTTCAGTAGGATAAAATCCAAGCTTCTTATCTAGCTTTTGTATAACTTCACATTCTAACTTTAACCAACCGTTCCAGGCTTGTTTCAGGTTACTTCCCTTTATGCATTCTAGGTTCAAGTCGAATGGTCCCATTTGCTATTCCTAAAACTCAAAACGAGTTGTTCCCATACTTGGAAAGTGCTTTCTTCCCTCACCTCTGTTTCTTAAAATACTTAATTTCCTCCTCTCAGCTTAGGTACTACTATCTTCAATGGGAAATTTTTTCCAATTTCCCTTTTAGTTCCTTCTCCATCTTTATGTTTTCATGTATTTACATGACTGTTTACATATACTATCCCATGGTAGAATGTACATAAGCCTCTTGAAGTTAGGTTCTGTTGTTTTTGCTTTTTGTTGTTTTTTTTTGTTCTTTCTTTTAATCATTGCATTTCTAGGGACAGATGCAGTGACTTGCATACAGAAGAAGCTTAATGTTTATTGAATAGATACAATCTTCATATCTATATATTCATCATGGATTTGAACATGCAACTGTGACTTGCTATTTACTACCTTCAAAATAATAGTGTGTGTGTGTGTATGTGCGTGTGTGTGTGTGCGCACACACAAGCGTACTTTTGTTTTAGAAGAAGGGAGGCATCAAAAGTGAGGTCCACAGCTCATTTATGTACTATTAGTCTATTTTTTCCAATCACATACCTTTGTATCTAATAAAAGGAAAGACTATGGATAGATAATACAGACATCAAAGAAAAAAGTACTCATAATATGACAGCTTATTGTATTCTTGAAATGCTGAATGACTGTGCCTATATTAGTGGAACAATGGGAAAAAGCTTTCTGCTATCAATATTCCACATTCATGAAGGCAGCAATTACCAATGGAATGGAATCACCAACAAACACACCAGTTTCTGGAATTTTGTCATTGTTCATCTGTCCCAGGACAGTTTGTTATTCACTATCTTGCTTTTGGTACAGCCCTTTTAATGCTAATGGCCATATGTGTGCATTTAAAAATTCTCTCAGAACCTGTAACAGGGTCAAGGAACCTTAGGTCAGTACACGGTCTCATTCCTATTTGCCTAAATATTCATAGGACACAGTTGTTCCAAAGAAAACACACATCCTTTCAAAATCATTTCTATTTTTGCCCACGCTAAAATCATGTCACAGTTGGTAGAGTGATTGATTATATCCTGCTAAACACATCCTACATTTAGTCATTTATGGCAGTGTTGACTCCATGAAATGCCTTTCTTGTTCATGTAAGATCGTGGGTAGCTTAATGCAAAATTACTTAACAGCCTCACAAGTTAAATAAAAGCAGACATACCTACGCTGATAGCAACAAAAACCATGTGTACGCCATGCAAATCAGTGATCTACTGAGAATTTTGATTTATATTTAAATAGTTTCCCTAAATGCTCTAAGAACATCAGAAGTGATATTTTTGACAGTTGGCCAGAGCACCTACATTGTAGCTTTCCTACTGGCTGGGCTCTTAGTAGAAGAATCATTACAAAAGCTTCAGTGATATTTCTGTAACTGTTGAATGTTTAATCACACCAAATGGCAGAACTTTTAAGAATGAATGCTGATGACTGTGAAAGATCTATTACAAAGGGTGGAGTCTTAGCTGCAAAGGCTAGCTTTCTATTGACTAACAGGATATCACTAGCATAAAGTATTCTCTGGTGAGCAATGCACAAAAGACAGATAGGTCCAATGAAGTGCTTTTTCTATTGGACACCAGGCATAGTGGGCCTCAGGAAAAATATGGGGGGAAATAGATCATTGCAAAAAGTAGAAGTGATACACACATAAAGCATTTATGGAAGAAAGATGCAGCATAACTGACTTCTGGTGGGCTTGGGGAACAAGAACTAATTGAACCTAATTCTCACAGGGATCAGCTAACATGAATATGTCCACAACATGCCAGGAATTATGATAATACACACACACATATGTTTTATATACATATATACAAAAACCCATTTGCTCAGTGATTATGACAAAATAAGACAAAAAAAATTCTTGTTGAGGTTTTCTTAAATTCAATTTTGAGAGTCCCTTAATGTTATGGTCTTTTGATTCAATTTATTTTTAATAGCAACTAACAAAATAGCCACTTCACTCCCAGGGCACTTTTAATACTTATTTCCTTGTATTTAAGAAAACTAGACTGGGCATTTCAACACAAATTATTCGCCATTCACAAGAATAACAGTGCACCCTACTAACTACTACTAAAAATAGTAATAGCTATTTATATATTACTCTAAGTTTTGTAAAGAATTTTATAATTCTGATCTCAGTTTATCCTCACAGCAACTAGGGAGATAGGTGATATTATCATTCTATTTTACAGATGAGAAAAATGATACTAAGAGAAGTTAAGTGATTTCCTTTCATTCACATCGCTAATAATTATCTAATTGAAATCAAGTCTGACTCCAGGTCCAGTGCTCTCTCCACTGTGCCAGCTTGATGACTCATCCAAATACTCAAAATGTGGAGAATACTTTTGGAGAAGATAATAGGAAAGGGAGACTTGGTCATTCGATGAATCAATAGGTGTTTGTTTTTTTAACTATGTGTCACACATTATAAGTGCCGGGGAGACAGACAAAGGCCAAAACATATTCTCTATCCACAAGATGCTAACATTGTAATGGGAGGAGACAATGCATAGATTAGATATATAGAACCTAAATGGAAGGTATCTCAGAAGGAAGGACAGGGAAAACTGAGAAAGACATCTTGAAGGAGATAGGATTTGAGGTGAGAAGCCAGAGGAGCTAGGAGGTGGGAGTGAAGGAGAACATTGCAGGTATGAGGAAGACTCGGTGAAAAGGCTTGGGAAATAGTATCATGGGTAAGGAACAACAAAAAGGCCAGTGTAGCCACATCATGTGGGCAGCTAGGTGGTAAAGTGGATAGAGCACTGGGCTTGGAATCAGAAAGACTGATCTTCCTGAGTTCAAATCTGGCCTCACACATTTACTAGCTATGTGACCCTGAGCAAGTCACTTAACCCTGCTTGCCTCAGTTTCCTCATTTGTAAAATGAGCTGGAGAAGAAAATAGAAAACCACTCCATTATCTTTGCCAAGAAAACCCCAAATGGGGTCACGTAGAGTCAAATATTACTGAAAAATGACTGAACAAAGCTGAATCATAGAATAGTACATGGAAGGGAATAAGATATAACATATACCTGGAAAGGTAAGAGGGTACTGGTTTGTGAAGCTATAGTCTTATGGCAAATTAACATTTAACCTTTCTATTAGAGAATAAGGGGTAGGTTTTTAAGGAACCGGAAAACTTCTTATAAATGTTGTCTCTATTAGAAGGTAAGCTCCTTAAAGGATCTATCTTTAGCACAGCTTTTAAAAATTCATTTTTTTCAATTATCAATATTTATTTTTGTCTCTTTCACCTCTCCCCTCCCCATGGGATGGGGATGTAGAAGGGGGAGAAAAACAAAACCCTTAGAACTAATATGCAGTATCAATTAAAACAAATTCCCATATTGACTATGCCTGAAGTAGGAGGTAGGTACCACTCTTCATTACCAATCTTCGGGAATCACAATTCATTGATATCTTGAAGAAAGGTTTTAAGTCTTCCTAAACTGTTCATTTTTCTATTGTTTTCAGAACATAAATTACTCTCTTGGTTCTGTTCATTTCACTGTCTATCAGTTCATGTAAGTTTTCCCAGGTTCTCTGTAACCACCTTATATAAGATGCTTATCCTTATCTTGGGCAAGTCACTTAAACGTATTTGATTCAGTCCCTCATCTGTAAAATGAGCTGGAGAAGGAAATGGCAAATCACTCCAGTACCTTTGCCAAGAAAACCCCAAATGAGGACACAGAGATTTGGACATGACTGAACAACAAAATTGTTTGACAAAGAGGCCCATTAACCTCATTTCAAGTCCTACTAGTCCAATACAAATCATTAAATTAACTTGGTAGGGAAAAAATGAAAGAGAGCCTATTTAATGTTTTTACAAATCAGTACTCTAAGTGCTTTCTTATGTTCTAGTTAATGACATGTTAATTTCAAAGCACAGAAAGCTTATTTCTCTAGGATATTTGAGGGGAAAGGCAGAGTGAATAATGCCATATATTTGGTAGAATCACCTAGAAAAGCAAATGTTTATGCTAATAATCACACAAATTGGCCTATTTTGTTTTAACTGTGATTAGTGCAAGAAAAATTAAACTGGCACTAAGGGAATAAAATAAAAAAGCTTGATGATATTTTATAAAATGCATCTTTTTCAAAACACAATGAAAATTCTTTGACTTGGTGTTTATTTTTGAGGTTTCCTTAAAAGCAAAAATTAGCTCTCTCTGAATTCTGATTTCTGGAAAGTTTCACAGAGCTTTGTAGCTAACACCTACCTGTTCTGGTGTGTTTACAAATTATACAACCAAAGAACCATTTTAATCTGCATTTTATGGAAAAGGGGTTTGTTTCCTTTCAGAAGCGAATCAATGAAATTAAAAAAATAAAAAAATGTACTTGCAAAAAGTGTCGCATAATTTCTAATGTATCGGGAAAGAGGAAAAAAATATTTGAATTGCTCACTTAAAGCTCAAGATTTTCAACAAAATGGCACTTTGCCAAAGATTTTATTACCTGAAAGTCCTGGAATGCTGAAAAGGCCCAAAGAGAAATATTCCCTGTTTAAGTAAACACAGTAGAAAGTTTATAATAAATTGCTTTCCTTCCTCCCTCATACCCACTCCTTGCCTACAAATAAAAGGAATTAGTTTAGAAGGAACCAGAAAGTTCTAAAATCTATTATCAAACTACCATATTTCATTTTTTTCCTTCTAAACTCTAAAACACTGGAAAACTGATATACAATAGAAGCAACTCATTACCATTTCTTAGAGATATTTAACTCCTATAAAGATTTTCATTACTATATGATAAGGGAGCTGGCAGAGCCCAGAAACTACATTAGGGTAAATATTTAAACTTGCCAAATGGAGACAGCTGCCAAGGGTAGTAGTGGTATAGTGACAAGATTATAATATAGTAGAGAATAAAGGGAAATTATGAGAAGTGTCTTTTCAAAATGTCCAAAAAAAAGTTGAAGAAAAAACATATCCTGCAGAGAACATGGTTGTCTACATCCTACTAAAACTTCTAACACCAAGACCACTTATAAATGAAAGCAAAAAGAAAACAAGACAGTCGTTAAATTCAACAGATCTTCTGGTATTTCTATAATAATCTATTCTCTTTGGAGAAGATAATGGAATGACTATATATTTGACTAACATTTTGTACATAATATGATGCAGTAATGGCAACTTAGGAAGCACTTGTGAAGAATAGCTGGATCGATCAATTGATTTATCCATTAATTCATCCATCCATCCATCTCTAAAATCCATGCTGAAAGTGAAACCATTTTAAAGTCACCAAGGAATTTATTTTCAAGATTTTCCAAAGAGGAAAAATATTTTAACAGAACTGAAAACTTCAAAAAGGTGCTAATTTTAAAAAGTAGCGAAGAAGAAATTTGCAATAGCAATGACTGATATGCTTACTTTTTCATCTGTTTAAAATATTTCTGAGATTAATTTATGGATACATCAAAGGTATCCTTGATGAAAACATAAGAAGGAAATGCATGATTATTCATAGCAGATTTTATTAGCAGACTTCTTGAAAGTAATAAAAAATTGAGCATGTACCAACATCTGTCCAGAATTCCAGCCTCATTGTCATCCTCAAACCCTCACATTGCCCCATACACATATTCAGTCTAAGTTGCTAAATCTTTTTCCATTTTACTATCTATTATAATATCTCTGGCATCCATCCCTTTATTTCCATTCAACCACTCCATGCTAGCTCAAGTCCTCATCACTTCTCAAATGGACTACTATAATAACTTCTTAATTTATCATCTTACCTTTACTCTCTTCCCTCTCACTTCATCCTGCACACAGATGCCAAAGGGACAACTCCTAAAACAAGGGCCTGATCATGTCACCAGTAAATGTCAGGGATTCCTTATCACCATTAAGATCAAATACAAACAAAGGGGTTTATAACTGAAAAGTTTTCACAGCCAGACTCCAACCTACTTTTCCAGGCTTATTATACATTATTCTTCCTCAAACACATGTCTAGCCAAACTGGCCTTTTTACTGTTCCTCACATTGGACCCTCTATCTCCAATCTCTTTGTCTCTTCAAGGCTACCTCCCACCTCTGAATGTCTGTCTGCATCCTAGTTTCCTCTACTAGTAATTACGTAGGAAATATTTTGTGTTTAATTTTCTAGGTTAATTTTTTTCTTTCTATATGAGTTTCTAGAGGACAAGGCCTGTTATATTTTCAACTTTGTATCCTGTGCATTTAGCAGTGTCTGGCATAAAGTAGGTAGTTCATAAGTGCTTACTGAATTAAGTTTAAGTTATTTGTCATCACAAAAATTATTTATATCACCGTCTCCCAGATATGCTAAATGCCTATGAATCATGGAATACTAAGATCACAGAAATACTACAAGTAACAAAAGGGGCAATGAAAAGATGCATAGGGTATGTAAGTATACTAGAATAGATTACCAATGGTGACATGCATAAAGGAGCAATATAAAATCCATTAAAAATGTCTTTTTGGAACAGGAGATGGTCCAAATAATGTATATGTATTTCGAATTTATGTGTGCACATGTATACGTACACGTGTGTATATATGCATGTGTGTAGGTTTGTGCACATAAAAACCTATCTATGTAAATATATATATTTATGTGAAGCACTTTAATGGAATGGTTTAGAAAGCTAGTCTTCTTCCCGGAAGACCCGAGTTCCAGCTCTATGTAACATGTATCATCCGTATGACCTTGAGGAAGTCACAACCTCTTAATGTCCAAAGGAAACTCTCTAAGAACCTTTTCTTGATTAGCAGTGGTAGAAAAAGCTTCCTCACAAAGGAGTTCTTTACTCTGATGAAACCACAAGTCTGGATGTGAGCGTGAGTGTGTGTGAGTGTGTGTATGTGTGTGTGTGTGTGTGTGTGTGTGAGAGAGAGACAGAGAGAGAGACAGAGACAGAGAGAGAGAAGCTTTTGCTGATTTGGGGATACAAAAGATAAACTTTAGGTTTCACTTCTGATGACTTTATACAGATTATTCCCAAACTATGACAAGGGGATTTTTAAACATATTATAAGTTCAATTTCTCTACTTATTCATAATCCATATTTTGCTGTAAATAATAGTATTCAAGACTTTGCACTAAGTTGAAATGTGTCTCTAATTCTGACCGGTCTTAAAATTATAGCTGTGACACCTTGTCTTAGAAACAACTCTTGGGACAAAATGGTCTATTTCATTCTTGAGTATAAGGAATTAAATGTGTAGAATACATCTTTATCCAGAGCAAAGAACTAAACCTTTCCATAAAAATGTTACAGAAAAAGGATGTGAGTAGAACTAGGTGAATATGTGTTTCATTAACAATTACAAGTTTAAGAAGGTCAGAGCTCATACTTAATACTTTAAAATTGAATGAGATTAACAGACAGGGAGATTATTATTATAACAGAATTAATGAAAGAATTTGGACAATTCCAATGCATCCTGGCTAGCTAAGAATGATTTTTATTTGCTCTTGAAAAATTAGGGTTGTTAAGAAAAAATTTACAAGCTATAGTCTTTCTCTGCTACATTGCAGCATGGAGATGATGCTGAGTTTTTGAAGGTTATGTCAATGAAGCATGTATTATGCCAACTTCTGGTCTCATCACCAGCCATTCTAAAATTGGAAAAGTTCATCACTAAAAAGCACTTCACCAAAAACTTACTTTTTTTTTCATCTATGGTAACTCAATAAGACTATCTACTGAGGAGAACAAGGATTGGGATCTAAGTTGGTAGATGAACTGAGAATGCTGACAAAATATCAAGCTCTTGAAATGAAGTGGTATTTTGATACTTAAAAAGTAGATCATTTTTTAAAGGCACATTACTCCACTTTCAAATATCTAGATGCTCAATCTAACATAATTCCATGTGAAACAGTGGCTTAAAATAAAACAAAACCGAACCCTTTAATTCTGTGTGGCATAAATATGGCAATCAAGTTTTCCAACTGTCAGGGCACATGCCCTGACAAAGGATATTTCTTTTGCAATAGCTCATTAAAAGTATCTCTTTTCCTTTGAAATTAGTACCATCTTGAAATTTGGAACAAGTAGTTGCATGTGGCAAAGTGAAAAATGGGAAGCTAAAGACGTGGCATCAGCCCTGCCATTCCTTAGTTGTTTAGTGACAGGAAAATCACAGCTCCTCTGAGTCTTCTATTCCTTATCTCTAAAGTAAGAGTGTTGAACTGTATGATCTATTAAAAATCTCCCTTAGTTCTAACAGTCAATTCCAAAGCATTTTCCTAAATCAGCACTGAAATTAAATAGCTCCATTTTTGGGCCTCAGTAGAAAAATAAATGCAAATTTCCTTTATGATATCTGTATGCAAGCTGGGGTTCATATTTAATTTATAATGAAATAGCTCCTTCTTTAGAAGGTACGAGCTTTGAAAGACAATAGACCCAAACTCTTCAACATTCTGAAAGCATCTGACCATCTCTTAGTGCCTGATTTCTTCCTTTTCTCTATGTCATTGATCTGACAGGATATGCATTAGGCCAAAACACAAATAAAGACATTACCCAACTGCATGTGAGGTGGCAGCTGTCTGTTTTCATATCCATTTCTTCTGCTTTAAGTGACAATCAAATAAGTATTTTTAACATCTCCTATAGCCAAGGTGACAGTATAAAATTTCAATCTTGAAAAAAGTCACTTTTTCTTTAATGAGATACATGAGTCTGAAAATGAGATTATCTGCTTTGTTCTGAAATTTTATAGCAATACAGAAGAATTGAAAGAGATCCATTAAGAACCTCGTTATATTGTAAGTTTTCCAAGACCCAACACAGTATCCCTGCTGCTGAATTCTTCAAAAACACAAAAGGATTTCACATTTATATATTATGATTTATATTATCACATAGATCAGAAAGAGGTAGCTTTTAAGAAAACACACTTTAGGCAGAGCTCCAAAAAAGTTTTTTTTTTAAAGGGGAAGGGATGAGAGAGACTGTGCCTAGTACCAATTCAAAGAAATGTATGTTTTTATAATTGAAGTATGATTCAAATATAGAAAATTTTTGTATTATGAAAATAATGAGACCTCATTCTAAGGACGTAAAGATTATTTCTACTACATAGGAAAAGAAATCTTCAAAAACTTTCCAGGAACAAAAACCTAATTAAACTGATGAGAGAAAATATTTTCTTTCTAAAAATTCATTCTGAAATTTTTACTTCATTCTTTTAAATAAATCAAATCACTACTGAGCATTTCACATAAGTGAAGGAATTTATTCCTTCTTTAAGAACAAAATTAATATTATGGTTATTATTACACATTTTCTGGTAAGAGACGACAAATAACAGTGACAATAATATTCAAGAATTGAACAAGTCATATAATTTACTGAAAAAAAAGTCTTTTGGGTTCAGTTCTATTATTTTATCACTGTAGGAAATACCCATTACTATGGAAGCAGATAAACAGCTAGTCTATGACTTGATGTATTGGGGTGCTTCATAGAGCATTAGGAGGTTGAGTGACATAGCCATGGCCTCACAGCTAGTATGTGTCAGAGGTAAGACCTGACCCCAAGTCTTCCTGACTTTAACTTCAGCTCTTTATCCACTAGTCCCCCTTCGTCAAAATCAGCTAAACAAAAATGAGGAAAGAAATACAACTTAATTAAATCAATCACTGCAAACTATAAATTCTCCTAACACACTATTTCACCTAAAAATCAACAATTTTATTGGGGCTAGCCAGTCAATAAATATTTATTAAGCACCTATTATGTGCTATACACTGTTCTAAGATACAAAAAGTGGGAAAAGACAGGCCCTGCCTTCAAGAAGTTCACAATCTAAAGGGAGAGTCTTAAGTACAAATTTTATTCTCTTCTGTGATCTCCAATTTTCCTTCCCTCAAACCATAAATCATTTAGCCACCCTCCCACTTGCATTCCTGGACCAGCAGTACTGGCATCCTTAGCTGTTTTATTTTAATGCGAGAAGTGGATCTCATTAATAAACTCCCTTGAAGCTTCTAAAGGCATCCCTACCTTGACACTTCTAATGGGGTAGACAGCTATAATTCTCAATCTACATTTCTTCAAAGCAGATAAAGGTCATGAATAAATTAGACAGACCTATTACTAGAGATAGAATAAACTGATAATGAAATAAAATCATAATGATTAGAAATCCTCACCTCAGAAACGTTACTTTTCAGCGCTTTAACATTTTGATAACAGTAATACCCAGACTAGACAGGCATCACCAAAACATGATTATTTCACCCCCCATGTTGTGCTTATCCCAATGAATAAGTAAATTTGGTTTGAAAAAAATGCTTCAGACAGCTCAATAGCCTTTTTGTCTGTATCTTCTTGAACTTATTTTTCAAAATCAAAGACAACTGTAATCAAAAGAAAAATAATCCATTGCCTAACACTGAGCATATAACACCGAGGTAGACACAGAGTAAAGGACCCCTCCCTGCCTTCCTGGGGCTTTTTGCAAAGATTTTGTCGTGATCGTTCTATTGTTGCGTATTTTTAAGAGACTCTTGGTCTGGAATAAGATAGAGAGTGGTTGCATTTCATACAAAACCTAGCACTTAACAGGCACTTAGTAAATGTTTATTGATTGGCTGGTAGAAATTAAAAGACAATGATACCATGATCCCCTAGTTAACTTTGTAAAAGAAACAAATAAACAAAAATGGAATTATTAACTCCTGGACAAATCTTTTAAAAACTGCCTTTTGCGGGGAGGAGGTTTGTGCTACATTCCTACCAAAAGTAAAATAAAGAAAAACCCCTTCCAAATCTGTGAATCTTTCATTCTTAGGAGACACTAAATATTATTTTCCATTATACACTTTCTAATCATTTTCTCCTTCCTCAACATAAGACTTAGTTTCCATAGATTTCCTGAAACATTTCGTGCGACAAACCTCTGGATCATTCTCATGGGTTACTTGTCCCACTGGGGCCTATTAGTATCCAATCCAAGATGTAAAAAATTAGTTGCTCAGGGAGAAATCAGATCCAGTGTCAAAACAGAGGAGATTTGAGGCCATTTTGCTTTTGCCCAGCAACCAAATCGGGAAATGAAATTTCACCGTATACCGGATGTCTCTGTTATTTCTTATATGTACACCACAAACTCATGTAATTCATGTAATCTATAAGAACAATGGTGCAAGGAAGTAAATATATTTCTCTAGACACGGAATTCTATTTGGGTTGTTGTGAGGTTTTTTGGTAAGTTTTCCTTTCAAAGTATTACAGCAGAATGTCAAAAACCCACCTAGCCAGTGTTCAACCAATAGGTAGCTAAGCTAGCCCAGTACATAGGAAGGGTCACAGGACTCAGAGTCACAAGACAGGTGACCTCTGACACTAATTCACTGTGAGACCTTGGGCAAATGAATTCAAATCACTAAGTCTCACCAAAAGAACTACTAGTTCCCCTCCAGATCTAACATCACATGAAATACTGAGGGGTTGTTTTTGGTATGATTTTACCTCTTTACTGTACATTGTTGCACTCAGGTGAGCATCTTCCCCTCCCTGTTAAATCTTTCCTTCCTTCCTTCCCAATCCACAGATTTCCCATTTTGCCTTCTTTGTCTTTTAGATTCTACTAAGCACACCCCATGTGAACTTGAACTCTGTTCTCAGTAGTATCCTATCATTTGGATCTTTTTTCTCCAGTTCTTTTCCATTTTTTGCTAGCCCTCTTCTTTCAGGGTCCTTTACTAGATCCCTGTAGTAAGGGTAGTGTTACTTGCTCACTGGTGGATAAGAGCTCTCTAGAGTAAAAGATAACTTCCATAATGATGGAAGCTTCTGGCACAAAAAGATAGGTAATGGAAGAGATATCTGGGGACGAATAAGTAATTCAGTGGTCCTCCAATACTGTATTCTATGTGAACTTTAGATTCATGAGAAAACCCAAATGTTTTCTGGACATTCCCTGTCCATTTTTTTTTCCTTTTGGCAGAAAATCATGTGTCCACAGAACCATTCAGGAAGTGATCTAGGTTGTGATTTTCAATACCCAGAGCATCCTTCATCCGTACATCTCAAAAAGATGTAATCATTTTGCCAATAAAATATGATGCTACTACCTATTATTTGTCATAGGGCCATAGGATATTACAGAAAAATCAAACCATTTATTTCCCTGAGTCTTGGAAGGATGTGTGCCTGAAGGAAAATCTTAACTGAGGCCTAGGGGAGGCAACCCCCTCTGCTGCTCTTTTTTATCTTTCCTTAGACATGCACGTATGTAATAATGGATAGAGTACCCAGCTTAGAGTCAGAAAGACTCATCTTCCTGAGTTCAAATTCAGTCTCAGACACTTAATAGCTATGTGACCCTGGGTAAGTCACTTAACCCCATTTGCCTCAGCTCCTCATCTGTAAAATGAGCTGAAGAACGACTCCAATATTTTTGCCAAGAAAACCACAAATGGGGCCATGACAAGTTGGACACAACTGAAAAATGACTGAAAAACAAATATCCACAAAAGCCAAATTCATACGCTGTTTGTTTCCCTGAGATAATGTTTTTGATCTTCTACTGTCATATCACATGTACTTATAAATAATGACTATAAAGCTGAATTAAACAATAAAACTCTAACGTTAAATGAAAGACATGTAAGTAATGCACACATATAGGGAGGATTAAAAGAAAATATATCAATTTAGCTCCACTAGCTCATTTAGCTCCAAAATATATCCATTTAGCTCCATATTATCCATGCTGCAGTATAAAAATGATTAAAATTTGCATTGAGGGCCAATAAAAAATTCACATTTGAAATTTATTCAACATTATTTTTAACACTCATATTTATGAGTCTCCCTTGACATGGAAAAATAAATTTCTTGACATAGGGCATTTCAAATGAAGAAACATCAAGATGCAAGGAATGGACTTAAGTGAAAAAAGTAACATTTTCTAGAAAAAATCCTTATAAATAAACTAATATAACTGGTTAGAGATAAGTAATGAGTCTAATACTTGCTGCATTGTGCATGCACACACATGTCTGCTCACACGAGAATATACTCTTCACGAGAGAGCCTATTTATCAAGTCATAAATTTGTCAACCACTTACAGATATTAACCAATTTTTTCTTGTTGAAAAGCTTATATGTAAGGTAGAAACATTTCTTTTCTACAGATTATTACTGTTTTAAAGCCTAAATTAAGACATATAGCACCTCTTTCATATCTTTCCGCAAAAATTTATCATCTTAGCTTTAGGAAGATACATTTGGAAGGTATATCTGCCTATGTTACATAAGCACATTTATATATGTTCTTGTGCTAAATATATGTAGGTATAAATGGACAGAAATATGTAGACAGATCCTTCACATGTACTTAGGTAAATATACTTATTTTTTTATTTTTATTTATTTTTATTTTATTTTATTTTTTTGCTGTTCATTTATTTATTTATTAATTTATTTTTAATATGTTTGGTTTTCAGCATTGATTTTCACAGGCGTTTGAATTACAAATTTTCTCCCCATTTTCTCCCCCCCACTCCAAGATGGTGTACACTCTGGTTGCCCTGCTCCCCAGTCTGCCCTCC
>CM053627.1:121682556-121702709 GCA_028646595.1 Phalanger gymnotis | reverse complement strand
CTTGATTTCTTATAAAGTCACTAGCTTCCACGTTCTCCTGTCTAATTTTTAAGGTAGTATTTTTTTCAGTGGTCTTTTAGACCTCCTTTTCCATTTGGCTAATTCTGCCTTTCAAGGCATTCTTCTCCTCATTGGCTTTTTGGAGCTCTTTTGCCATTTGAGTTAGTCTATTATTTAAGGTGTTATTTTCTTCAGTATATTTTTGGGTATCCTTTAGCAAGTCATTGACTTGTTTTTCATGGTTTTGTCACATCACTGTCATTTCTCTTCCCAATTTTTCCTCTAAATCTCTTACTTGCTTTTCCAAATCCTTTTTGAGCTGTTCCATGGCCTGAGCTCAATTCATATTTTTCTTAGAGGCTTTTGATGCAGGCTCTTTGATTTTGTTGACTTCTTCTGACTGTATGTTTTGGTCTTCTTTGTCACCAAAGAAAGATTCCAAAGTCTGAGTTTGAATCTGAGACCATTTTCGCTGCCTGCTCATGTTCCCAGTCAACTACTTGACCCTTGAGCTTTTTATCAGATTATGACTGCTTGTGGAGTATAGAGTTCTTTATCCCAAGCTTGAGGGGCTGTGCTGCTAGTTTCAGAGCTACTTCTACACAGCAAGCTCTGCCACACTGGCAATCCTTCTCTCCCAAGATCTGTCAACTAGCATTGCGAGCCCAGATCCAGGCAAGGAAAAGCAGGCTTTGACCTCCTGCTCTAATCTTCCACTTAATTCCTCCCACCAGGTGGGCCTGGGGCTGGAGGGAACTGCATCTGTAGCTTTGGAAACAACCTCAGGGCTGTACCACCTCTGCTGCTCACCCAGGGCAGTGGCCAAACTGGGAACTCCTTTTACTGTGCCCCCTGCAGTTTTTCCCACTAACCTTCTCTATTGTCTTTGGTGTTTGTGGGTTGAGAAGTCTGGTAACTGCCACAGCTCACTGATTCAGGGTGCTATGCCTGTTCTGCCTGGCTCCTGGTCTGGTTGGTCCTGGCATGGCCCATGCTCGGCTGGGCTCTGCCCCGCTCCCAGTTCCATTCTGTAGGCCCTTCCCAGAGACCACCTAGGCTGTCTTGTGCTGGAACCCTGCTTCCCTTTGCTACTTCATGGGTTCTGAAGCTCTAGAATTTTTTCAGAGCCATTTTTATAGGTTTTGGAGGGACCTGGGGGAAGGGAGCTTAAGCAACTCCCTGCTTTCCAGCTTCCATCTTGGCTCTGCCCCCTTTAAAGAAGAATTATAACCAATGGAATGAATCATGAGAAAGAAGAAATGCAACCAAAGAAGAAGGAAAAAAAGAGAGCAAATAGTTTGCCTCCATCTGCATTCAGACTCCATAATTCTTTCTCGGCTGTGCATAGCTTTTTCCATCATGAGTCTTTTGGAGCTGTCTTTGAACCTTGCATTGAGAAGAGCCACTTGTATGAAAGTTAGTCCTTACAGATACTGTGTGTCTGTAATGACGTATAATGATCTCCTAGTTCTGCTCTCCTCACTCAGTATAAGTTCATGTAAGTCTTCCCAGGTTATAATGAAGTCCATCTGTTTCTCATTTCTTATAACACAATAGTATTCCATTACATTCGTATACCACAATTTGTTTAGCCATTTCCCAATTGATGGGCATCCCTTTGATTTCTACTTCTTTGCCGCCATAAAAAGAGCTGCAGTCTACTCTTTGATAAACCCAAAGAATCGATCTTCTGAGCTAAGAATTAACTATTTCACAAAAACTGCTAGGAAAACTGGAAAACAGTATTGTAGAAACTGGGCACAGACCAATATCTTACACTGTATACCAAAATAAAGTCAAAATGGGTTACTGATTTAGGAATAAAGGCTGATACTATACGCAATTTGGGAGAGCAAGGAATAGTTTACCTGTCAGATTTATGGAAAAAGGAAGAATTCATGACCCAAGAAGAGATAGAGGGCATTACAAAATGCAAAATGAATAATTTTGGTTATGTTGAATTGAAAAGTTTTTGTACAAACCAAGCCAATGCAGCAAAGATTGGGAGGGAAGCAGAAAACTGGGAAATAATTTTTATAACGAGTGTCTCTGATAAAGTCCTTGTATCTGAAATATACAGGGAACCGAGACAAATTTATAGGAATACAAGTCATTTCCCAATTGAGAAATGGTCAAAGGATATGAACAGGCAGTTTTCAGAGGAAGAAATTAAAGATATCTATAGGCATATGAAAAAATGTTCTAAATCACTATTGATTAGAGAAATGCAAATCAAAACAACTCTTAGGTAGTATATCTTTCCTGTCAGATTGGCTAACATGACAAAACAGGAAAATGATAAATGCTGGAGAGGATGTGGGAAAATTGGAACATTGCTACATTTTTGGTGGAGTTGTGAACTGATCTAGCCATTCTGGAAAGCAATTTGAACTATGCCCAAAGGGCTATAAAAATGTGCATACCCTTTGACTCAGCAATATCACTCTTAGGGCTGTATCCCAAAGGGATCCCACAAGTGGGAAATGGACCAGTATGTACAAAAATATTTATAGCTGCTCCTTTTGTGGTAGACCCAATCTTACTCCCATAATGATCCATGCATCTGGATCCCAGCAATATGAGATTTTCCATCTGTTTGCTTTAAGACTATACCATTATAGGAACTATCAGTGCCTCCTTGTTTCAGTACCAGTATTTTTTTTTATATTCACAGAGTTCCATAAGTAAACTCTGTAATGTTGCCTTGGGGGATTGAGAAGTTAAATGATATGCTTGCCCATAGTCATGGTGCAGTATGGATCTACTATAATAATAGTGACAATAACAACACTTACATAGTGCCTACTCTGTGCCATGCCCTGTGCTCAGCACTTTAGAATTATTCTCTCATTTGATCCTTACAACGACCCTGGGATGTCGATACTATCATTATGCCCATTTTACAGATGAGGAAATTGAGACAAAAAGGTTTTCGCGTGCCCAGGGTCAGATAGCTGGATTTGTACCAAGGTCTTCCTACCTTCAAGATCATGTGGTGTCCAGTGCTCCTGAGCTAACTCTTGCTATAATTATAATTACAGTAACCTCAATGCATTATTTTCACATTACAGCAATTCATACTGCAATATTATATATTGAAATTCACATTAGAATGTAATATTTTTTAAATTGTAGTTTTAAATTTGTTTATGGAACTCTGTGTGAATCCAAGAAAACTTGCACTAATTTTTAAGAGTATAAAAGAGTCTTGGGATCCAAAAGCCGGAGAACTACTGATTCAATAGAAGACCAAGATTCAAATTCTGCCTCAATCACACACTGGCTGTATAACACTGGGAAACTCCCATCTCCTTTTTGTTTCTCTAGCCACTAAAACTGTAAGCTATAGAAGAGTTATAGAACCACATCAGTGGGAGAGGGTTTCCACATGTGGAGTTATCTAGGTGAGAGGAGAAATAAGGAAAAAAAATAAGCAGACAGGAATTATAATAAAGTAATTTAAAAAAAAAACATTTTAAAATACCCCCTGCTGTACTCTAATGGCATCTGCAACAATCTGCCTATAATTTCAATCATAATTACATAGTAATTATTTTGAGGTGTTTTTTTTCTAAAGTACTATAGGGCATGTGGTCTCTTAGCAAATCTATTTAAGAAGGAATATATCATCATTGTCTAAGTAAAATCTATTGTCTTCACGTGGAGTCCTTCAAATAGAGGACATTTAGAGAGTTGCTTATAGAAACTACCTTGAAAAGCTATTGTTAACACCATTCATTATGGAGCAGAATTCACTGTGACTCAGGGTCTCCTTGAACCCCATCAGTGGGGCTTCAGTTATGAAAGTAGCAAAGGACTTTATTCAGAGGCAGTTTCACATATAAAGTGATCCTGTGGCCTGGACCTGGAGGACAGATCTGCAGGGAGATTCTAGATTATGTTAATTCAATTTCAGTTTAACAAGGAACAAAAATTCTGGTGCCCACAATAGGCTGTTATTACAGTTCCAAGTGCAATGGCTTGGATTTTCAGAACATTTGAAAGTAAGGATCTCTTGTCAATGCCGGTATTAAGATAATATTAGGGCATGATGTTGCTATTCAGCATATAGATGTATAAAAAATACCTTGTGTAAATATTGGATGTTATTTTTAGCCTGTTGAGTTTTTATTTATTTCTTTTACATTAGAAGAAAGCACTGGTCCATAAATTACAGTTGTCCTTGGATTGTTTAAGGTTGTATTTAATTTTCTGGTGGAATATTCCACTGAATATTCATTTGATTTAAATTTTTAACTCAAAATACTGAAACTTCATCTGCGGTCTTCCCTTTAGGGTGATCAATGCGCTCTCTCTCTCTCTCTCTCTCTCTCTCTCTCTCTCTCTCTCTGTCTGCTGTCTCAGACATACACACACATATATGTATGTATATATGTATGTGTAGATTTTAATTGTCTATTTATTTATCTATGGAATCCAAAGCAGAGTGTGGAGGAAAAAAGGAAAGTCAGCTATTAAGCATTGTCCTCAGAATTAAAAGAACATGTAATTTTTATGTTAGAATTAAATGTTGAAATGCATTGATTCTATCCAAGTCAACCTCTGGGTTTGTAGTAACATGTTGGGAAGGTTTATTTGACCATGAGAGAAAAGAACTTCAATGTACCCTTGACAGGGTGTTTATATTCTGGAGATGTAGAAAAAAAAAATTAGGGTTATAACCATTTCAACGAACTGAACGGGATTTTATTTTTATTTTGGGGAATGTGGGGAAAGTAAACATTGCAAGAGAATTATGGGGTAGGGGAGGTTCTGCCCTACCTTCCCCATCCCCCAATTCTTCCCACAAAGCACTTTGGATAGCCTCAGAATCTAGTTTAAAATCACAGCTGCATTAATAAAGTAATCAGCTAGGTTTATAGAATTCAGAGATGACAGAGACCCTAGAAATAATTTAACTCCTTTATCTTACAGAAACTGATGCTCTAATAGGAGGAGCAATTTGCCTAGATCAATGAATTTTGAGTAACAATGTTAAGATTTGAACCTGGGCCCTTAATTCCAGATCTATGGCTCTTTTCCCCATAATTTTTTTCCATTCTACCTTTTATCATTCATTCATATCATCCGTCCATTCATCCTTTCAAACAGTTATACAATGATCTGGTACTCTGTTTGACTCTGAAGAAACAGAGAGAAAAAAAATCCGTTGTTCCAGCATGCAAGGTAACAGGCATTAGAATGCTGGGCCTGGAGTCCAGAAGACCTGAGTTCAAATCTGCTCTGAGACACTAGCTGTGTGCTCCTGGGTAACAACCCTTAAAGGTATTATCATTCGTATTTTACAGATGAGGAAACTGAGTGAAATAGAGGTTAAGTAGCTTTCCTAGGTTCACAAGCCATCATGTGTCTGAGGCTAGATTCAAACTCAGGTCTTCCTAACTCCAGGTCTAGAGTGCCAATACATCTGAATATATACAAAATGTATGCAAGATAAGTACAACATAATTTGGAGAAGTTGTGCTCTGGCAGCTGGTGGGAATAGGAATAGCCTTACCAGGTAGCAGGTGGCATTTAAGCTGAGCTTTGGAGAAAGGGATTCTAAGAAGCAGTAATGAGGCATGAGGGGATGCCTTGTGCAAATGCTAGTAGATAGACATTCACTGCCATGTGCAATAGGAAATAAAGTTAGTTTGGTTGGACCATATTCAAGGTACTTTCAACGTGCAGGTCTGTATAATGGAAAGAGAATTGGATTTGGCATTTGTGGAGTCCTAGGTTCAAATTCTATCATATATACACATACGTGTGTGTGTGTGTGTATGTATGCACATATGTATGCACATATATGCACAGATACACACACACACACATATATATGTATGTATGTATGTGTATATATATATATGTCAATTCAACATTTGGAGCCTCACTTTCCTTATTGGGAATATGAGATTAACAATACCTTTGGTATTTACACCATAGGATCCTTATGAGGAATAAATGAGATAATTTAAATAAAATACTTTTCAATCCTTTAAGTAGCATATAAATGTCAGTAGCTTTTTTATTTCCTGACCTTCAGAGGGAGTGTTGAGAAATAGCTTAGTCAAAGCTAAATTTGAAGCCTTCCCTTCCAGATGGAAAAGGGAAAATGTCCTTATTCTAGCACAAGCTGACATGTTAACTCTAACTGTATTATATAGCATAATGCTACCCCTCCCTACTGCCAGCAGGTGTATGGCCTTGGGTGAATCACCTAACCTCTAAGAAGCTCACTTTCTCCTTAGGCTAAATTAGCATAATAATAGCTGTGCACCCTACCCCTAGGAGTTGTTGTGAGGAGTAAATAAGATAATGAATGTGAAGTGCTATACTGTTAATATTCTAAGTATTACTTGTCAACTCCTACAGGTGTGTTCAAAAAATTACTTCAGTTCAGGCTCACATAATTTAAGTAATACTAAGCTTTTCTACTTCCTGTCCTTCAGAATGAGTATTAAGAAATAGCTTGGTAAAAGGTATTTGAAATTTTCATTTCCAAATGGAAGAGAGGGAAAATGTTCACATTCTAGTAAAAGTTGATATGTGAAACTGCAAATTTAACGAGGGGTGGTGAAGAGGAGAAGCAATATTGACATGCAGAAATAGTCTAAAACTATCTCATTCAATAAGTACATCTCACTGGTTGACACACAATTATGTTAATACTGGAAAGAGTTGAAGAGTAATTTAAATGTAATTAGGGCTTAAAAGATAAATGGTACAGAACATGAAACTTGTTTCACTCTGTGTAGAGCATTGTTTTTGTGAAATGAAAAATCAGAATAAATGTACTGCAATCTGTAAATTAAAGAGCATGCTGTATTTTCAACTTAGTTCTGAGTTTGTACTTGCATAGCTAAAAAAGATGAGGAAACAAAGGAGTTTTGTCTTAAGTTTTCACTCAGATGAATATCGTTTTACTGTACTGGACCATATTTTTCCAGAGAGAATGAAACATATTTTGTATTTTGTAATGTAACAGCCTTTTTCCCCTCAATGATTCACTGTCATTTGTGATGAATGAAAAGTTCAAGAGACAGTTTCTAGGTAATTAATAATTTTATTAATTATGACTAGCAGATGATAAAATGTTCATTTGGCTTTCTCTAGTAAGCCAAAGAACCTTCATGAAGGTCTCTTAACGCTTATATACTTTCAATTCTGATTGGCTAACAGTTGATGAGACAATGAATATCATAATGAGAGGTGAGCCTATTCTAATGAGGGACTGCTAGGACTCTGATTATGTTATTTTTTGGCAAAGAATTTATCCTTGAACCAATGAAACACCTAGATCACACCTGCCCGGGCCAATCTAGACAAAGAGATCCACCTTCACCCAAACCATTTATGTAGCTGAAAAATGGGCCAGAATTTACCTAGATTAGATTTCTTTTTACTCTTTAACTGGAACTAAACTTGCCCAGTTGGGTGGGAGGTTGAGGAGAATATTAATATAATCTAACCATTATGCTTGTTCTTCAGAGGCTGATTTGACCTAGTAGAATATGAGGAAATAGGAAGGGAAAAAACCTGGATCCTCAGATATTAATTGGGTATTAGCTTAACAGAAAAATTATCATTTCTCTCATATTCAGTAACTACGGTTGTGTCTATACAAGCAATAAAACAGTTTGTCACTCCTCCCCCCCCTCCACAGATGTACAGAGGAGTTCTTAAATGTATCCCAAAGCAGTAGTTTTCTCTCTATAACTCTTTGATTTTTTCCCCGTTGATTCTTTTTGACAGAATACTTGTTTTAGTGTCTTGTAGACAAAACCTAGGATGGCTTTTAATAGTTCACAGAATAGTTGATTTTGAAGGCTTTTGAGAAATCCCATAGCCTTCTTTCTTTTAGAACACATCTTGAATATTGGCATAACCTTATGTTAATGCAATTAAACAGGTAGTCATCACCATTTATATAAAAGAATCATAGGATCATACATTTAATGCTGGAAAGAATCTAAGATGCCATCTAGCCTAACCCTTTTATTTCATATATAAAGTGAAACTTTAAGAGGTTGAATGACTCCCTGAGGTCACACCTATCTTTGAATGCTTTCAGGCTTTCAAATCCTACTCAGGGCACTGGATTACTCAGTTACTTTATTGTGGCCTGACAACTTGAAATTACGTGCCTGCTTTTCTCTGAGAAAGTAGAACAAATTTGGCACTTAGCATTCAAATGATGGTGTTCAGTTGAATATAATACATAGAAACATGAATATGTTCTAAGTATACAATTTAAATCTTGAAGGATTAATTTCCACAAAAATATTAATGTGGTACCTTATCACTCATGGAGGTAAGTCTAGGCTCTTCAAAGTATTTAAATAAAGAGAACATCTCTCACTAGTCTGGAAAAATTTAAATGTAGTGCCCAATAAAAATGTCTGCAATACAAAGACTAACTTAACTAAGCTGAGAAAAAACTTGTCTGTAGAAGTTGGCTATCAGCTGGTAAATTCTTTTATCCATAGCAACCTCACAAGTACTGTCTAATTAGGCTTAGAAGGTTTGCAGTCTACATTGGTGAGAGATGTAGTCACACCAAAGAGTATCATAAAATTCAATGAGTCAATGGTATAATGTGTCTGCGAAGAAAAAGTTAATGCAGTTTTAGCCTATACTAACATTGCAATGTTTATAACAGTGGCAGTAATGGTTCCTCAGGTTCAATTACTAGAATTATTAGAATATTGTGTATGTTGTTATGCAGTTGTTTTTCAGTTGTATTCAGTCTTTATTTTTTATTTATTTAATATTTTTAGTTTTCAGCATTAATTTTCTCAAGAGTTTGAATTACAAATTTTCTCCCCATTTCTACCCTCCCCCCATTCCAAGATGGCATATATTCTGATTGCTCCATTCCCCAGTCAACCCTCCTTTTGTCACCCCACTCCCCCCATCCCCATTTCCCTTACTTTCTTCTAGAGCAAGATAGATTTTTGTGAGCCATTGCTGGCATATCTTACTTCCTAGTTGCATGCAAAAACTTTTTTTTTGAACATCTGCTTTTAAAACTTTGAGTTCCAAATTCTCTCCCCTCTTCCCTCCCCACCCACCCTCCCTAAGAAGGCAGACAATTCAACATAGGCCACATGTGTATCATTAAGCAAAACCTTTCCACAATACTCATGTTGTGAAAGACTTACTATATTTTGCTCCTTGCTATCCTATCTCCCATTATCCAATTTTCTCCCTTGACCCTATCCCTTTTCAAAAGTGTTTGCTTCTGACTACCTCCTCCCCCATCTGCCCTCCCTTCTATCATCTCCCCTTTTTATCCCCTTCCTCCTTCTTTCCTGTGTGGTAAGATGCCCAATTGAGTGTGTATGTTATTCCCTCCTCAAGTTGAATTCGATGAGAGCAAGATTCACTCATTCCCCCTCACCTGCCCCCTCCTCCCTCCCAACAGAATTGCTTTTTCTTACCACTTTTATGTGAGATGATTTAACCCATTCTCTCACTCCGTTACTCCCTCTCTCAATATATTCCTCTCCCATCCCTTAATTTGATTTTTTTTAGATATCATACCTTCATATTCAATTCACCCTGTGCCCTCTGTCTATATGTGTGTGTATGTGTGTGTGTATGTGTGTGTGTGTGTGTGTGTGTGTGTATACACACACATATGTATATTCCCTTCAAGTACCCTAATACTGAGGTCTCATGAATTATAAACATCATCGTTCCAGGTAGGAATATAAACAAAACAGTTCAACTTTACTAAGTGCCTTGTGATTTCTCTTTCATCTTTACCTTTTCACGCTTCTCTTGATTCTTGTGTTTGAAAGTTAAATTTTCTATTCAGCTATGGTCTTTTCACTGACAAAGCTTGAAAGTTCCCTATTTTATTGAAAATCCATATTTTGCCTTGGAGCATGATACTCTGTTTTGCTGGGTAGGTGATTCTTAGTTTTAATCCTAGCTCCATTGACCTCTAGAATATCATATTCCAGGCTCTTCAATCCCTTAGTATAGAAGCTGCTAGATCTTGGGTTATCCTGATTGTGTTTCCACAGTACTCAAATTGTTTCTTTCTGGCTGATACAGTGTTTTCTCCTTGATCTGGGAGCTCTAGAATTTGGCAACAATGTTCCTAGGAGTTTTCTTTTTGGGATCTTTTTGAGAAGGTGATCCATGGATTCTTTCAATTTCTATTTTAGTCTTTGGCATTAGAATGTCAGGGCAGCTCTCCTTGATAATTTCTTGAAAGATGATATCTAGACTCTTTTTTTGATCCTGGCTTTTAGGTAGTCCAATAATTTTTAAATTATGTCTCTTGGATCTATTTTCCAGGTCAGTTGGTTTTCCCAATGAGATATTTCACATTGTCTTCCATTTTTTTCATTCCTTTGGTTCTGTTTGATAATATCTTGATTTCTCATCAAGTCACTAGCTTTCACTTGCTCCAATCTAATTTTTAAGATAGTATTTTTTCAGTGGTCTTTTGGACCTCCTTTTCCATTTGACTAATTCTGCCTTTCAAGGCATTCTTTTTCTCATTGGCTTTTCGGAGCTCTTTTGCGATTTGAGTTAGTCTGTTGTTTAAGGTGTTATTTTCTTCAGTATTTTTGGGTTCAGTATTTTTTTTGGGTCTCCTTTAGCAAGTCATTGGCTTGTTTTTCATTTTTCTTCCCAATTTTTTCTCTACTTGTCTAACTTGCTTTTCCAAATTCTTTTTGAGCTCTTCCATGCCATGAGACCAGTTCATGTTTTTCTTGGAGGCTTTTGATGTGGGCTCTTTGACTTTGTTAACTTCTTCTGGCTGTATGTTTTGTTCTTCTTTGTCATCAAAGAAAGATTCCAAAGTCTGAGCCTGAATCTGAGTCCATTTTCACTGCCTGCTTGTGTTCCCAGCCAACTACATGACCCTTGAGTTTTTTGTTGGTGTATAACTGCTTGTAGAATAAAGAGTACTTTATCCCAACTTTGAAGGGTTGTACTGTTCTTTTCAGAGCTCTTTCTACACAGCAGGCTCTGCCACACCAGTGCTTCTCCTCCCCCAAGTACCCCCAACCAGGACCTGACTCAGATCTTAAGCAGGCTCTGCACTCCTTCTCTGATCTGCCACTTAATTCCTCCCACCAGGTGGGCCTGGGGCTAGAATCAACTGCAGCTTTATTTCTGTAGCTGCACCTCCTCCACTGCCCCCGGCGTGGCGTGAACTCCTTTCATTCTGTCCCCCACAGCTTTTCCCACTACCCTTCTCTGTTGTCTTTGGTGTTTGTGGGTTGAGAAGTCTGGTAACTGCCACAGCTCACTGATTCAAGGCGCTAGGCCCTGTTCTACCCAGCTCCCGGTCAAGTTGGTCTGGGCACAGTCTGTGCTGGGCTCTGCTCAGCTCTGCTCCCAGCTCTGCGGGATAGACCTTACAGTGACCATCCAGGCTGTCTTGGGCTGGGGCCCTGCTTCCCTCTGCTATTTTGTGGGTTCTGCAGTTCTAGAATTTGTTCTCAGCCATTTTCATAGGTTTTTGCAGGGACCTGGGCTCATGCAAGTCCCTGCTTTCCAGCTGCCATCTTGGCTCTGCCCCACCATATTCAGTCTTTATGATCCCATTTGGGGGTTTTCTTGGTAAAGATGCCACTTCTTTTTCCAGCTCATTTTACAGATGAGGAAACTGAGGCAAACGGGATCAGGTGACTTGACCATGGTTGCACAGTTATACAGTAAGTATCTGAGGTCAGATATAAACTCAGGGAGATGAGTTTTCCTGACTCCAGGCCCAGCACTCTATCTTGTGTGCCACCTAGCTGTCAAAACATTGTGTGTAGTTCTGGACAATGCATTTTAGATAGAATGATGATAATCTAAGCACAATTAAGAGCAGAAAACTACAATGGTAAAGTAATTGGAGAAGATGCCAATGGCAAATTATTTGAAAGTATTGTGGATATTTGTAATTGAGAAGAAAAGGGGGAGGGAATGAAGTTTGTACTTTAGTATTTTAAAGGTTGCCATGCAAATAACAAGGGCTTAGACTTGATCATTTTGGGGTCAGAGGACCAAACTAAACATCCTTCGTGGAAAGCCAGATTTAAGCTTGCTATGAAGAAAAGCTTCTTTAACAATTGGAGATGTCAAAAAGTGCAGTGGGATACTTTGAAAGATAATGGTTTAACAATGGAAGGTCTTCAGATGGAAGTCAAATGGCCACTTTTCTGGGATAGTGTAGGCCATGGGTAGGGAATTTGAGGTCTCAAACCCATATGTGGTCCTCTCGTGTGGCCTTTTGATTGAATCCAAACTTCATGAAACAAATCCTTTCATTAATGCCTTGAGGCCGAAGGTTCCCCACCCCTGGTGTAGACAGCATTCGTCTCCAGGTATGGGTAGACTCAGGTCTCTTCCCACTCTTGAGGTTCTTTGATTCTTTACATGAAACTACATGAGTACATCACAAGTGGACAGTGTTGTGATCCTTATGACATATGCATGCTAAGGTAAAGCGAAACAAGGCAATGTGTTATAAAATCAAGCTATTCTCTCTTTAATTATAAAATAGGAGGAAAAAGTTCCAATAATGCTTTATAGCATTGTAAAATTATCTAAGAGGAACAAAAATGGGTTGAGTAATAAGAAACAAAACTAATTGGCAACGTATTTCCTTCAAGGAAAAATATCTTTGTGTGAGTCAAAGAAAAATGTCTCTATAAGCCCAACAGTTCACTAAGAGCAGAAACTGTTCTAGGGAGAAAATTAGCTTAGAAATTTTTTTTGAAAGCATGTTAAATTAAGGTAGAAAGTTTCTAGGGAGAAAATTAACTTAGAGTTTTTTTTTTTAAAGGGTGTGAAATTAAGGTAGAAAGTTGTCAGTATGAAGACTCTTCCATTGCACAACAAGATCGACTAGAATGAGGCTCTAGGTAGTCACAGTTTCTCACTGGCTGACAAGCTATGTAAGGGGAAAGGTCCTAAAAAGTAGGAGCAGGTAGAAGAAGGCAGAAAAAACCTTTGATTTCAACTAGTCAGCACCAAGCAGCCTCCGTGACTCTGCAGTTACGTGAAATCATCTTTCTGTCCTGTGCACATGGTCTCTCTTTGGCATTCCCTAGATTCCACATTGATGATGACACATGCAATATAATTGCTAGTTAAAACATAAGGATTGAATAGGTTTGTGCAGTCAAGTGGACTGAGAGCTTGCTTCAGTTTGGATAGGCAGGCTGATGTTGTCATGTTCATTCTCTAAAGTCCATATATCTTCAAGACAATATTCACTGGGACCTCTTCTCATAGGTGGAATTTGATCAATTACCTTTTTGTTGCCTGACAATTTGGGATGATTTGACAGTTTTCTATTGGGCAAAATGACGTTTCACTGAATTTTACGTTCTCTATTGTTAACTTCTGGGTAAATTCCGCTTAAATTGGACATCTAATTCCTTGACTTCCAGTCTAACAGCATACAATACATTTTCAAGCAGTTGCACCCACTTCTGGGAATTCTATAAAGAATCTAGTAGAACAGATAATTACTTTGTAGTTAATATCTTGGATCTAAGAAATGTGAATGAATAAGAATTTATGAAGAATTTTCTACTTGTTCAATACAAACACAAACAAAAATAAGGTAGTCTTTTCCTTCAAGATCCTTAAATTCTAATAGAGGGAGATAACACATACAAGACAGTGGTAACCCTTGGAGGGTTTTTTGGGCTGGGACGTCACAGAATTGGTCACTGGGACAATAGGGCAATCAATTGACATGCCCTTTCTAGAGGCAGTGATAGTGCTGATTTGTTTAAGGTACTCAGTGAAAAGCATGAGTAGAAGAAAGGGCAGCAGCAGGAGGTTGAAAAATGACTGCATAGAAGCAAAGTACTAAGGCTACAGCTGGAGTTATGGCTAAGCTATTTTAAAGTATATTTTTATTTATTTCATTAAAAATATTATTAGAATTTTAAATAAAATTTAAATAAAATTAGAAAACATTTTAGCATTCATTTATTTTTTTTTGAATTCCAAATTCTCTCCCTCTCTCCCACTTCCCCTACCATGGAGAAGACAAGCAATTTGATATAAATTATACATCTTAAGTCATACAAAATTATTTCCATATTAGCCATGTTGCAAAAAGAAATACAGACCAAAAATTACACAAAATAAAGTTAGAAAAGTATGTTCCAATCTGCATTCAGAGTTCATCAGTTCTCTTATTGGAGTTGGATAGCATTTTTCATCCTGGGTCCTTTGGAATTGTCTTAATTGGAGTAGCTAAGTGGTTAAAGTCTTTTTGAGATATGTAGGAACAGCAACCTCACATTCTGCTTTGCCATCCAGTCCTCCAGTGTCCTTTGATGATAGAACCACACTATACTTGTGTCACATTAGATGAAGAATGAAACCTTCATTAATTCAGGCCACTTGATGCAGATATGAATATCACAGAAGAACAAAAAATGATAAGTATAACAGAATGAGGAAGGGGAAAAGGAGAGAGGGGAAAGAGTAACATTGTGTTATTACAGTCACCATATGCACTGAGAATGGGAGAAAGGCCTGGTGCCAAAGGGGTAAAGGCGTAGGTTCCAATAATACTACCTCCTTATCCTACACATACTTACCACATTCATATACTATAATTTCTTCCATATGAGAATGTGACTGGTCTCAAGGTTTCTGCCTTTTAAAAAAAATTTTCCTTGATAGAAACGTTTGAAGAGAGCACATAGCTCAATTCTTTTCATGAAGTAACTTTTCACCTGTTCTCCTAGGCTTCTTAGGAACCAACGGGCCCAAATGGGCCCAATCTCCCTGTAATTAGTAAGTCTATATGCAAGTAAATGAGATTGAATCCTTTTCAAGAAAAGAGTAGTTTATGTATGCATAAAGCACTTGTTAAAAGTATAGTCTTCCCTCAGAAAAGCAATAGGCTCTTTAATTTCCAGCTGAATTGTAGAAAGGAATAATGTGGCCATTCTATTGTAAATAAATAAATAATAGGATTCAATTTTGAAATTTGAATATAGAAGAAAAACATATTCAAAGTCTACACAATTTTTAAAAGTTTGGTTAGAACGAACATAAATGGGTTTATCAAATTCTGTTATTTTTATTTCTTGCTAGAATTCAAATAGAAATAGGTGAAAAAGTTACTATTCTGCTATCATTCCTTCATATTTTATTTTCTATGAACTATTATGGTGGTGGTGTTGTTCAGTTGTGTTCAACTCTTGTTAACCCCTTTTGGGCTTTTTTTTGGCAAAGATACTGCAGTAGTTTGCCATTTCCTTCCCCAGCTCATTTTATAGATATGGAACTGAGGAAAACAGGGTCACACATCTAGTAAGTGAGGCCAGATTTGAACTCTTGAAGATGAATCTTCCTGATTCTAAGTCCTGTGCTCTATTGAGCCACTTAGCTGTATGAATTATTATACAAGGTAATAAAGTAACTTTTTATGGTTGAATCAATGTAAAGTCATTCTCTGTTGATACTGTCAACATCATCATAATCATTATATATATGTAGTATAAACATAATTATATATTATTATCATTACAGTTAAATCCCCAACTGTAATGCTTCTTCTTAGAGTATTGTACTGATCTGGGTCACTTAGGCAGGAGATCATACGTTTCAAGTGAACTTATTAATTGTGATTATTATTTTGTAATTTGACAGAAATGCAAAAATATCATCCATTTTAGTCATGTCAGAACTTAGCCAGAATGGAAGTGATCATTACTTTGTCCCAAGTGGCAGCTGGAATGGTTCATTTGCTGTGCATGTTAGATATGCGCTAGCTAATTCCTGAAAGAAGTATATTGATTAGTGACATCTGTGTGCTGTCTTCTTTTCAGATATCAATTTTTGTAGGCTAAGACAATAAAATCTGATATCCGAGAATCGTATGTTATTCTCATTTGTATGATGTTTCTAGGTGCTAGTGAGCAATCTGTATTTCCCCAGAAATAGACTTGGAACATCTATTCAGGAAATGCTGTTCTGAAAAAAAAAAATATTGCAATTGCAGATTGATGACAAGCCTACCAAGCAGTCTTCCAGATGCCTCACTTTCAGCCCTGAATAAACAATACCTAGAGAAAGGTTATTCAATTCCTTTTCTGTCAGAAGGATTCAAGAAACTTTGCTCTTTTATCCATATTTGAGTTTCTTTCTTTTTTTAACTGACATGGATCACTGACATTAAGAAAAGTGGAAGCATTTCTTTTGTATTAATGGTTTTCTTAAAAAATTCTGAAAGATTTTAAACCCTTCTGAATATTTAGCACTGTTTCTGGTTGCTAATGGTACACTCAGCAAATGTTATAGTATAGCCTAAACATTATTAGGACTAATATGATTACAGTGAAGTATTTGGAAAGGAATTTGTGGCATAGAGTCTGAAGCAGTACTTACAAGTCCCAGATCTGTCACTTACTAGCTTTGTGCTCCTGAACCTCTGAACCTCAGATTCCCCATCTATTGGATGGTACCAGTGCCTGGGTCACTGAGAAGTTGTGTCTTGGCTAGGGTCACATAGCCAGTATGTATCTGAATTGGGGCTCAGATCCAGGTTTTTCAACTCTGAGGATAAACCTCTATTCACCACACCATATTTGCATGATTCTTTAACACTATGTTACAAAGCATATGTATATCTGTACTGGTGGATGGAGTTTAATCCCTCGTAGTTCCCTATACCAGTAAAATCACAGGTCAAGTCCAAAATTATAGGCATAGTGATAATTGCACTGCCTACTTTACAGGTATGGGATGAGAATAACACTTTGGAAATTATGAAGTGTTTTATGAATGGGAGCTACTAATATGTTCAGGGGTAGGAGATGATCCTGTAACCTTGTTCAAGTGCAGGTTTCCTGTTACTTAGCCTCATAGGTAGCTTTGTGCTAATTAGTGCTGTATTAGATTTCAGAAAGCTGGATTTTATTATCAATAAAAATAGGCTTTCATCTCTGACTGTATTTTTATTTCTTGAAAATATCCAGATGAACACTTCTTCCCAACCTTACATCATGAACAATTTCACCTTAAATGAAGCTTAATTATACATCGGGCCACTTTGAACTTTTATTTTGATTCCTACCAGATTGGACTATCCCCAAAAGTAATTTATGGATTGATCTTCAAGGCAATGTGCTTTTCTAGGAGAAGGAAAAGTGATGGTTGACTATGTAACTATCCTGGCCTTAACTCTCATCCTAGTAAAATTCAAAGGTTGACACTCATATCTAAAAATCTCACCCCTACAAGTTCCATTTATTTAGTAGTTTTATACTCTCAGTGATTTGACTGTCCCACTTGGTTGTAGTAGTCTAACCTTGTTTCCTAATATAATTCATTCTAAGCTCTTTTCTCCTTTACTTGGAACGTGCCTGACATACATGAAATTTCTTTCAAAACTTTTTGGCAGCAAAAATAGATCCAAAATACATTATAGAAACATTAAAAATTGAAATATCAGAATAAGTCTAAGCTAAGGTTTAAACAAAGTTTCTTCCTAATATAGGTCATTTTCTTATATTCCTTCCTCTTTCTTCTTTCAACATCACCCTTTCTGTGGTTGATTTTAGACCTTTGGACCTTTGTAGAACATTTCTTTACATCTTTTTCAATTAACACCTATTTGTTTGCTTTCCTTATCACTCCAATGAAAAGTACACACACACACACACACACACACACACACACACACACACACACACACACACAGATTTTGCCACGTAAAGCAAATTTCTTCATTGTCCACTTCCAGTAATGTGTGTCTCTGTGCATATTGAGTCTATCACCTTTTGTTCAAAAGGTCCTTGGTCCTCTGGAATAGTGGCATGTTATTGTATTGATCAGAGTTTTAAAGTCTATCAAAGATTTTCTTTATGGTGTTGCTGTCGTATACACTGTTCTATTCTCTTCAAAATATTTTTAACATTTTTTAAAATAAATGCTATAATTTTTGCATGGAAACTGTCAGGACCCAATTCTCATCAGTATGGCATTTAACAATTCTAATTTTATTAGGTAAACATATATTTGTTTTCAGTGTGTGCTTTGTCAAAAAATTTTCACCAGGAAGACATAAGAATGAACTAATTTAAAGAGAGTAGATGCGAATGAGGGAAGATGAGTAGTGGAAGAGACAGTTCTTGACTGTTGCATCAAAAATATAATCACATTTGGATTTTAGCTCACAAATGGAAGTTGTTTTATATTTGTATGAATTAGTCAGATTCATGCTGTTAGTTAATCTTGTCATTTGGGACCTTTAGCAAATAATAATGAACGATGCTTGCAAATGTCAGGGCAAGATATTTTTCTAATGAAATTAGATGTGATGAACATGTTTATAAACATGCGGATAAATTTGTGTATGCTCGTGTGTATTTGTCCTCTCTGCATATGCATTGGCTAGATATAGGCACAACACTTTGCATAGGCTGCAGAAATTAATTAATTGAAAATGATTTGTTTTCCATTTTAGCTGAAGCATTATTTTCCAGATGCCAAAAATATCTCTGAGACACAAGAAGAATTTTGTCAGATCATCTAGGAAATCCTTATCAAAACACAGCTTGGTTTTCTGGTGGCACTAGGTGAATGGTTTGATAAGTGACTCCCTATCTTGCTGTCTGAACACTAGTCATTTGTAGCAGAGGACAATGATTAAGGAAACATATGGGAAAACATCAGTTATCTTTTGTGCCTTCTATTTACTATGAAGGCTAAGAAGACATGGAAAGTTCTACCAAAATAACTGAAGCCATCATACAATAAGTCAGGTATGTCAGGAGAGGACAGATCTACTCTAATTCCAATAGAGGAATGGTTACTGACAAAGAAGAACACCGTAAGACCTTCTGTCTAGGTTGTTTATACTCTTTCTTTTGAATGTGGGTTGTCAGCCTAGCCTAAGTTTTAGGGGGAAAGTGTGTGTATGTGCATGTATATTTATATACACACATATTTTCAGATATATGTGTACATATGTAAATATGTATATACAAATGCATATATGTATTATATCCATGTGTCTGTGTCTATATATACATATAAGCGCACATATAAACACGGAGGAAAAATAGACATAAGCACATAAAAATCCATGTTTTCACATAGATTCATTGCATTAAATTTCATGATAAGAAATATAATAATCTGATATTTATATTTTTTAAAATATTATTTTTGCACGGACAAATGGACTGACAGGGTAAAATGTTTAGATGAAGTCTAACTGCAATGAAATTTCATAGGTAGAAATCAGTATATTAAAGCATGCAACTATCGATTAATAATACAGTAGGATTTTATGGGAAAAATCATTTATTCTCAATGGTAGGTGACCTCATTATACCACAAGAGCAGAGAGTGGATTAAAGAACATGAGATCATTCAAAAATACATAGGATCCCATTTCATTAATTTTCCTATTTTCCCTTGCAAAATTATTTCTTTGATAGTGTCAATCCAGTATCCCCCATTTTAGAGTGATCCATCTCTTCCACAGAGAGGGAGACCATGAAATACTATAGGAAGAGCACTGGTTCTGTTATCACAAGACATAGATTCAAATTCTGACTTTGATGCATAGTGACTGTGTAACCTTAGGAAAAATGCTTAACTTTCTGGCCTCGAGTTACCTCATCTGTGAATGGAGGAGGTTAGACTCCAAGATTCATTCTAGGTCTATGATTTGTTTCTCATTGGAGCAACTGTCAATTAAAAGTGATTAGTTGAATTACAGCCATGTTAAAAGACACATCACAGAAACTGAGCTTCTGGTTTCCAGTCTCTACTTAAATGCTGTTGTCCTATGTTTAAAAAGAAACATATTTGAACTTGAACCTTGCTGGGAGAGGATGCCAGTGTCTTTGTTTCAGTGACCACGAGAATATGTTGTATCTTCCCCTTTATAAATAACTATAGGGGGCGGAGCCAAGATGGCGACTGGAAAGCAGTAACTGGCGTGAGCTCCCCAAGTCCCTCCAAAAACCTATGAAAAAATGGCTCTGAACCAATTCTAGAACTACAGAACCCACAAAGGGGCAGAGGGAAGCAGGACTCCAGCCCAGGTCTGCCTGGATGGTCTCGGGGTAAGGTCTGTCCCGAACAGAACTCCCAGCCCCCAGCCGAGGGGAGCGGAGCTGAGCCAAGCAGAGCCCAGTGCGCGAGGC
>CM053627.1:121642227-121682056 GCA_028646595.1 Phalanger gymnotis | reverse complement strand
GAGGGCAGACTGGGGAACGGGGCAACCAGAGTGTACGCCATCTTGGAGTGGGGGGGGGGGGGAAAGGGGGAGAAAAATCTGTAATTCAAACGCATGTGAAAATTAATGCTGAAAACTAAAGATGTAAATAAAAAAAAAGACAAAAAAAATGCTTCTCTGGCATCATCATTTTTAAAAGAAAATATTTATTGAATTACTGCTTTATGAGAAGGAAGGAAGATTTTATGGTTTTAGTACCTGCCCTCAAGAGACCTGTAATTTAATGAGGAGACAAGATAATTATCAAATATAAAAAATGAATGCGTGATCAATCAATCAACAAGCATTTATTCAGTGTCTATCACCTTTAGGGAATTCTTTTTCCATTTGGACTCTGTATAGGTCATCTTCCATGATAATGATGAATGCCCTTGGTGAGCATTTTTTTCCGCCTCTTCTATTTCTTAATAATCTGGAGTTTGCTAAACAGGGTTGCCTATGTGGCTTCATCTTTTAAGGATTTTTTTTTTATGATGTTAGCATATCCATGGAGGTTGCATTTTTGGAGAATGACCTTTAAAGGGCTATTTTCTTATTCTTTATTCCCTCAAGGATCAAACATAACTCCTCTATTTCACATTTTAAGCTTCTTAAGTCTTTGTCTCTCTCAACTTCCCCATTCTCTCTAGACATTGAACCTTTGTGCTCACTCTACTGTCCAGTCATACTGGTTTAATTGCTGGCTTTCATGGGCAATGCTTCATCTCCTTTCATCACACCTTTTTTCCGACTATCCTCCATACCTAGAATATTGTTGTTAAGTCATTTTTCAGTCATGTTCAACTCTCTGTGACCCCATTTGGGGTTTTTGTGGTAGAGATATTGGAGTGACTTGCCATTTTCTTTTCCAGCTCATTTTTCAGATGAAGGAACTAAGGCAAACTGGTTTAGGTGGCTTGCTCAGGTCTCGCAACTAGTAAGTATCTGAGGACAGATTTGAACTCAGGAAGATGAGTCTTCCTGACTCCAGGCCTAGCACTCTATCCACCACACCATCTAGCTGGCCTATGCCTAGAATGCCTCCTTTTCATTTCTGCTTCTTGGAGTTCCTGGTTTCCGTTATGACTCAATTCAGGTGCCACCTTTTAACAGAGGCCATTCCTAGTCCTTTCAGCTGCTAGCTACTTCCCATCCAATGGAATCTCGTGTATCTTTATTATGTGTTTGATATATATGCATATATATATGCATATATATGTATATATTTATATATGTACATACATATGTGTATGTGTGTGTACACACATATATATGTGTGTGTGCGTATGTATATTTGTATGTGTCTATATGTATATGTATACATTGTCTCTCTTAATAAAATGTAAAATCCTTTGGGTCAATGGCAGTTCCATTTTTGTCTTTGTTGACCCATTGTCTTCTCCAAGGTTTAGTAAATATTTATTGATTGATTACTTATAGATAGATGGAGATAAATATAGTTATATACCGGCAGTGTACATGTGTATACATATGCATATGGCTATATTTGTGTACATGTGTGTGTGTATGTTGTATATATGCACTCATATCCACAAATATGCATATGATTATTGTTATATACACACATATATTTGGAGGGTGTCTGGACCTGGGATTTTAAAATTTTTTTTGATTACTTCCAGTATGGAAAATCTTTCCACCGATGCAGATAGGCAATTTATCTGTAACAATTTTAGAAAGTTGCTTGGGGGAGGAGAAGAAAACTGAGGGTTAAGCCTGTTTTTCCTTGTTACACAACTAATATATGTCAGAGGAAGTACTTGAACTTAAATTTTCCTGACCTAAGGCTTTCACTTTTTCCCCAACAGAGGGCAGAACTAAGAGAAATGAAGAAAGCTAGATACCCTAGTAGATGGAGATCTGGTCCTGAAGTCAGGAAGACCTGAGTTCAAATACAACCTCATGCACTTACTAGCTGCGTGCCCTTGGACAAGTCACTTAACTTCTGTTTGCCTCTGTTTCCTCAACTGAAAAATGTGGATAATAGTAGCATGTACCACACAAGTTTGTGTTGAAAATCAAATGAGATAATATTTATAAAAGGCTTAGCATAGTTCTTGGCACATAGCAGGAGCTATATAAATGCTAGTTATCATTATTATTTTAATTATTACTATTATCAAATAGGGAGAAGTTTAAGGGAGGTCGATATTATTTCCATGTAAAGAAAAACTTCCCAACATTTATGAAGCTGAGATCTTCCAAATATGGAAAGGGTCTAATGAAGCAATGGGTTCCCCATGCTTTGGTACCCCGTCCTTTTGTCAAATATGCTGTGATGGAATTCTCAATCACATACTGATTAGATTTTATACATATGTGCACACATGCTCACATATATACCTATACACAATACTATACCTATGTACATATACATTTATGTATATATACATACATACACACACATATACCCTGGAGTTCCCCTACAATTCTGAGATTACGTGACATGTATAAATTTTGCTGCTTAAATAGGGTCCTTGTTTAGTTCACTTGTATGGGGTCTTCACTTTGAAGAGAAGTGATTCATTCAATCAGTGAATCAGCAAATATTAAGCACTGCTTAGGTTCTTGGGAATACAAAGAATAAATGCTCAAAGAGCTTACAAGTCTATTAAAGGAAAAAATGCAAAGATAAACTAATAGAAAGGTCTTGTTTTCCCTCCTTTCTGTAGCTGGAATTGATTGCTATTGGCTTCTGAATTAACTTTAGGAACAATAGGCTGACTTTGTCATGGTGCTTTAACAACTCAACACTGCCATGACATATAAAGGGACAACATGACTTTTATCCCTTTATATAATATCCAAGCAGTCCTCCACCAACTCATTCAATCATTCGTTTTTTATTTATTTAGGGATCATGTGTAAGTTACTGTTATAGATGCTTTGAGGACTTTTTTTTTCTATTTTTCAAGTTGATTCATAGATGCTGGTTTATGGACGTGGCAAGGGCAGATGGGACGACATGTTCTCAATAGGGTGGAGGCATTTTTCATTACATTGTGGTCCTGCACTTTAGGCCATTGCAAATCACTAGGCTATTTCCAGTGGCTTAAAGCTTTGGTTCAATAGCTTTTAAATCAGTAAATCCACAGCCATGCTACCCCACTTCCCGTCTAGCTGGATGTTGGCTCCGTCCCCAACCTCTATTTTAATTAAAGTTCTACTTCTGTGGTGCATTAATTAGGGTTGAAAGAAACTGGAAGCACATTTAGTTCAGCAACATGTCTTAAACTATTTTTCAAATTTTAGTCTTGATCAATTCCAGTGACATTTTCCTCTGTTCTTTCCACCTTAAAGTTTCCCCCTTCACTTTCTAATCTGTTAGTATTTTGAGAGACACTTAATCCATGTGGTTTATTACTTGAACTCTTACTCATCACATTTCATCATTTCATTGTATCGCAAAAACAATTTGATATAAAAGATACTAAACAGCCTCTTAAGTCTTTAAGGCATCTTTCTCTATGAGAAACAGTATTTGCCAGCACATTCTAGAACTTTAGAGCTTAGAGTTAATTTATCCCAGAATGTACAGTTCAAAGAGGCAGGTTTCAGCTCAATATAAGTGGAGGGAGCACCTTTGTAACAAATAGAGCTATCCAAAATTCGAATGGTTTGCCTCAAGAGTCAATGAATTTTCCATCCCTGGAGGTCTTCAAGCAGAAAGTGGAAGACAATTTGTCAGGGGTAGTAGGGATGAGAGCCAGAAGTATCCTGAGATATCTTCTAGTCTAATCATTTTATTTACTAATGAGAAAATTGAGGCCCAGGGAATTGAAGTTATGTTTCTAAAATCTAGCTTATATTAGTAACAGAGTAGAGTTTCAAATTCACATAATCTGACTGAAAATTCAGGATACTTTTTTTATATCATGACTCATGTCATACATGTGTTTGTGATATTTAGTGAGTCCTTAATATTTGTTGAATTGAATCATACTGGAGTCATTCCTGAAATCAAAGATTCTAGTGACTTCCTTTGCTCTGACATGACACTGCTCTCTGTTGTTTCTGATGCTGGACTTTGTGTCCAGGCCACGGGGAAGATATTAGTAATTAGCCTTCATCCAAATGCTTTTTAGAAAATATAAATTTTGTAATAGCTTAAGGTTTTTTTTTATTCATTTCTATCCCTCCTTCAGCTCAAAGCAGTGACTCGTTCAAAGTAGTGCTTAATAAATGTCATTGATGCCTCAATTAATTCCATAGTCTCTCTAAATTTAGAGTCTTTAGCATGAGTATTGTATGCAAATGCAAGATGTTATGGGGCCAATAAAGATCCCTGTCAGAAATCTCCTAAGTCTCACTTGTTGGATTAGAGACAGAGGTAGTGGATAGGGAGCCAGACACAAAAAGACTGAGACCAAAATTGTGTCCCTGACACAGAGCTATGTGACCAGGGGCAAGTCACAACTTTTCAATACTCTGAGAAATGCTTTAAGAATGTAAGTTGCAGAGCAGTAGGAGGAATTTCCATGTCCAAAGAAATTCCAGTACCAAGAGATTCCCAGGTTGGGTCCCTACCCCTACTAGTTGAATTAATTTCACTCACAGTGAAATACCAGTGAAAAAGAGCTATCAGTGATACCAATTAACTCCTTGGGGCTGAAGTCTCTGAAGTGGCTGCACAAAATCTCTGACTCTTGGATTAAACATAATTCTAATTACATCATAAAGCTTTTTCCCACTCCTCCTTTTTCAGCAGTTAGTTTCCATGCCTGGAGGAATCTTTTTAACCATTTGAAGTGACTGAATAAAGAAGCAGATAGTGCCCCTGAGGCAGAAATTTTTCAGACCAAGTAATTAAGGAAGTACCCATTGGATATTTCTTATCCACTTGTGAGCCATCTTGGTAAGACTATAGGGTATCACTCCAGCATTATATGAGTTATTTTCAAGGAGAAGTAGTATGAGGAAAAGAGAGAGAACCAATTTTAGATTAAGTCAAGGTCACGAAGCCAATGCTGACCAATTTTTGCTGCTGTGTAGTTGTTTTTCAGTTGTGCAGACTCTTCATGACCACCCTGTTTAGGGTTTTCTTGGCAAAGATAGTGGAGTGGTTTGCCATTTCATTCTGCACCTCATCTTACAGATAAGGACCTGAGGCAAACAAGGTTAAGTGACTTGCCCAGAGTCACAGTCAGTAATTATGTGAGACCAGATTTGAACTCAGGAAGAAGAATCGTTCTCACCCCAGGCCTGGTACTCTATCCACTCGGCCACCTAGCCATCCATGCTGACCAATGGGCAGAGCCATTTTAAGTCTATATTTTCCTCTTCCTCTCTCTCAAATATTAATGTGCATCTGATCCTAAGACAGAACACATCTAATTCTGTTAATGTAAACTAAATTTAAGGGGATAACTGTCCTCCAAATTTAATGATAATGGTAATTATTTTTTTTTGTAAAATGATGTGGACTGTGCTCATAGTAAGAGAAAGTTCTCTTGAAATAGTACTCTAAATGATTGGCAAATTTTTTTTTTTTTAATGAGCAACTGAAAGAAAATTTTAGTGTTACAGTATTTAATAACAGAAATGTTTAGAAGTAGGACCAAAATTCTAGACTTCTGCTATATCACTATTATTTTTTGAACAGCAAGGAGTGAGCGTCACTATGTGAATTAGTGGAAGACATGGTGAACCACATTCAAATAGCTTCATGATCACTTAGAGTAACTACGGGCATGTCACTTAACCTTTTAGTGGTTCACTTTCCTCATCTGTAATACAGGGATAATAAGATTCCTAGAAACTATCTATAAATGCTATTAACAGGGTTGTGGTGAAGCAAGTATTTGGAGACCTTAAAATGCTATAGAAATGTGAATTATTGCTGTATTATACCTATAGGTCTAAACAAATATGCATATGTATCACACATATGTATTACAGATCTCCATCATTAATACATATCTCCAGACTCATGATCTCATCTGTGTTAGCAATTCTTTCTTTGTCTCTAATTTATAATTGTAGAGAATTGCCCGGGCTACTAAGAGATCAGCTGAATTTCTCATGATGCTATGGTGTAATGGAAAGATTGCTGGCTTTGCAGTCAGAAATTTTGTGTTCAAATTTCAGCTCTGTCTCTTTCTAGCTTTATGACTTCAGCCAAGTCACTTAACCATTTAGGACTAGTTTTCTCATCTAAAAATGAGAGTATTGGATGAGATGACCTCTGTAGTCTCTTCCCATCTTGAAGCCATGATCCAATGATTATGTGTTATATGTCAGAAATAGGACTTGAAATCAGATTTTTCTTAATTCATAATCTAGCAATATATCTGTTAAAGCACACTGCTTCTTTTTCCAGCTTAAAAATTGTTGATTTATGTGAATGTTGCCTGCCACAAAATGTAACTTCTCTTGGATGTATCCATAAAACTAATTTTACCAAGAAATTAGTTTCCCACCACTAAAATGCTGAGTTTCTCAGAGCATAAAGTTAGTGCTTTACCACAATCTTACCTATAGTAGCTTAAGGAAGGAAGTCTGTCTCAGTGTAAATCACAGGAAATTTGTGTGAATGGCAATAAATATGCAATATGGCTTCAAGTATGTGAAGGATTTCTGTAAAATGAAACCACTGTTTGTGAAGATGGAGTCTTATCTCCATATGGCTGTAAATATGGCTGTAAAATGCCTTGTAAACAGGACCTATGAATGACCTGGCAGTATCATCCAGAGGCTAGAGGATGAAAAAAAATCTCCTTCAAGAGCATGTCCCAGACTTAAACACTGATGGCAAAATAACATTTTGTACCTCTTAACACTAATATGCTAACATTGCACATTATTCCATGTTGCTAATTAATTTTATGGTTCTTTTCTTTTGAACTAGGTAGCAGCTAAGAACTGTGTCATACTTCTCTGTATCCTTTCTGAGCTCATGGCAGTACTTTTCTTAGAGTTAGTTCAAAATAAAGGTCTATTGAAAGTCATTGAACTGCTGGGCCTGAAAGTGCATGACTGTAATCCTTGCTCCTGAGGAGGGGCTGAGGCTGATGAATTACTTGAGCTCAGGAGTTCTGAGCTACAGTTTTGGTTTTTAGTTGTTTCAGTCATGTCTGACTTTTTATGACCCCTTTGGAGTATTTTTGGCAAAGATACTAGAGTGGTTTGCTACTTTCTTCTCCAGTTCATTTTACAGAAGAAGAAAATGAAGCAACAGGGTTAAGTGACTTGTCTAGGATCACACAGCTAGTGTCAGAGGCCAAATTTGAACTCAGGTCTTCCTGACTCCAGGCCCAAGATTCTATCCACTGTGCCATGTAGCTATCCTTCTGAAGTACAATAGATGAAGCTAAAGCCAATCTGTTTCCTACGTTCAATGGCTGCTATATGAAGGAGGAACTAGAGTTGTTCCATTTGATCCCAGAGAGCACAAACCCTATAAATGGATGGAAGCTGCAAATTTGAGTTCAATGTCAAGGAAAACAAAAAACAAAACAAAATTTCTAACAATTAGAGGTGTTCAAAAGTGGATAGCCTGCTGAGAGGTGATGGATTCCCCTCCTTGGAGGGCCAAAGTTGGATAACTAAATATTGGGTTTGTTATCGTAGGGCTTCCTTTAGTGTATGAGGTTGGACTAGCTGACTGATGAGGTCAGCTCTCAAAGTCTGTAATTCTGTGATGTATTTGCATTCGGCGTTGGGCTAAGCACTATCTATCTTTGAAAGTTTAAGACACAAAAGGTTGTATGGAAAGCTGACATAGGACAAAGAGAGTGGTGTGAGGAAATTCCATAAAACAATTTCTTGCTTGATAAATTTGAGGCTTCAACAACAGCAAATTATTGAGAACTGTTTCTCAGAAGAGCAGAACACAATGCTTTTCCTCAGGAGTGACAATGTTGAAATAAGATATTGTCTCTGCACTTATGGCATACACAATCAAACAGGGATATAGCACATTTAAACAAATAATTATCAATTAAATGATTATTGATAATTAAACCAGACACTCATCCCTGGCCTTGTGAAGATTATTAGGGCAAGGGAAATCAGGGGACGCTGTGAAAAAGGTGACATTAGAGCTAGATCTTAAACGACAACTAGGATTTGGGGAGGTAGCAATGGGGAGGATATTCTGGGCATACGAAATGATTGGAACAGGGACATAGAAAAAGGAGAGTATAGAATGTTTAGAAGAGACAATAAATGGTTGAATTTCACTGGAGAATGCAAGGAAGTAGAATGATATAAGGTTTAGTGCCAAGTGACAGAAAGCTTTAGATGCCTGATTAATAAATTTGAACTTTCAGGAAACTATAGGTAGCTAATGAAAGGTTTTGAATATGTGACATCATCATTCCTGTGCATTTGGAAGTTGAGCGTGGAAATGGTATATGTTTTGCATCCTAAGGAGAGATATAAAAGTGAGAAAACTCTTCAGGAAACCCCACAATCCATACTGGTATTAAAGAGAAAGGTATCAGTTGAACTAGGCCAGATGAGAGAGATTATAAAGGTAGAATTGAAAATATTTGATCATTGATTGGCACTACCCTCCATGTTCTCTAGAATCCTACCATATTGACCTATATGCTTTCTCACAAAAGATTTTTCATCTTTTATCACTACTTTTGCTTTTTCTCTCCCTCATACCAGCAATGTTCTCTCTCCTAGTCTTGGCCTTGTTGAATCACTGGTTTCCTTTTAGAATCAGCTGAATTTCCCCTTCTTCCAGGAATCCTGTCCTGATCCCCTTAGGTACTTTTATTTTCTTAAGACTTACCTTCCTTGTATATAACAATCCATATGTGTATTTTTTCCTCTTAGAATATAAGCTCTTCGAGGGAAGAGGATGTTTCATTTTCATTGTTGTTGTTTTGTTTTTTGTTCTATTCCCAGCAAATGCTTAGTACTAAAAACAAAAACAAAAACAAAAAAACAAGGTTTTGAATATGGAGTAGGGAGACTCTTGTTCCACTGATAGAAATGAGATGTTTTGCTTTTCTTTTCAAATTATCATATGCCTGTCTTTGGACGTATTAGAGGTCCAGAGGGAAATCCATTTAGAAGTATCTTATAGAGAATTAGAGTTATATACTGACCACTTAGGATAAAGGTCAAGGTCTACATCAGTCAAAAAGGATGAGAGTTGAAGATGTGGGGGAAGTAGTAAGGAAATCCTTCTGAAAATGTGATGAAAACGTTGGTAGGCAAAGGGAGGATGTGCCTTAAACGACATGTTCAATAACGGTGCTAATTGCTGCCATTTTTTAAAAAGATTACTCTTCCTAATTATTAAATCTAGCGATAACCACTTTTCTGTTTATTTTTCCCAATCTACATCATTCACTATATAGTATATAAATCATTTTCTTATAGTGAGGTAGGCTGGGTATTGACATTTTAGAGATCAGGAAATGAAACTTAATCAGTTTAAATGATCACTCTGGCTTTCACTTATTGGCCAGTAATGGGTCTTAGCCTGAACCTCACTTGCTTGTTGTTTGGATTTGAATATAAATAGCAATTGTTTTTATTTTGTCCAGAAACTCTGAGGGTCTTCCCCTTTCAGATTATTATAATTATAATTGTAATTATTATTATTATCATTATTATTTTGTGGAGGCAAACCAGGCCATCTTTTGTCTCTAGCCTTTCCTAGCCTTTCCTTTCCTAATTAAATACTGAATGGGTGTTGCCTGAGATAAATTGAGACCTGGGAAAGACCTTAGCTACAAAGCCTAAGGTCTTCTACTGCATCCATGGCCCCTGCCAGTTGTCCTGACCTGTGTCTTGCCACTGGACTTAGCGGTGACTCTGGAGAACAAAATGAGGTTGATGACTTCAGGGCTCTGCCTCACTTAAATCAAAATCACTGGCAAGTCAATATATCACCTTCCTAATGTGTCCAATTCAAGAACAAAGGATGAACAACAATAACAAACAATTAGTTGGTCTTACAAGTGGGCCATGAACCAATATTATGACTGTCATTTATTATTATTATTAATTATTATATCAGGATTTCTGGTTATATCAATGTGGAAAACTCTGCCCAGAAATTTCATCAGATACTCCTCTGTAACATGCAGTTCCTAGTTCGTGGAACCAGATGTAAAGCCAATATTCTTTCCAGCATCAAAGTGCAGAATAAGAAAAAGGTCAGGATTAATGAGACACATTGGATCAAATTTTCTATATGTGGGACACAATGGGACAAATATCTATATCTACAGATACACATGCAATATAAATTAAATGATAAATAAAGAAAATAGAAGAGGACGGGTAGAGGGAGAGGGAGAGACAGACAGAGAGACAGAGAGAAGATTTTAAAGATCTTAAGAAAATGAGAAAAAAAACCAAACACAATGTGACATGAGCAGGGAAAGAAATACATTTCTCCTCTCTTTCCTTCTTTCTCTCTCAGATTTTTTTAATCTTTATTTCTTTTATCTATATTTCTTTATCTTTAGGATAAAGAGGAGGAGAGAGTCAACTGTTAAAACTCATCCCACTCTGGCAGTATGTTTCTAGAATGCTTCAAATGCCCATGCCCTGATAGTATTATTAACTGTGAGGTTACTATGAGGTCTCGTTACTTTTACTTAAAGTGAATTAGAGAATGCAAATGTTTCCCACATACCTAATAGTATACATTATATACATAGTATTAAAAATCTTTGATGCAATTGGTGCTGTACTTTTTAAACTCTGAAATTGTAGATCATTCATTCTATATCATTTATCCTATAAGTAATATGTGTGTTCCTGTTGTGAAAAGGTCGTTTTATTAAATGCTACGCTTTTGAAGTCTTTTTTTAAACCTATTTTGTGATTCTTCAGTCCTACTTTATTATAGAGCTTGTGTTATGTGTGGTTCCCTGTGGCATAAACATCTGTCCAAATGCTTGTATTTATTTTACAAAGATATTATTTAGGAAGTGGCATATTGCAATTGTGGGTTTGTCTTTTTTGTTGTTGTTTTTGTTGGGAGGAGGGAAAAAGGAGAAAAAGGGATGTTTATATTGATTCTTGCCCTTTTTACTTTCCTCTTGTGGCAAGGGCTTTACTCCATTATTGCTGGGGAAAAGCCAAAATGGCTGGAATTATCCTGAGATGAGAGAACATCCCAAACATAGCAACAGAGGAGTCCACTGATAAAGAACTTGGTTATATGGGGTTTCTGTTTTTAGTGAAGGACACTGGAAGTCTCAGTTTATATCCCTGTACTGATACATAGACTGTATTTTAACTGTTTTTTAGGGGGAAAACTATGAGAATCCCTAATCCTTAAAGTGAAATAAATATTGACCTATGTGTGAGAGCTAGAAGAGGCAGGTTAAGTACTTTGATCCAACACATTCAAAAACAATACTATATTCTAACACATGCCACTTTTTGAGCTACTAATTATTACTCTAATATCATGATTTCTATAGATGTCATTATTTTAGCTAATTCACTTCCACATTAAGTCCCATAATAACTGCTTTAGCCCTCCCATTTAATAGGTGATCTTCAGAATAAGGCCAGGTGATTAATTAGGCATGTAATATTGGCTCTTTTTCAAACAAGGACAACAAAAAAGTCTAGTTGATCTAAAGGGCTATTCATGTTCAATTGCGCTGCTTTGCATCCCTCTGTTGGGAACAATTGCTTCGATCTTATTGTGGCTTGTTATTTTATACTGCCTGCAGCAACCTTGTTGTCCCTCACCCCCAGGAAGGAATTGCATTTTTTAGTACAGTGATAAAATTCGAGTATGTATTGTCGCTATAATGCAGCCAGCACCAGTTATGAGCACTGGACAAGAGTGTATGCTTAGTGTATGGCAAAATGTTTATGTGTGTGTAGGATGAATTTATGAACTTTGAATGAAGAGTATCCTTCCCCTGCCCCCCCCTTCCTCTTAGTAAGGATATGCAAATGTTTCTTTTAACTGATACACCCTGAAGGAGCTAGGTAACATAGCTGTATACCTGTTAACTATGCAAGACTAATATGCATATTTAATTCATGCTGATACTCTGAATGAGACACAGCTGTTTGATACTTATGTGATCCTTCTGTCTCCCTGGGGAGGCAGCATTCAAATGTGGCCAATCACATAGCATTGAGCAGAAAGCTTCTATTTTGTATATTTGCTACTAATAGCAAAAAAAACAAGGTTGGGGGAAGGAATGCAACTCACCTCTGAATGCTTAATGAAAGATTGTCTAAGACAGGTTATGATTAAAATGTTCCCTGAGATCTTTTCCCAGAAGCTTGTCGCTATACAGCCAAACCACCTGAGGCTCTATTTGCCAAAAGCATGATTTGAACCGCCACAGTAGTAGCCCATAGAATTTCTCCATTGAAATAGATTCCACTCCTTTCTTCACTTAAAACTTCTCAGAACCCTTTGTGTCTTTTACACAAGCTACCTCCAGCATGGATTCTCAGTGGTTTTGCTGTCTTTTGGACACCTGGAGGGCTTCCTATCATTTTCTCCTCATGCACAGTCTATTGTTCTTGAAAAGCCATTTGTGGTAAAAATGGGGGAGGAATTGGGAACAGGACAGAATTGTCTGTTTTTTTTTTTCTCCCATCAAACTCCTTCCCATAGCTATTGGCTGTTTAATTAGATCAGGAATTTTATGAGTTAATTTACTCCCTTTGCAGGATTGATACCCTGGATCTACCTTTACCCTCTAATAGCAGTCCAAAAAAAAAAAAAGACATAGTTTTTAATTCTTAAGCATTGAGTGCTTCTTTTCAAGTCGGGGTTGGAGGAGGACATAGTGCTGAAGAAGCACCATAAAATAGGTATCCTCCACTGGCTAAGCTCACAAATTCATGCTAGGTATACTGATTATTGGTTTCTGTAGATGGGTAATCTTCTCCTAAATCTCCGTATAAAGTGAGATCTTAGAGAGCCCTTGCATGGTATGTTTTATTCATTGCTTTTGCTAAAGGATGAAAGGAACAGTGTCATCATTTTTAAATATATCCCATCTTTGGAGCAGCGAGGTGGCGCAGTGAATAGAGCACTGGCCCTGGAATCAGGAGGACCTGAATTCAAATCTGGCCTCAGACACTTGACACATGTACTAGCTGTGTGACCTTGGGCAAGTCACTTAACCCCAATTGCCCTGCCTGCCCCACCCCCCCAAAAAATATATCCCATCTTCTTTGCTACTCTACATGGAATACTCCCCAGAGTTCTTATTCAAAGGTATAGCATAAAGAGTGATGACAAATTGATTCTTGTAGGTAATTCGTAACGTCTTGATGATACTAATTTGAATATCTTCTGAATTTTTGATTGCCTAAGAGAAACCACCTTTGTATCCTTCACTGCCAAGTCTTCCATTTCCTCCCATCTCAACTCTGCTTCCCCCATGTCCAGCTAGACCTTTGCTCACCACTTACATTATGCCTCTTAGAATTCTGATTCATAATGAACAAACTTCCCTTTGATTTGGATATTTTGCTCTTGTGCTTCTTCCATCTTTAAGTGGTGAGAGAGGCCTGGCTCCCCACAGATAACATTGAATTACCTGGTCATCCTTTCTAAAACCCCTTGCACTTTCTCACATAAGCCCAACACAGTGGTTTGGAGAGAACATTGGCATACTCCTTGCCACCTCCTGCCATTTCTAGACTCTCCCTCTGAGACAATCATTCAGTGACTTTTGCTTTGTGCTTTATAGTATTCAAATGTATCATCCAATCCAGATTGTTGTAGTTGTCATCTATTAGCCCTCAAATCATTCTTCCTCTTTTGTCAAAGAGTAAACTATTTAGATCATAGTCTTTTTATCTAGGAGAATCCTTACCTTTAGGGGAATTCAATATACATGTGGATATTCTATAAATCATTCAATTTCCCACTTCCTCAACCTCCTCCATTCTGAGGTACATAAAAGCCACACATTTGATGAATTCTAAAATTCCTTTATCTGATCATCATGTTTGTTTCCCTTGACATACTCTTCCATTCATTCCCTTCTGTTCTCTGAAGGAGAGCCATGAAGAGAAGGCTCATCTGCTCAAGGTCAACCCTCTATATGCACCATGGATCCTATCCTCTCCCATATTTCGATAAATAGCCCCACAACCATCCCTTCTCTATCCTTTAACTCCAGTCTCTCCGTCTACTAGTTTCTTCCCTGCCATCTCCAAAATTTCCAAATTTCCCCCATCTTTAAAAAAAAGTTCCTTTCTAGAAAGTACTATCCCCTCAAACCATTATCCCATATCTGTCCTATCTTTCTTAGCCAAACTCATAGAAAAAAGCTATTGTATACATTCATTATCTCTTTTCCTCCCCTTCACTCTCTTCTCAAGCTTCTGAAATCTATCTATTGATGGGAGTTCAAATCCAGACTTAGAAATTCACAGCTGTCTGTCTGGGCCAGACACTCTCAGTTTGCCAGTTTCCTCAACTGTAGAATGGGAATAATAACAGCAACTACCTCAGTGAATATTTGTGAGGATCAGGAGAAATATTTGTAAAAGTGCTTAGCAGAGTACCTGGCACATGATAGATGCTTTATAAATGCTTATTCTCTCCTCTCTTACTCCTCACTTTCCTTTCATATACTCTCCATTAGCATCTCCTAGGACAGTGTTGAGCATATAGTAACTTAATAAAAATGCTTAATGAGCTGAATTAAAGAATCTTCATTTTTCTTCAAAAATAATTAGGTGATTCCTATTAGGGAGAGTGTTGCTCTGCATAGCCAAATTGTAAACTCGCTTAGTAAAGATTATGTAAATTTCTTTCAAAATAAAAAGGGATAAGTGTCTTAGATACATCCACAGCTTCCTTCTCAAGTAGTGCTGTTGAATTGTCTTATTCTCAATGATCAGTATCTACATGCTTAATCACATTAGCCATTTGCAAGACCTGGTTCAGTTGTCAGATGGATGAAGACATATCAACCATTTTAGAGCCAATGGTTTTCACAATTGAGCTGTACCCTCAGTTAGGCTGTAGTCAACTAACCAAGCCAAGGAATATTCTCCATAAATCTTTCATTTCAAGCCTTGGTAACTCTTGTCTGCATCTCATCAAAAGGGTGTCATTGCTGAAAAGCATGACCTGAATGGGCCCTGCTTTATAACCAAGGTTGAGTCTCTGCTGCAAAGAGCAGACTACCATAAAGATCCTTCAGCTTTGACAAATCTGTCCTGGAGATCAGTCTTAAAAACTGCATAGGACTAATTCACTCATTCACTCACAGTTTTGTTATCAGGTATTCTGGCACACTCCACAGTTTGCTATCCTTCATGAATTGCTTCATCTTTAAAAGAAAATATAGTGGGGTCAACGGATATTTTAGGGAATGTTTTGGGAAATGTCCTTTTGAAATACAACAGTCTAATGGAACAGTGCATCTTAAATTAATAATCATAGTTTGCCAGAGGCTGAGAGAAAAAAGTAGCAAGTATAGCCACTGAATTCCATAATAATTTATTTCTGTTTTTGTTTTATTTCATTCTTCCATGTTCACAAATGGTAAGGAAAGATGAAGAACTGTGTTAAAACAGAGGATCTAGAGTTTCTTTTTAAAAAAAATAGTATTTTAATTTTCTTCTATTACATGTAGAAATAAATTTTAATGTTTGTTTTTAAAATTTTGAATTCTAAATTCTTTCTTTTCCTACCTCCCCACCCCCCATTGAGAAAGCAAGCAATTTGATATAGATCGTACATGTGTAGTCATGCAAAACATATTTCTATATTAATCATGTTGTAAAAGAAAACAGAGACCAAAAAAACCCCACAAGAAAAATAAAGTAATAAAAATATGCTTTGATCTGTATTCAGACATCATCCATTCTTTCTCTGGGGCTGGGGAGCATTTTTTGAAGTCCTTCAGAGTTGTCTTGGATCATTGTATTTGCTGAGAATAGCTAATTCATTCACAGCTGGTCATCTTACCGTGTTGCTGTTACTGTGTACAATGCTCTCTTAGTTCTACTTATTTCACTTTGCATTAGTTCATGTATATCTTTGTAGGTTTTTCTGAGAGTATGCTGCTCATCATTCCTTATACATAATAGCATCCCACCACAGTCATATACAAAATTTGTTTAGCCATTCTCCAATTGATGGGCATCCCCTCAACTTCCAATTCTTTGTCATGAGAAAAGAGCTGCTATAAATACTTTCATTCATATTGGTCCTTTTCCTTTTTTAAAAAATCTCTTTTGAAATACAGTGGTATTGCAGAGTCAAAGGGTATGCATGTTTTTATAGCCCTATGGGCATAGTTCCAAATTGCTCCACAGAATGGTTAAGTCAGTTCACACCTCTACCAACAATACATTAATGACTCAATTTTCCCACATCCTCTCCAATATTTGTCATTTTCCTTTCCTATGCTATGAGCTGATCTGATAGGTGTGAGGTAGTAACTCAGAATTTTGTAATTTGCATTTCTCCAATCTATAGTGACCTAGAGCATTTTTCAAATGGCTATAGATAGCTTTGATTACTTCATCTGAAAACTAACTGTTCATATTTTTTGATCATTTGTCATTTGGGGAATGGTTCTCATTTTTGCAAATATGACATAGTTCTCTATATATTTGAGTCCTCTATTTCAGTGAATGTCCATTTTCCCCCCTGAAGGATTATACTCAGTTTTGCTGGGTAGGTGACTTTTTGTTGTAATCCTCATTCCTTTGTCCTCCAAAATACCATATTCTAAGCCTTCTGATACATCAATGTGGAAGTGCTAAATCTTGTGTTATCTTGACTGTGGCTCCATAATACTTCAATTGTTTCTTTTTGGCTGCTCATAACATTTTCTTCTTGTCCTGGTCGCTCTAGAAGTTGGCTATAATATTCCTGGGAGTTTTAATTTTGGAATCTCATTCAGGAGGTGAGTAGTAGATTCTTTCAATTTCTATTTTACCCTCTGGTTCTAGAATACCAGGGGAGTTTTCCTTGATAATTTCTTGAAAGATGATGTCTAGGTTCTTTTTCGATCATGGCTTTCAGGTAGTCCAATAAGTTTAAAATTATCTCTCCTGGATCTATTTTCCAAGTCAGTTTTTCCAATGAGATACTTCACAATGTCTTTGGTTTTTATTCTTTTGGTTTTATTTTATTGCTTCTTGATTTCTCACAGTCATTAGCTTCTATTTGCTCAATTCTAATTTTTGAAGAATTATTTTCTTCAGTGAGTTTTTGTAACTCCTTTTCCATTTGGCCAATTCTACTTTTTAAAGAGTTTTTTTTTTATTCAGTGAAATTTTTGTGCCTCTTTTTTCCATTTGACCAATTCTACTTTTTAAATTCTTCTCTTCAATGAATTTTTGTATATCTTTTTTTCCATTTTTTCAAGTCTGCTTTTCAAGGCATTCTTCTTCTCATTGGAATTTTATACCTCTTTTGCGATTTGCTTGGTCTGTTTTTTAGGATGTTATTTTCTTTAGTATTTATGTGCCTTCTTTAACAAGCTGTTGACTCTTTTCTTCATGATTTTCTTGTATCACTCTCTTTTCCCAATTCTTCCTCTACCTTTCTTACTTGATTTTCAAAATCCTCTTTGTGTTCTTCCATGGCCCGAGACCAATTCATATTTTTCTGGGAGGCTTTGGATGTAGGGATTTGACTTTTTTGTCTTCTTCTGAGTGTGTGTTTTGATCTTCTTTGTCCACAGAGTAAGTTTCTACGGTCAATTTTTTTTTTCTGTTTGCTCACTTTCTCAGCCATTTCTTGACTTTTAAGTCTTTGCTAAAGTAGAATTCTGCTTCCAGAGTGGAGAACATACTGTCCCAGGTGTCAGGAGTTTTGTGCAGCTATTTTCAAAGATACTTCTAGGGACCTGTAAGTTTTCAATTCTTCCAACGTGGTATTATTTAATAAGAAGTGTGTTTACCATTCTCCTGTTCTGTATTCTGGTCTGTGAGTAACCATAAGCACTCTTTGGTGTCTTGGAACTGTGATGAGGGCTCCTGTTCCACTGCAGCAGCAAGCTCTGGTATGCTAGTGCTCCTTCTCATCCTGGAGCTACCACTGAGGACTGCATCCCTGATCCTGCCCCCTGTGCCAGCAGAGAGACCCCATAATCTCTTTCTGACCAGGTATTTGACTACCTTACAGATGGTAATCTGTCGGGTGAGAGCACTGTAAGCATCCCCTGCCACAACTTTTCCCTAAATAAGAAAGAGAAAGGAAAGTCACTTCTCCCCCCACACCTGGACAGAATATAGAGAAAAATTGAGGGGATAACATGGAGGTTTACAAGATGAGAATATTACTTTCAATACTATAGTGTTGGCTTTTTATTTAACGACAAAACAAAAATAAAACTTTTTCCATCTCTACCTGGACATCCTTTAGACATTTCAAACTTAATATGCCCTAAATTGAACTTATTATATTTCCCTCCAAACCCCTCCCACCAACAACCTCTTCAATTTCTGTCAAGGTCACCGAGATTTGTAATCTTGGAGTCGTCTTTGACTCTTTGATACCCTCAGACTCCATATTCAGTCAGTTCCAAGGTCTTATTGATCTTACCTATGTACCACCTCTTTCATTCATCTCCTTTTCATTCATACAGCTTCTAAGGTATTCATCATCTCTTCCCTAGAATGTTGAAGTAGATTCATAATTTGTCCTCCACTTCAATCTCTTCCAACTCCAGCTCACCTTTAACACAGATTCTAATTTCTTATGTCTAAAAGACAGATTTGATAATGTCACACCTCTCACCCTCTCCACACTCAAAAATCTTCAATGATTTACTACTGTTACCAGGATAAACTTCAAACTCCTCTTCCTGGTATCTGAACTACCATCTCCTCCCCATTCCCCAGCCCCAATCAATTCAATATCTAGATCTCATCTATTTTTTAAATTCTTATTTCATATTACTTTCTTTTAAACTCTCTATTCCAATAAGACTAGCTTGTGAGCTGTATATGACCCTGTGCAAGGAATTTATCAACCATCTTTGTGTCTTTACATGAGTGGTATTCCATGTCTATAATGGCCTCCTTCCTAATCTCAACCTTATAGAATCTCTAGCTTTTCTCAACACATACTTCATTTCCTACACGAGGGCTTTCCGGATATTCCTAATTATTAGTACTCTCTGTTTCTTAAAATGATTCTCTTTTTGCTTTTTGTAGGTTAAACATTTTTCAGTTGTGTCCATTCTTCATCACATTTTTGTGGTTTTCTTGGCAAAGATACCGGAATGGTTTGCCATTTCCTACTCCAGTTCATTTCACAGATGAAGAAACTGAGGCAAATAGGATTAAGTGACTTGCTCATGATCACACAGCTAGTAAGTTTCTGAAACCAGATGTGAATTTAGGAAGAGAAGTCTTCCTGACTCCAGGCCCAGCACTCTATGCACTACACTACCTAATTGCCTCTGTTTTTACTTACCTGTATTATCCCTTATCAGTAGAATGCAAAGTCCTTGAGAGATGGATCTATTTTATTTTCTCTCTACTTCCTCAGTACCTGACACAGTGTTTTTCTATGAAGTATGTGCTTAATAATTTTAAAAAATTAGTCTATTAATTCCTTAAGGTTAGGTAGAATATTACCTCGTAAGCATATTAGGTACATGTATAGGATGCCTCCAATTTAGCATATTTCTAAAGGCCTCAAGGTTAAGGGAGAGAGGGAAGTAGTTAACAGAAAAAAGCTCAATAACCTCTATCATTCCCTCAAGCTATCATACTGTAGTAGCCTATATCCATTTCTCTGCCAAATATTTAAAAATAGTGATCTATACTCATTGATTCCCCTTCTGCCCCTTTTACTTTCTTCTTAACCTTTTGAAATCTCACTTCTTACCTTTCTCTTAACTGAAGAGTGAAAGTTGCTGACTGCATTGGCTTTGTATATTGACAGGAGTTTAGATAGAAAATTAAATGGTATTTTATGCAGATCTTTCCATATGTAAATTATATGTGAATGATTATCTACAGACTGTATATGAACTTATATGAGTTGAATTGGTGCATATCCTATTTGTCCAAGACACTGAAATTAATAATTGAATATTATATTAACTTTGTTGGGCATTAACCAAGACAGAGAGAATTCTTATCTATTGTCTTCTAGTCTGCAAAAGTAACCATTATATCTCTGGTGTTATGGTCATATGGGGGAAAAGTAATCTTTCTTGATGTATATATTTTTTTAAATCTATAAAGATTTTATCTGACTTATGACCTAAAATGGAATGTTTTACTTCACTTTTAGCTTTGCTCATAGGTCTACAAAATAGGCCAAAACCAATTCTAAACACCTCTTTTGCCACCAGTCATCATTACAGAGGTGATCAAATGTTGGGGTGTAATTCAAAGAGGTTGTTTATTAACAAGTGAGAACCCTCAGAATGGCTTGATCAAAGCCACTAACCTAAAACAGTTGGCTTACTTTGTATAAGGCAATAGAACACAAGAAAGTTCAAGCAGTTTAATTAACCTTTCATAGTCAATCACATGACCCAGGATTACTTTTTTACACAATACCCAGAATTGGAAGAAATAAGGAACAGCTCTAGACTAACCAGGCTGCATTTCAAATCTTAACCATGATGCTACTGGGTCCTCTCAATATTTCCAGCATCATAATTACTGCTGAGCTTTGAGGCCTCATCCTGCTAGCAAGGTGATCACTCCCCTTTGGAGCCACTGGGGCCAAAAGGTATGGGGAAGCAAAGAAAAAAATGCAGCAACTCTATTATCAAGCCAGCAAATGTCACTTGAATGATGGCAGCTGTTGGCAGTACACTGCTGGAAAGGATTCTGCAGTAGTGTTGGACTAGTGTTGTTGCTTCCCCCAAAGGGAATTGTGATAGTCATTGGAGCAAATAAATCAAATCAGAGGGAGGGGAAAAAGTGAGATTAGAAAGCCAAAGGAGTTAGAAACACCATTATTTTGTGAATTGCTCACAACTTTGTAGTTTGCCTTCTCTCTTGATCACATGTGAAGCTAAATACATTTCTGTATGGCACAAGCTAAGAAAGGTTTTCTTTTTTTGCCAAGGTGATAAATACCTCAGGAAGTCAACAAGAAGTTGTATGAGCATTTTGGTGACAAACATGTCCTTACAGAAGTGCTCTATGAAATTAATTCTCTTTCTTGTTTGTTACAATGAAGTGATGAATATTACCCCTTAGCATTTATGGTCCATTTTTGTTTTTGTTGTCTAAGATTTAGCTTTTAATATAAGTTGCCAGCAGAGTTTTCATGTTGAATGAGTCTTTCAGCACAGTATTGAATAGAACAGTTATTTCCTAATATGTGTCAGGCATGACGGCATTTTAAAAGAAAGCACAATATGGTATGTTTTTCTTTAGCTTGTAAAAGCATAGAATACACTGTGAGGGGTGACAGAGAGAGGTCTTATGCTCACACGTCATTCACCTGACTTTTAAAATGCAATAGCAAATAAAGAAGCATGTATATGTATACATTTATATATATGTATACACACACAAAAGAGCAAAAATCACCATTTTTATTCCTTCTATAGCAAAACTACCAGCAGTTTGTTTGTGCATATTACTAAAGGTGAGCCTTATTCAATTCCATGCTCTCCATGTAATGTGAAAACACATTTTCAGCCCACCTAGTTATGGATCTGTCTTGTTTCTTGATCCAGGTCAGAGATTTTTCAGTTTGGGGAGGAAATGAGTGAGGAGCAAATCACAAAGGACACAAGCAAAAAAAAGGACCGGGAACAGGAAGAAAAGGGTTGGATGATGGAAGGGAGAAAGTAGGAAACTATATGGGGAATTGCCATAGAGGGTCTCTATGGTCCCTTCCAATCCCAAATGGAAAGGAGATAAGAAAAGTAATGGAGAAATATTTGATGTAGGGAAAGTATAGAGAAAGCATGATATGGTACTTGGTGATAATGGTGATAACGTAATTATTCAGTTCATCTAATAAAATGTGAGGAAGAAGACATTCCATAAATAGCAAAGTGCTACATAAATGTGAATGACATACTTGAATGGGGAATGCAATATAATCTCTGACATACAACAGTTAAGAACCTGGCCAACTTTTTCCCGTTTTATTGGTTATTCCAAAATATTGAACTTTAGGGTTGGCTGGAAGGTTAGAGATTATTGTATATAAACATTATTATTTAGCATGAACAATTGAGGCACAGAGAGATTAAATGATCTCACAGTTAGTAGTAGATGATGGCCAAGAGAGGAACCACATTTCATGAATAATAGCAGTGTCCCATTTTGCCCTCACTGCTTCATACTACTGCCTCATGTTTAAACAGTGCTTTGTGGTTTATAAAATGCTTTCCTCACAATAAGCAACAACCCTATGAAGTAGACAGTATGAGGATTATAATTCTCAAAGAGATTAAATGATTTGGCCAAATGCCTAGTAAGTAATTGGTGAAGCTGAAGCCTGAATACAAATGTTATGAATTCCTATCTACCATTACTATAGCATTTTATTGATCAGTCATTCCAGAATCACATGAAGCTTTAGACCACAGTTTGTCATTGTTATTGTTCAGTCATGTCCAACTTTTCATGATCCCATTTGGGATGTTCTTAGCAATGGTACTGGAGTGCTTTTCCATTTCTTTATCCAGATCATTTTACAGCTGAGAAAACTGAGGCAAATCGGGTAAAATGACTTGCCTAGGGTCACACAGCTAGTAAGTGTCTGAAGTTGGATTAAACTCATCTTCCTGATTCCTAATATTCTATCCACTGTGTCACCTGGCTGCCCCTTAGACCGTAGTATATTATGGGAAACATTTCGGAAATCATAGATCATTAGAGAATTGGAAAGAAACTCTAAGGCAATTTATTCCAGCTCCTACTCAGATCATGAATCTCATCAGTAATATCTCTGACAAATGGATAGCATCTACACACATTCTTCCAGCCACAAATGGCTCATTATATATTTTATTTGTGGATATTACTAATTATTTAGGAAGTTTTCCCTCAAATTGAGGTGAAATCTGGGCCTTCCTATTTTGCATACATTGCAATTATTTCTTTCCTCCATAGCCAATAACAAATTGTCTTTGGGACAACCCTTCAATTATTTGAATATTGCCACCATGTTCTTGTTTTTAGGGTAGAGTTCCTCATCCTAGATGAATTCCAGTTGTTCTAGATGAATTCCAGTTGTTCAGTGTCCTCCCTAACACTAACCCCCAGAATATCTTGGATATTCTATGACTAGAGCAGCTATCCCTGGTCCTGAAAGCTATCTCATTAACAGCAGCTTTCAATTAGGAATTTGTTTTCCTATAGGACACCGATAAATGTGCCACTACTCTCAAGAACATCGTGGCTCTCCTCTGTGTTTAGGTTAAAATGCAAAATTTTCTGGCATTTTAAGTCCTTCATAATCTGACTTCAACCAGTCTTTCCAGAATGATCACTCCTTACTTTTCCCTATTGGTTTGCTTGCCATTTCCTGTAGGGTTTCCATTTCAGTTTTCACCTTTGGATAAGCTGCTTTATCATGCCAATCACGTAACCCTTCTTCATCCCTACCTCTCAAAACACCTAGCTCCGTCGTTCAGGGCTCACCTCAAGTTACACCTCAGTCTAAAGACCTAATCGGATTATTCCAGTTATTGAAGCCCCTCCCCATCAATATATACTTATTTTATAGATACCTGGTATTTACTTTTCTGGTAACATTGTGTATGATCCTAGTCAAATGTAAGTTGTTCAAGGGCAGGTACTTTCTCACTTTTGTATTTTTATCCCCAGAGACTAGATGGTTCAAAATGAACACTTAATAAATTGATTGTTGATTGATTTTCACATTGCAGCATTCACTCAGATTGAGTTTATAATTTATTTAAAAAAAACAAGCCTTTTTGCTCTAAGATGAACCTCATCTACTACTTGTATAGTTGACCTTTTTTTTTAAAAAAAATCAACTACCCATCTGGGACACCCAGTGCAGCTAGATGATGCAATGGATAGAGCTTTGGGCTTGGAAACAGAAAGACTTATTTTCATGGGTTCAAATACAGCATCAGACATCTATTAGCTGTTTGATGCTGGGCAAGTCACTTAACCCTGTTTGCTTCAGTTCCTTATCTGTAAAACGAGCTGGAGAAGCAAATGGCAAAACATTCCAGTATGTTTGCCAAGAAAATTCCAGATAGGGTCACAAGGAGTCAGACACTACTGAAACAACCCAACAACAACAACAACAAAATAGGATGTCTACATTATCACTTTTAAATGTCTTTTTCTTCAAGTCTCATTACCTTTCGGGGCATGTGTCTTCATCTGTCAATCAAAGGTGGGAAGGTTGAAGTAGATGATTTCTAAAATCCTTTTAAATCCAAATGTTTATGAGCAGAGGGAAAATGTGGACTATTTATCATTATTCCCCACATTATATTATACACAGAGGCTGCTTAGTAAATATTAGCAAGTGATAGTGATGAATTTGCTAGCTATCTCCTATAGGCAATTTGAGAAAACTGTAGTTGCCTTTAAAAAATGCTTTGTAATTGCAAACGAGATTTAATGCAAGTATATTCTTTTTTTTTCTTTAGTTAAAAACTGAAAAGTGCAAGCTGCCGACACATTGTTTCTCTCATAATGACACTTGTGTGACACATTGTAGATTCATCTAGTTATCAGCTTGTCAGAACAAGACATGTCTGCATTCTCACCTGATTTGGAGGTTTCTGCTTCTCTAGATGGCTGATTTAATATGTTTAATATGATTTTGCCATTTTAAAAATAGCAGTGTTTTTTTTTCCTCCAGAAATCTGAACTGATTCAGAGGAAACACTATCAGATGAGCAGAGCAAAAGAGGAGCAATGAAATTATTTCTGTTCATTTTCTTGTATGCATTCATCACAACATCTTCTATGTTGACAACAAACATTTGTTGAGATCCAACAGAATGGAGATATTCCTTTGAACTTAGCAGCTCTCTTCTTTCCTTTTTCTAAGTCACACACTGAATGGATGCTGAACTTGGAGTTTATATGGCCTTAGTTCCTATCACATCTCAGAGACTTAGTAGTGGCCTGTCAATTTCTCTGAGCCTCAGTTTCCTCCCTGTAAAGGGGAGATGATACCACCTGCCTCCCAGGATTTGGGTAAAAACCTAATGAGATGATATACTTAAAGCCTTCTGCAAACTTTAAAGTGGCATACATCAATGTGACCTTTTATCATCCTCACATGATGAGGGAACTAAGTGGTACAGTGGTTAGAATACTGGACCTATAGTAAGGAAGATCTAAACTCAAATGCAGCTGCAGATCCCTATGAGTTGTGCAACCCTAGGCAAGTCATTTATTTCTTTGTTTGCTGTTTCCTTATTGGTAAAATGGGGATAATAGTAGCACCTGACTCCCAGGGTTATTGCAAAGATAAGATGAAATAATATTTGTAAAATTCTTTGGAAACCTAAAAGTTGTATACAAATGCTATTATCATCATGGTTGTTCTTGTGGACAGAAGAGTAAATTCTGGCACGTGGTCATTTTATCTTTGTTCCCTGGTCTTTCTTTCTTTTTTCTTTTTTTTGCATGGATCTCTATAACAGGTTTCTACTACACATAGTAGATAATGTATCTGAAATAGATTCTAGTCACAAGCCAGATTTATGCCTCTCGAACATGATTTTAATTTATATTTCTTAGCCAAGAGTTTCTGCCCCCTTTTGTTATTATTTTAAGATATAGTGTTTCCAATGAGTGCATGACTAGTATATTTTGCCCACAAAGTATAGTTCTGAATTAATTAATGTGTGATAAGGAGACACTTGAACTGCATAGCACTAGGCAAAGAGGCAAAGATAGTTAATGATAGGAAAGAGCATGATATAGGGAAAACATGCTGGATTTGCAGCCAGGAAACCTAGTTTCCAATCTTGCTCTTGTCATTTACTACTTATGTGACCTTTAGCAAGTCACTATAATTTCTTTGGGTCTCAGTTTCCTCATTTATAAAATAAGGAATTGGATTAGATGAATTTGAGGTCCTTTCTAGATCTAAATGGCAGCTAGGTGGCACAGTGAATAGACTGCTAAGTGGACAGAAGGGCAGGAAGACTCATTGTGGAGAGTTCAAATCTGGCTGCAGTCTGTAAGACCCTGGGCAAGTCACTTAACCCTGTTTGCCTCAGGTTCCTTATCTGTAAAATGAACTAGAAAAGGAAATGGCAAACCATTCCGGTGTCTTTCCCAAGAAAACCCCAAATGGGGTCATGAAGAGTTGGACAAAACTGAAACAACTGAATAACAGCAAACTAATTCTAAATCTGTATTCTTATGGTTCCTGCATTTGTAACTGTTGTTTGCTTTGAATGAGGCCCACAGGCATCCACAAGAAACAACATTTGTTGTTTCAATATGCTCTGATTCTCTTGGGAAGTTAGTTTTCTACGGAACAAAGTGACAGGCTCTGGGGAGAAATCAAAATTCAGATCCATCTACTAAGAGGACTTGGGTTGTGATCACTCAGGCTCATTTCCAAAGTGTCCAGGGAGACTTTAAACTTCAGTAAATAAAAGTTAAGCTACCAAAGAATGAAACTATTGCAAAGCACAATCCCCGGAGAAGGTGGATGTTGGTATCTTGTGACAGATTAAATATTTTTTAAAATGTTAATTGCATTCACTTCTCTCTCTACTTCTTGCATGTTTTGGTCTGAAACTAAGACTAAATTCATTACATTTCTATTCAACAGACGTTTATTAAACATCCACAGTATGTGGGACACTATATATTTTTTTCTGAGGATGACATAATATTTGGAGAAGACATCCAAAAAACATTAACTATACATTATGTAAAGCATACTACGCGAAGCTGCAGTGAGAGATAGAAGCCCAACTAAGACTGTCTAGGCCCTCATGAAGTGTAGGGGACCAAATAAGCATAAGGAAATATAAATTTTACATAAATTACAAACCAATATCTGTCCTAGAGATTTTAAAAATCAGAATTTTATTTGTATGATAATTTATTATATTTTTGTCTATGGGGTATAGGAGCAATCCTTTTAATTCTAAAGATCAGCAACAGGTGTCTAATTTATAATCTTAATGAGGGCCTAAGTGCCCTGTGCACAAAGTTGGTTTGGAAAAGATTCAAGGTTTGAACCCATATCTTCCTATATCTAATTTTGGCCTTGTATTTTCTATATCCTGTGTCCTCTCCATCCACTACATCCTCATTTGTTAAAGGAAACAACACCCCCTCAAAAGGAAAAAAAAACAATATTGCGGTACACAGAACTCAAAAGAAAATGTAATACGCTGAATATTAATCTTCCTCTTGAGTTTTATTTGGACTCACAAAGAAAAAAATATTTGAAATATGAGCACTTGAGTATAATAATTCTTATTGAGAATATAATCTTTTTACAATAAACTCAGAAATATAGAAAGACATAACAGCATTTGCACTGCAAAAGACTACACTGGATTGTTTTACATGCATTTCAGTTTCTGATGCCAGGTTTCTAATTTCTGAGTCATATGGTTGGGAGAAGCAGAGAGAGATTTCAGGCTCTCTCTGTTTGGCCATCAGAGGGCAAAGCACAGCCATGAGAACCATGAAGACTGCAGGGCTCAACAGGCAAATGGAGGCATGCAGCTTGGTATGGAACCAACAATGCCTTACCTTCTTTACTTATCTCCCCGCACCATCAAAGAGAGAGAGAGAGAGAGAGAGAGAAAGGGAGAGGGAGAGAGAGAGGGAGAGAGAGAGAGAGAGAGAGAGAGAGAGAGAGAGAGAGAGAGAGAGAGAGAGAGAGAGAGAAGAGGTACCAACAACTCTGGTTGTTGGCCTGATAGGAAGAGAGAGGTGCGCTATGATCTGACCACTGACTTAGAATAGAGAAGAAGCCACCATGAGTCTTCCCTATATTCTCATCATACATTCTAGTCCAAACATGTCACATTTAGGAGGTTCCTATAAATATTGTACTATACCTCACCCAGTTCCCCACCTTCATTGTTCATTAATATTCTTTAGCTTTCTTTCTCGATATTGGAGTCAAAGTTCCATTGCCTATTTTCTCTGCCGCATCTGATGATAACTGACTTCATTTAGAAGATTCTGACCCATTTTGGGAATAGAGAAGTGTAAAATTGATGAGGTCTTGACTTGTTAGCAATACATTCCCTCCTCTATAATTTAATTACAAAACCTGTCATTGCTTCCTTGTTTGGGCTAGAATTGAAGGAGTTGTATGGTTAGTTACCTCCCCCTCAAAATAGAATTTAATGAGGTATTGATAGATAATTTTAGCAAGATAAACCACTCAATGATATTTAGTTTCGAATAGTGTACTATATCAGCTTTTTCCATTCGTTTTTATTACAATAAGACAGCAAGCCTAGGATAATCTAAAAGATTGAGGATTTTTTTTAAAAAAAATGAATTCTTATTCCTCCACCACACCATCAAATTGGAAAAATCTACTACTTCAGTGGAATTTCAAATCACAAATTAAGTGACCACTTGACTCAACACCTAATATAGAGTTCCATGTAACCCTCAAGAGCTTTGTGGATAGATTTCAAGGGCTCTGTGAACTTTGATGGAAAAAATACATCTTTATTTTCACTAACCTCCAAATGAAATGTAGCATTTCTTTTAATTGTTTAAAACCATTATTCTGCAAATAGATCCATAGGCTTCACCATGTTGCCAAAAGGATCAATGATACAAAAATGTGTAGAAACTGTGATCTAATACAATAATAATAATCTCGTTATTATCATTGTTGGTTAGTCTTTGCTACTAAATTGCTGTATAGTTTGGGAAAGTTGAGATCACTGTTTTCACTTACACAACCAGAAGATTGATATTATTTTTTCTCTCATATAAGTATTAAATAGGAAATGACTATAAAATAATTTTTATAGGATCACAGAATCATGTGATTTAGAGCTAGAAGGAACCTTAGAAGCCATCTAGAATAATAAGTCATGAAAGTAAGGATCAAAGAAGTCATGTCACTTTTCCAAGATCACATAGGAAGAAAGTGACACAGGTTGGATTTAAATCCAAGTATTGTGATTACAAATCAAGCTTTCTTGATTTCATCTCAAGATTTTCACTTTTGTAAGGAGTTCATTTGGGGAAAGAGTATCTTTGTACAGGGAGTATATTTTGAAATCTGCTTCTGTAATGATTGTAGCAAGAGAAGATTAATCAATCAGTAAATATTTATTAAGCACCTACTATGTGCCAAACACTGTACTAAACATTTGAGATACATGACAGGCAAGAATCAGTCCCTTCTCTTTTTTCTGACCCTATTACTGATTGGATGCAGGTGATGGACAGCCATGACATCTGAAAGATGAGGGGAGTTGGTGTCTAGCCACTTAATCTTTTTCAGGAACAGCTGAGAAAAATAGCAAACAGTCTTCTTGTCTCATCAAATGTCAAGTAACATATATAGAATTATTTTGAAGTAGCATGCTATCAGGGGAGGAGGTGATTCTTAAGTGGAATTAATTACTAAAGGTAATCAATTTCAGTGTTCCCCTTTTGATAACATTGTCAGGTGCTGAAAATTAAACCTCATGTTCACCGTATCACAAAAATGAATTCAGTTGTGGAGCTTCACTAACATACATCAAGAAATAGAGTGGAATCTGTGTGACAATGATCATCCCATATCAAAGCATGAATCTTAAATCTTTGCTCTTTTGGAAGGGGGAGGGTAATTCCCAGGACATATTCTGTACCTTCCCTGGTACCTTCTTGAAAACCATAGAGTCATCACGTTTATGCTAGAGGAAGTACTGGGATTAAAATGAAAAAATATTCTTAAACATAGTAGGAGAGAAGAAAGGCACACAAAAACATATAGAGTTCTCAGGGCCTTTCTCTTTTGTAAGAGCAACAGATTAGATTTAGGTGCTTTTAGATCAGGAAGAGTAAAGTTAGTTGTGTTCAGGAGAAAAGCTTGTCATTTTGTTGCAGATATTTGGCATTGATGGGACAGGAAAAGCTTGAGTATTTCTGTTAGGTGGAAGCAGGCAAAATGAGATGTTGCAAGGACCTGTTTGACAGGTAAATTTTTGGGATGACTAATTCATCTGTGGCTGCTCAGGTGCCATTCTAGAAATTTAGTTAGGCTATTGCAAGAGCATCAAACTTTTAAAATATTAATTCTTAAATATTTATTTAATAAGGAATATAATTATAAATATAAATAAGAAAATATAAAAATATTTTAAATATTTTAAACTATTAAAAATGAGTTGAAGTTTATTTTATTAAGGTAAAATGGATAAAAAGAATTGGTTAAATGATGCCCAGGGTCAAGGAGTTAGGACAAATGATATTTATATTTACCTCCATTTTTCTGCTGGGTGCCTAGAGGCAGCTAGTTGGTGAGTAGATAAAGCACTGGGCCTGGAGTCTGGAAGACTAGAGTTCAAATCTACCCTTAGACCCATAGTAGCCGTGTGAACCTGGGCAACTTAATCTCTTTTAGTCTGTTTTCTCTTCTGTGAAATATGAATAATAATAGCACTTCTCTCCCAGGATTATTATGAGAATAAAATGATGTAATAGTCATAAAGTACTAACCACAGTGCAAAGCACATAGAAGGCACTTAATAAGTGCTTTTGAAAACCTAATATAACCTTTTCAGACATTGAGAAGTGTTACTGTTGGACTTTTTATTTGTTTCAATAAAGTCTAGTTGCCTAGTGTAGATTTCCTTTATATTGTAACTGTTGTACCTTACTTTTCCTTTGTACTCATCTTGTTCCCAAAATTATAAATTCAGGCAAAATTGATTTAACTTGTCTCCAGGAAAAAGCTTCTATTGGAGCAACCAAGTTTTCCACTAGGTGACATATTGATTAGAGTGCTGGACCTGGAGTCAGGAAGACTGGTCTTAGGTGGTTCAAATCTGGCATCAGACACCTACTAGCTGTGTGACCCTTGGCAAGTCAGTTAGCCATGTTTGTCTCAGTTTCTCATCTGGAAAATGAACGGGAGAAGGAAATGGCAAACCAGTTTAGTATCTTTGTTAAGAAAAACCCCAAACACGATCACAAAGAGTTAGACACAAATGAACAAAATTTCCCTTTGCCAAAAAGGGAACCAAATTTTCCTTTGCCTTTCCCTTTACTTAATATGCTTCAAACTATAACATGGCTTATAGGTCTTTTCATTCAATTCTTTCTGGAAGAAAATCATTTTCAGACATGCTGCTTTAAAGGGCTTCACATTTATTGACAACCTCTCAGAAAGTTTGTCCCTTTGCATATCTGAGAAGTAAATACCTTTTAGCCCTTGTCCCCCAACCTTCGGAAGCCCTAATTCTTCTCTGGGGATTTGATTAGAGGAAAAGACATAGCTCAAGTCTCTCTAGTTTATTTCATCAATCACAGGATCATAGACAAAGGGCCATAAAGGATCTCAGAAAACTTCCAGTCCAGCACATTATTTTTATAAATTAGAAATCTAAGGATGAGAAGTTCAGTAACTTGTTTGAGGTCACAAAGGTAGAGTCAGAGACTGGTTTTGAACTCAGATCTTCTTATTCCAGATTGAGTGTATTTTCCATTGTACCATGAACTTCAGTTTTAGACACCCCAACACTCTGGTTTACTAGGAAGGTAACAATTTCATAATAGCACCTACCTCATGGGGTTGTGTCAAATGAGATAAGATATTTAAAGCACTTTGCAAACCTTTGCAAATCATTGTTCAAAGATGGCGGTAAGGAGAATTACTAAACACATACCAAGTGATAGCTAGCTTTGACTTTCAAGGTGTTTGCATTAGAGAACCCTCTTTTCTTTGATGCCTGTTTAGCAGAGCCCCACCTGGTAGGAACAAGCATTTGGTTACATTGGGCTGTGAGAGGTGACTTGTGTAGGAAGTAGATGAAAAGTAGATTCTGTGAGCAAAGACCCACAGTTTGGTTCAGACTTCCAAAGAATTCTTAAAGTTCATTTGAATTCCAAAAGAGCCACCTTCACTGCTTATCCCCTGGGATTTGGGACCATTTTAACTCTAATGCCTTGAGCTATCTTCTTCAAAGACTTATGAAAATGAAGCCAGAGCCGAAGGTTGTTGGCTAACATATTGCTAACCTAATTAAGGGACTAGAGTTTTCTTACTCCAATAAGCAACTTGGAACAACCCAAAAAACTTATCTTATAAGTACTTTAGGCATAAGGCTGGTTTAAACAAAATACAGACAAGGAATACTGAAGCTAGCATACTTCTTGGCTTCTGATTGTACCCTGTGAGAGGTCAGATTACATGAATGAAGTCTTGGATTTGGAGTCTGGGAAGATCTAGATCCAGATTAAGCCTCTGCTATTTACTAGCTGGGAAACTGTGGGCAAGTTATTTAACTTCTCTCCGCCTTAGTTTCCTCATCCGTAAAATGAAGAAGTTGGACTATGTGGCTTCCAAGGCCTCCTTCAACTCTGAATCTGTGATCCTATGAAATCTATAGCCAGACTTTTCAGTTTTGCAAGGCCACCTGTGATGAGAGAAATCTAGCTTCTCCATGAAAGCTCCCTCTGCTGATACAGATGAGCAACTTGTCCATTAGTTAGTTTCCTGTAATTGCCTGAGATATGATGAGATTAAGTGACTTGCCCAGAGCTGAGACCAGAATAGGACCCAGACAAATATATTCTCTGTACACTGCAGATGGAACTCTAATCTGATATTCCTCATTATTCAAACCAAAATTGAAAAGTGCCATGGAGAAAATCAATTTGTTTATTCAAATCTGGTGGTATCAAACTCAAATAGAAATGGGGGCCTCTAAACTGTACACAAGCATCCTTGCAAGTAGCCTTTCGCTTACAAAACCACATATTTGTTGTGGTCTCTTATATTTTTACTTATTTTTAAAATATTTTCCAATTTCATTTTAATCTGTTTTGATTACCCACAGAAGTGTTAGATGGCTTAAGATGTGGCATCATATTTGACATCTGTGCTCTAAACCATTCCAAACACATCCAACCTGGAAACATTTTCTGTATTTTTAAATGTTTTTTTTTAACACTAAAATGATCAGATTTCATGAACTTTAGTGAAGGTAATCTTATCTCCAGGCTAGGTTGGAGGTTCTTAACACTTTTGTGCGCTACAGACCCCTTTGGTGCTCTGGCTAATCCTAGAGACCCCTTGTCAGAATAATGTTTTCAAATAATAGAAGGAAATGATAATTTTTATTTAGAGTTTACTCAAAATAAAAATGCAATTTTCGCCATCCAAATTTGTGGACTTTCTGAAATCCATCCATAGACCTCTTTGGGTTCTATGAACTTGGAAATAAAAATCCCTACAAAACATGTTGCAGGAAGTTGTCTCTATGGTGTGATTTGAAGAGACGTGTTAAGGCATTCAAACTAAAACATGTTCCTTAACAGTACCTGAAATTCCACTCTTCCCACCTGCCCCCCCCAGTTGCTATTACCCTTCATCTAGAATCTTATCTTTTAAAAAATGTTCTTGGAAGGAGTTTCACATTAAATGTTTAATTCTTTAACATGGAGGAGTTCATCAGATACCTGCATCAATGATCAGATGAACTCACTGCATGCCTGCTAGTGATAATAGAATAACATTGTATAAAAGAAAGGCAAGGTTGTCAAACTCTTTGGTTTCACAATTTTACTGAGCATCAGCTCCATCTTTTATACAAAACAGGCTACTGCTTCCCCTCCCCTTTTAGTAAAGTATCTTCATCAGGATGTCAGGTATCATGTAAATAAACATAGCCCAAGGTAGCTGGGTGCTGCACTTAATAAATTGGCTTAGTTTGTATTTAATTTATGTATATTTATATATGTTCTAATGACTTATCTGTATCAGCCTACCATCAGTTGGATATTTACTTTGTATTTAATTTATATATATTTATGTATGTTCTAATGATTTATCTGTATCAAAATTAGTTCGTATTTAATTTATATATATATATATACATATATGTATTTGTATTTGTATATGTTCTAATGATTTATCCGTATCAGCCTACCATCGGTAGGATGGAAGCTGCTAGAGGGCAGGGATAGTTTCATTTTTGTATTCGTGTCCCTGAGATTCATCTTCCTGAGTTCAAATCTGGCCTCAGACAATTACTAGCGATGTGACCCTGGGCAAATCACTTAACTTTCTTTGCCTCAGTTCCTCATCTGTAAAATGAGCCGGAGAAAGAAATGGCAAACAACACTTGTATCTTTGCCAAAAACAAAAAGCAAAAACAAACAAGCCCACACAAAAATCCAAATGGGACCATGAAAAGTTGGACACAACTGAAATAACTGAAAAATAGCCACAAAGTGATAGATACCTGGGGAACAGGAAAACTCTCCGCTTATCCTGCAAATAAGTCTACTTGGAACATTAAAAAAAATTTATAAATCAGACAGAATTTGTTGCTATTAGGAACTAAGGCCAGCATATAGCATGACCTTAGAGAAGTTGTCTTACCTCGGTAGGCCTCAGTTCACTCACCTGTAAAATCAAAAGGTTGTTTTAGATGATTTTCTTAATTTCTAGTATTCTTTGTCCCTATCTTGTAGAAGACTTTTTTATTAAGAGAATATGGGAGTGTTTATCCATTTATTTATTCAATGAGATATCTTTGCCCCAGTGAGAATTTTGCTTAACAGTACTTATCTGGAGGGTTTGAGAAAACATTTTTAGCTTAAGTATTCTCAATTATACTTTTAAAAAGCAGAATTATAAAATTGAATTTTACTCTAACGCAGTGTATCCTTGTTTGTATCAGGATATAAATTGACACCTATGAAGAAATACCTCATACTAGTTATATTTTTGTTTGTTTGTTTTTAGGCTGATAGGGACTTTGCAATCAATAGTAAAAGAGTGGTAAAGAAAGTACTATTCATTTGATTCTGGGTGAGAGCAGGTTTTTGTTGTCATATTTGTCTGTCAGTAGTTCAGCCTTACAGCTTTAGTACTGGAAGGAATTCTTAATTCATGGAGTATTTTCCATAGAACATATAGTCTGTTCCCTTTGCAGGAATGTAGATGTAAATAGAGTTTGGGGATTAGGGCATTTGTAGTATTACATTATGAGTCTTTATTAAATGTGTCAATGCTGCTTAGATGTGCTGGTTTAGTATGTAGCACGGCAGCAACAGGAACTCAGTGGGAGTGCTGCAGATATTAATGGATGATGGCAAGTGATCTGTAGGGATCTGGTGTCTGATGACAACATCAGTGCTACTTCCTAGATATTGGTTTGGATGATAATAGATCTGCTTATGAAATAAAATTAGGATTTGTTTGTTTTTGCAGATTATTTGATTTTACAGTTAGTCTCTTTTTAAACTCTTTACAGAGATTGACCTATGAAATTCAAAATTCCCACTGGACCACTTCTCTTGGCTCATTGTCATTTCTATAAGGATATTGGAAATTTAAGCAAGATAGTCAAATGATTTATCATTCATTCATCAAGCATTTATTAGGCATATGCTATCCACCAGACATTACTACACTCCGGGAATACAAATTCAAAAATGAAACAATCCCTGTCCTCGAGCAGCTTACATCTGACTGATGATAGGCTAATACAGATAAATCATTAGAACATATATACAAATTAAATGCAAAGTAATTTTGGGAAGAGGACTGCACTAACAATGGAAGGAATTGAGGAATCCTGTATGAAACACTTGAGCTGGACTTTGAAGGGAGCTAAAGGGGAAGAGAAAGAAATCATATTCCATTTTATGGCTTGGAAACTTTTTTAAAAGAGCCTTCATATCATAGTATATAAGTGGTCAGACCTTCTACCTCTGTTATTCTTCTTTAATCCTTCATAAAAAATTGCATACACATTTATTAAGGTTTGACTATGATGTCTACATTTTATTTGATATAATAATCACTTGATTTTATTTTTGACTGAAGTCACTAGAAATCTATTACTTCTATTATTCCTCCAGCACTTTTTGGGTCTAAATAGATGAGTTCAAGCTCATTACGATGGACTTGAAAGAGTTGTGAGTATTGTTAGCATCAGATATCCCTCACCTCATTAAATTTCTCTTAATATGATTCCCAGTTTAAGAAAATCATGAAACCACAAATTAACTATACTGAACAGTGGTATTTGGGGACCATGAAAGTACATTTTCCATAGCAAAGTTACTGGAAGGCTTTAGGGCAGCCCAACCATTGCTAAACAAACTGGATATTTTTGGTCTTCAAAGACAGTATTGTAGACACATAGAGCTACCATACAAAGATGCAAATACATTCAAGGGATAGGAACAGCAGAAAAATGGTAAATAATTACTTTGGCTATAAAGGTAGAAGTCCAATTTGGTATAGGGCAAAGAGTAATGAATGTATAATTAGAAGACCTTAAGATCAGAGAGCAAAACCTGAAAGAAGTCCTAGAATCCATCTAGCCCAATGTCATCATTTTATAGGAAAAGGGTCTGGATAAGCCCAGAGATGTTAAGTGACTATACCAAGATCACACAGATATTAAGTGGCAGAGCCAGGAGTGAAGAGCTCCAAAGCCAACATTTCTGGTAGTTCAGTAGATGGGACACACAGGTCCTGGAATTAGGAAGGCTTAAGTTCAAATCCAGTCTCAGCTACTTCCTAGATATGTGGCCATGGGCAAGTCACGACCTCTGTTTGCCTCAGTTTCTTCTGGTGTAAATTGAGAATAATAATACTAGCGCTCACCTCCCAGGATTGTTGTGAGGATCAAAGGAGATGTTCATAAAACAATTAGCATGATACCTGGTGCATAATAGGTCCCTAATAAGTGTTTGTTCCTTGCTTCTTTTCAGGCTATTTCAGTTTTGTGATCCTATTGTCTCATTTGTTTAAAGTGACAAATAACACTCATGCTATCTACATCACAGTGTTGTTTTGAGAACAAATGGCACACGTGACCAGGACTCTGTGACTATAAAGTGCTATCTGTATACATGAAAGTAAATATTGTCAGGGGGCTAAGCAGGTGAACTATTGCATTTTTAGAACTTCATTGATTGTTCTTGGAAACAAATGAGGCAGGTTGACTGATTGTATGGTACCATACTGTATTTTCAGTTATCTAGGTGGTACAGTGGATAGAAGGCCAGGCGTAGAATCAGGAAGACTCATCTTGAAATCAAATCTGGCCTCAGACACTTATTTACTAGCTACGTGACCCTGGGTAAGTCACTTAACCCTGTTTGCCGCAGTTTTCTCAACTGTAAAATGAGTTGGAGAAGGACACGGCAAACTATGCCAGCATCTCTGCCAAGAAAACCCCAAATAGGGTCATAAAGGGTTGGACACAACTGAAAATGACTAAACGATAATACGGTATTTCATTGTCCATTTTAAAAAATTTTGCGATTTATGATTAGTATGATATGGTATGATATTTGATATTTGAATAGCATACTAGAGAGACAGCATAGCACAAGAAGAAATGTACCACTTTTGGAGACTGAGATCAGGTGTTTAATGCCAACTTTACTGTTTACCACCAGTGTGCCCTTGTTTGAGTTACTTATGCTTGCTGACCCCGAGGTCCTCAGCTGTCAAGTAAATAGATTGGACTAGGTGGCCTCCAAAGCCTTTCCCATCTCTTCATCTATTATTCTACCATTTACAATTTAACAGAGGATGATTTTTACCTTAATGATTTGCAAAACCTAACTGTTGTTCTATCACAAACAGATCACATTGATTCTAATTGAAAAAAAGAATGTAATATACATATATAAATATATAATAGTAACAATACATTGAGTGATTGCTGGGTAAGTATTTAGGGTAGGAATCTGTAAGGTTTATGAGAGTAGAGTTTTGTGGAGGTCCTTTGGAAGTCAGCGCTTTATTTGAGACTTGGGATTCCTGTTGACATGCTACCTCTTTGTATCCTGTGACTAACTAATGTGTCTAGATTCCCAGTCACACTCTTTCAGGTTAAACTCAGTAAGAATCTCACAGTTGAATAGCTAGAGCTGGACTACCTTTGTTCTACTGTGATGTGGTGCCTAAAGGAACTTTGGGAAGAAGGAATAGTGATGCAAGAAATCAGTATAAATGGTTTTTGTTTGTTTGTTTTTTTTTCTTCTCTGTCTTCTTCGTATATGGAAACCTGAGCAGTTGGCTAAAGAACTGAAAGGGGTAGAAAAATCATTAAAGAAGCCTTTAATTTAAGATCAGTACTTTAAGAGTTCATCTAATTTCAGAGTGCCAGGCCTGGAGTTAGGAAAACTCAACTTTCTGAGTTCAAATCCAGCTTCATGAAATTCCTAGCTGTGTGACCCTGTGCAAGTCATTTAATCCTGTTTACCTCAGTTTCCTCATCTGTAAAATGAGCTGGAGAAGGAAATGGCAAACCACTCCAGTATCTTTGTGAAGAAAACCCCAAAATGGTGTCATGAAGAGTCAGATATGAATGAGTTAAATGACTGAACAACTAATTTGACAATAAACATTGAATTATTTGTCAAACATTTATTAACTATCTATTATGTGTCAGAAACTGCGCTGGCTCCTAGAAATATGAAGAAATAGGACAGACCCTATTTTTAGGGAGTCGTTATTAAATGGAGGCATAATACCCTTGGCGTCTAAGGTATTTTAAAATATGAGATGTCATGGAATTGCAAGAAGAGAACTGAATTGAGGTCGGAGGATTGGGGTTCAAATTCTAGCTCTGATGCCTGGTGACCTTGGGCAAGTCCCTTAGACACTCTAGGTTTGTTTCCTCACCTGGGAAATGAAAAATTGGATCAAATACCTTCTGAGATCTCTCTGCTTTTTGAATTTGTAAACTTTCCCTACACAAAAATTCAATGTTTACTGTGGTATATTTGTTAAATTCTGTGTTTACAAGTTACTCATGGTTTCTTGGTTTTGTTGATTATTCATCCAGCTGCTTTACTTTCACATAATTCTTCTTTGCCTTTTGATTACTCAAGTGCGTATTAGCATAGCCACCTGAGCATGGGAAGGAAGAGGAAGAGGAGACATTATTCACACTATTGCAATTACCTCTGTTAGTAGTTCAAATAAGGAGCTTGGCTGAAATAGAGGTCTTAATTCTGGGAAGAAAACGAAGCTTGAAGATTATCTGTGGATTCGATTTTTGCCCTTTTCCTCCCCAATTTGGTGACTGAAGTTTGTTTCAAATGTGAAGCCCTAGAACTATAAGGGGGCACATGAAGGTGGTTATAAGAAACTGAGCTTGGCAGATTTAGAACTGGCAGGTGTATTACACATGATCTAGTTCAGCCTCCTCTTTTAACAAATCAGGAAATTAGGGGCTACACAAATTAAGTGACTTACCTAACATCACATGAGGAAATTTAGTGTTCTGCTCTTAAGATAATGATAATTGTTATAAATAGGGCAGCCAGGTGGCATGAAGTCATCTAGGTGGCACAGTGGATAGAATGCTGGGCTTGGAATGAGGAAGGCTCAATTTCCTGAGTTCAAACCTGGCCTAAAAGACTTCTACTAGCTGTGTGACCCTGGCAAGTCACTTAACCCTGTTTGCCTCAGTTTTCTCATTTCTAAAATGAGCTGGACAAGGAAATGGCAGACTCCTCTCACATCTTTGCCAAGAAAGCCCCAAATGGGGCCTCAGAGTGTTGGACATGATTGGTAAACAACTGAACAACACAAAGACTCCTAGAATTATAAGATGTAAGAGCCAGAGGACCTTAAAGATCACCTAGCCCAGTGCTGTTATTGTCAAAATGAGGAAAATGAGCTCCAGACAGACTAAATTAATCTAGGGCCACATTGTGCTTGTCCTTCATTGTCCAAGAGGACCATGACATCAGGGAAATGATGACCTGACTTGCA
>CM053627.1:121624322-121641727 GCA_028646595.1 Phalanger gymnotis | reverse complement strand
AAAAAAAAATATTGATAGGGAAGATAGAAATAATGCTGAGTTACTCCTGGGTTGCTTTCCTCTTCCCTAGTACAAACCGAAGATTATTTATTTTTCAAGTCACAAAGCATAAAGGAGCCTTTGCAGGAAGATTCAATTTCTGATTACCTTAGTTGATATATTCTTGATTTCTTTAGAGAACCCTAGTATCTTCTTTATGTTTTATCTCTGCTGGGCTTATTTTTAATGACCTAAGGCCATATTTCCAAGGATACAGACTTGTTCATTCCCATAGAGTCTGCTGAGAAGTTTTTTCTAGATTTTCTTTGATCGGTGGATATCCATAAATCTATATTTTCATCCTTTGATCAGTTGTATGTAATTATAGAACCTTGTTAAAAGCAAAAATAAATACTATCAATTAAAAGGAATAAAAGGGGAGCTACCAATAGCCTTGACATTTCAATTGCCCCATTTCTTTGTTCAACTTCAGGCTCAGGACAGGAAATCACTAGAGATTTGAGAATAAGTGACCTGAGTGAAGACTATGTTGAAGAATAAAACTTTTAATGATTTACAACAGCTGTGAAAATAGTCACTGCCTTATTAGCCTAGGCCCTAAAATGAACCAAGGCAGGCCTGGGGGAATGAAACTGAAAGCTTAAAATAATTGAACATTATATACTACAGTAAACTATACCACACTCCAGTTTCACCCGACTCTTCTTTATATTACTTTTGTGTTGTGTTATCATGGTACTATATGTTTCTGGGGAATCTTGGAACGCTCTTTTCCCAAATGGTATTATATGATATACGCTTATCTTTCTTTTTTCTGTCTCAGCAGAATATAAGTCCTAGTAATCCCTACCTTTTATTCTTTTCAGATGGGGAACGGTTATTTAGAGGGAAACTAAAGTGGACAAACCAAATAAATGTTTTCTGTGTCTAATGATTTTTGGAAAATCCATTTTTTAAGAATTCCTGGTGATTGTGGCATTAAATATAAATCATAATTATGTTACTTTGATATAAATAAATCTGTCTAATTATTACACCTCTTTAAAGGTAATATGGATAAAGATAATAAAGCATGTTTATTATAATCCATCTGTAAGACCATGACGTAGTGGAAAGACCACTAAATTAATGATTGGAAAGTTTAACTTTTATTGTTTTAGGCAAATCACTTAATTTATCTAAAATTCATTTTTTTTCTCTGAAATAAAAATATTGAACTAAGGTCTTTTAAAGATTCCTTATATCTCTAAAATTTTTGAAATAAGTGATTCATAAAAACTGAAATTAATTTTCATATTCTATTTATTGCAATGTGTCCTTAGTTTTTCAGAATACTGGGGTAAAAAAGGGACCTGATTAGTTAGAAAATAATAAAAATAACAATAATAGCATTTATATAGTGCTTTAAGGTTTGCAAAAGCATTTTAGAAATACTGTCTCATTTTATTTTCATAACAACTCTGAGTTGTTGTTTAGTTGTTTTCAGTCATGTCCAACTCTTCATGACCCCATTTGGGGTTTTCTTGGTGAAGTTGCTGAAGTGATTTTTCATTTCCTTCTCTGGCTCATTTTACACATGAGGAACTGAGGCAAACAGGGTCAAGTGACTTGCCCAGGGTCACACAGCTACTAAGTGCCTGAGGCCAGATTTTTAACTAAGGACAACCTTGGGAGAGAGGTGCTACTATCCTCCCCATTTTACAAAGGAAGAAACTAAATCTCTAAGAAGTTAAAGTAACTTGTCTAAGGTAAAGTAGTTAGCCTCTGGGGCCACATTTGAACACAAGTTTTCCTGACTCCAAGCCCAGTCCTTTATCCACTCTGCCATCTGGCTGACTCTAGGCTCCAGAAAACATGCATCTAATGAAGAGTTTTGAATAAATATTGATCCAAGTGGTATCTTCTCTTTCCATTGCTTTCCCTCTAAGCAGAGTGTCATTATCTATGGGGAGCGTTGTAGGATAGCCTTAATAGATTGCCTGAAAATTTAGATTAGATGACTCTAAAATATCCTCCAGCTCTAAATTCCATTTATTTATATTGAACAAGTTTTTGTGAAGTTCCTACTGGACACAGACTATTGTGCTAAGCCTGAGGGAGATAGAGAGGCTAGCTGAAATTCATTTCCTGTCTTTATGGAGCTTGCATTCTGATGGAGAATGTAAAACATACATGTGTCACTTTGTACACTCTCTGTATCTACATTGAATATTTATATTATTGTACAGGAAACAGAGAGCCAGTGAAGGATCTATGTACTTGAATGGTTAGTCTGGTAGAACTATTAAAGATAGCTTAGAGGGGAGAGAAAGTAGAAGGATGATGCCCTCTTAGGTCAATAATCTAAACAAATGTTAATAAGGACCTATAATTGGATAGTACCAGTGGGAAATAGAGAAGAGGGATACAAGAGGAGTCACAGAAATAAAATTTATAGGACTTGGGAAAAGATTAGCTATTCAAAGAAGAGAGAATGGTCAAAGACAACCATAAGATTTGAGACATGAGAGGATGGGTGAATGGGTGGTGAAAAAAACTGCTATAATGGCATCAAGAGAAGCAAATTTAGAGATTAATATTGGTATTAGATATTTTAAATATTGTGTCAGTGGTGATATCAAGGTTGTCATATCCTGTAGGATAAGAGTTCTTAACTTTTTTATGTTAAGGACCCTCTTTGTCAATCTTGTCAAGGTTATGGACCCCTTTTTAGAATGTTTTTAAATAATGGAAGCAACCTGAATTTTAATGACAGGATCATGAAAATAAAGAAGCTTTGGGTTTTTTTTTCCATCTACGTTCATGATTTCCTTGAAATCTATCCACAGACTTCTGTGGAGATCTATGGACCCCAAGTTGGGAACCCTTGCTGAAGGCAATTGGAGATCATAGGTCTGGAGCTTGGCAAAATTTGGGTAGTATTGTATGAGAAATCAGAGCTAGATTTATGAATCATTTACATAGAGAAGATTTGAGTGTATGAGATTTCCAAGGTGGAGAGAATAGATGAAGGCAAAGGACAGAATCTTGTATTTGAATGAAAGGCCAATGATTTGTGAAGGTGAGACAAAAAGATAGGCTTTTCTTTTTTTTCCCCAGATATCACAAACAGTAAATAAAAACTCTAACAATGCTCTTAGTAGACTGTACTCCAGTCTTCGTAGACATAAGTTACTAGATTTAAGATGTATATTATTAGATAACAGAAATGTCAGTTTTCTTAAGCTTTCCATTTGGCAAAGTGTTTTCATGACCTTTTTATTATGTTTCGTGGTAAGGGTCAGTGATGGTATAAAGGCTGAATGCTGAAGTGGAATGAAATGAGCGCTGTATTTGGATACAAAGGGACAATCAGTGAAGGCATAGTCTACTGATTAGATTGTAGGAGATGATGCTAATGGAGAAGAGTCAGAAGGCTGAACTTTCTCTTCTAAACAGAATGATCTTTTTACCAGAAAAGATAGGAAAAAAATGTTAGCAGGGAATAAAACCCCAAGAAACGGTCCAGATAAATTGAGAGTATCCACAATAGTTTCACTCAATTGATTCAAGTCAACAGACCTAGATTAACAGCATCCTAGGATGCTTCAAAGAATAGATGCACAGATGCAATTGTGAAGCTACTTTTAGTGAAGTCATATGAGTAGAAAAATAGCAAATGTTGTAAATATCTTCAAAAAAGTGAAAAAGACAGAGTCTGCAAACCATAGGCTAGTGAGCTTGACTTATTTTATTAAGGAATTTCTAGGACACACCCTAAAACATAACAAGTAGTTAATAAGTCTCAATTGAAAGGGTAGTCTCTAGTACAGTGCCTGCATTGTTCAACAGTAAGCCCTTTTAAGAAAAGGGACTGTACCATTTTTATTTTTATACCCCTACAACCTAGCTTAGTGCTTGGCACATCATAGGCACTTAAAATGTGTTTTGAATAATGTCAAAATGACTTGGCAAACCCATGTAAGGCATATATCCATATATATATACACACACACACGTACATATATGTATATATATATATATATACATATATATGTATATTTCAAATTTACAGATGGCCCGAGACTGGAGGAATAGCTAAATATATTGGAACAGAGAATCCAACAAAATGTTAAGGAACTTGTCCCAACATCATCATTACCTGAGAGAACATTGCTATATTTACTGCCATTCGATATTGTTTTTCTTTTAATGTGCAAAATCCTCCACAAAATTTCTAATTTCATAACTCATAGCAAGGAAGTCAAACTAGGTTCTCAAAGGCTACATCAGCGGAGACTTTCTACAAAAGAGTTTGTACAAAAATGGAAAACCTTTCACAATTGTTCCATTGATAGATGGCATCTGCTGTTTGAGGACCAGATAACTGAGTATAGAGAAGCTAACAATAACAACCACTACCACCACGTTTATATAGCAGTTTAATATTTTCAAAGTGTTTTACAGACATTAACTAATTTTTTCCTCACAACAACCTGTGAGGTAGGTGTTGTTATTATCTCATTTTATAGATGAGAAAACTGAAGCAGAAAAAGGTTAAGTCACACAGCTAGTTAAGTGTCTAAGGCTAGATTTGAAATCAGATATCCCAGACTCCAAAACTTTATCCACTGTGCCACCTGGCCCATGAGATACATTACCAGGTGGTAGGCCAGAATGCAATAAATTCTTTGCTCATAACATCTCCTCTACATTGTGGAACCTGTAGCTACTTTGAAAGTATAGCTCATGCGCTAAATGAGGCCATTTCTGATCTACCTCGGTGACTCCTGATGTTTTGGTTTGTGTGTGTGTGTGTGTATGTGTGTGTGTTTGTTTGTTCCTCCCTTTCAACAATAAAAACTGTGTTGTGAGCCCCCAGGGTAATTCTATATAGTACTTATAATATTCCTTTAGGCTTATTCATTAAGTGCTTACAATAACAAGAGTGATAATTTTGCCTCAAAAAAGCTGCCAATTAACGTTTACATTAAATACTTATAAAATATAAAATTTTTATCCTATCTATAATTATGAAAACCTTAAAATGAAATTATAAAACTATAAAAAATAATTATGAATATTTTATGTAGGACATTCTGAAGGAATTAAGAGAAGTTTCGTGAGTGGAGGACAAGTTTAAATTGGGAAACAGTCTTAATACTACAGTGAGAGGCAATGTATGATTTGTTTCTATAGAACATTTGTAATAGTCCATGATGATTTGAGATAGCTTGTCATCTTGATCACATGATTACACATCTGATGAGTTCCAGTTACAGATTAACAGAAGGAGTTTATATTTAGCTGAATACAAATGAGAAATGTGCAGGTATCTGACCATTCTTTGGGATCCAGTTTGCACTGAAATGTTAAACCTTGTGGCAATTTGGAAATAATTTGAAGGCAGGTCAAGAAACTTAAAGGACATCTTGAGCCTAGTCAGAAGTGGTTAGAGTTCGATGTAATAGCCAAACACCTAAATGATTGTGTGTATGACTATGATGGTTTTGAATCGCTACAGAAACACATCTATACAGTTTTATACATGTACATGCTTGTCATTGAGGAAAAATATCTTTGTATCATAATTGGAAAGTTATTTACTGCTCAAGGTACCATTAAAGGATTTTTATCATTAACCATTTAGATTATCATCATGAACACTTAGGGAGTTTGAGAACTGTTAAATGGAAATCATTGTCCTAAATGTCAATGCTCTCACTCTTAATATTTTGTATTTGTGTGTATGTGTGTGTGTTTTGTGTCACATTTTGTTTATAAGTATTCACACTGATTTCCCCCAACTCCAGCATAACATAAATTCAAGATTAAGGACTTTTTCATCATTTTTTCTTTGTATCTGCTGCACCTACCCAGTGCTTTACACATAATAGTATCTTTACAAATGTCTATTAAATTAAACTGAGTATAACAAAACACACAAAGGACTTGAATAAATAAAATTATAAAATGTTCTTTTCTGAAACAATAAAGGAAGATCTAAATAACTGATGAAATATTTAGTGTTTATGATTGGGAATGACAATATAATGATGATAAAATACAAATAAATCTATAGATTTATTGATATGCTAATCAAATTCCCAACTTTATAGCACTAGGCAAAAAAAATCTCCAAATTCATAGGGAGGAGCAAAAGTCAAGTTTTAAAAGAAAGGTAAAAAATAGTGGATAGAACGCCAGGCTTAGAAGATGAGTTTAAATCTGACCTCAGACACTTATTAGCTGTGAGAACCTGGGGGAAGTCATTTAACTTGTCTTTGTCTGAATTTCTTTTATATAAAATGTGGATAATAATAGTATCTGCCATCCAAGGTTATTGTGAGGATCAAATGAAATAACAATTGTAAAGCACTTAGCAACAAAGTGCTACATAAATGTTAGATATTATTATTATTAGTAATAGTAGTCAGAGTTGTAATGAATGGGAGACAGCCTTAGTAGTTTTCAAATGATATTAACAAAACCATAGTTATCAAAGCTATTATTTACTGCACGACAAATAGAAAAATAGAACCACAGAATTAGCTAGGCAAATAAAATTTAGAATAAGACTAGTGTTTGAGAATCCCAGAAACATAGACTATTGATATAGGGATTCTGTTCAATGAGTGCTTGAGGTAGAAAATGGATTCGTATAATCCAAACACATAAACAATCCACACATAAAAAGTCTCTCACACACACGCACACACAATGTGTAAGATGTAAGCTAGTAAAAGTGGTTTGACTGATTCAGCCTTGAGCATTGTGTGTGCTGAGGTGATATTGACTCAAAGACCAGCATTTCTTCGCCTTACACCTTGCCTCTTTTACTCTGTGACACAGTTAGGATTAAAATTCCTGGGTCTCTGCCCATCATTCCTCGTTCTTTATTAGGCAATTCAGGCTGCACCCTCATTCCGGTTGCCTACAATATCCCAATGTCACATCTCAAGAGTAGCCCTATTCTTTGGACCATATCAGTTGTTTGTCTAAAAAATCCATATAAATCTGATCCCTGAATAACTTTAGGCCTTCAGTCAGAGTGTGTATCACACTGTGTGTCTGATCAACCAGATGTAAACAAGCTATGGAATTGGGGGACAATGGAGAGCATTGCATGCCTATAATATTCTCCATTGGCATCTGATTTCCTATAACTTGTCTTGCAGTGTTGTTTTCAGGAACACCCCCTCCCCCCAATACACACACATATACATACCTGTTTCGCACTAAACATTATTTCATCCATGACTAATTATAGACAAAGAATTCACAACCAGGCCTGGAATAGAGGAAATCATAAAAGATATAACTAGACAAATTTGATTATCAAAAAATATGAGTATATTTTCCTGAACAAAATAAATGTAATGACACATCACAGGTGCTTAATAAATGTGTGTATAATATTTGTGTGTGTATCTGTGTATATATGTGTGCGAATATGTACACATGTGTACATATATACACATAGATTGAGAAAAATTACATGAAATGTCTCTGGTAAAAGTCTGACATGCAAAATCTATAGGAATTGAAAGAAGTCTATGAGAATGGTTGTGTTTTAAGATACTTAAAGAAAGGGAAGATAGAAAACAACTGGGAAAATTAGAGCTGTATTACTAACTCTAAAAAGTGGTTGAGTATGTCAGTAACTACCAATCCAAATTCTCATTTCCACAAAATCTTTTTGAAAGTGAGTTGCACTTTACAAATATGAATGCACACTTTTATAAAAGTAACAGAAAAAAATGCAATATTTTTCAAATTATATTTTACCACCACCTACACTTTTAACACAATGCCTCTTCAAAGGCTCTTTGCCAACATAGTTAACTCTTATTTACATATTAAGACCACACCATAATCCTTGACAGACTCAGTCACTGAGACAATTTGTTTGCTAATCCTTTGATTATCAGTTTTACAGCAATATATAAAATTATTGTTACTTGAATAAAAGTTTGCTGAATGAAGAAGTAAAAAGATCTTTATTGAAGTTTGAAGCTTATCTATGGATTGAATTGATTCCATTGTCTCTCCCCACAGTGGATGTATGGGAGTTGAAAATTTATCAATTTCATTTTACCAGTTTTAGAGACTTTATTTGAGGTTTCTTAATATATCACCTATTCCCATAGGTTATATTGAAAGTAACATTGTTCTAACCCTGAAAAATGGACTTCAAACCTCATGAAGCCTTCAAGATCACCTCCACCATGACATGTGTTTTGTGTAGTGTCCAAATAGAAGAAAACTTTCCCTAAAAACGATGTTCTCGGATACCCCTGTTCCTGCATGATATTGTTCTACGTAGTCATTCCCCATTTAGCTATAAGACCACTTCAACAAAATTCATGACCAGTCAAAAGAGATCAAACCAATAATTCATACATAAATACAAATAATTGTTTTAATGAGCTACAAGTTCAATGAGGCGAAAATGTGTAGTTTAGTGGAAGGAGTATTGAATTTGAAGTCATTGGACATTCAGTTGGAGCTTATGTTTCGTATTACCTTTAGGCCTTAGACAAGTCTTTGAACTCAATAGACCTCTATCCCCTGATCTATTAAATTTAAGGTATTTGATGAGGACAATCTCTAAGCTCTCTTCCATGTCAAAATGCCATGATCATATGAGTGCAGAATTGGATGTAGGGTTCACCAGTCATAATATGGATTAAATCTCTTCATGCATCTGTGCTGGACGAGAACAGGTATTGTAGACGGATGAGAAACTGTACCTAGTATGGAATCTCTAGAAGAGACAGGGTAGGGTTGTTCCTGAGAATCTTTATACTGTTTTGAGATATTGCAAGCTTCTTTCTCACTCCCAAACTATTTTTTATCGCCAGCATTATTCTAGTGATAGGAAGCTATAGGGTGTCAAATCCTGTAACACCAAAATCTTAAAGGAATCAACATGTGGTCTGACCCTACTGCAATGATAAAGGGTGAGTGATAATAGGCTTCAGTATTAAGGCAAGGATTACTTGGACATAGGAAGTGGAATCAAATATATTATCCAAGTAATCCAGGTAATGTGTGATTAGAAAAGAAGATGGGCTTTTCGTTTAGTGAGAGCAAGGAAGTAACAGATGGAAAGCCCAGGTGCTACACTAATCCCTCCCTCTCCCCAAATGTCAAAATACCTAGTGGAATACCTCTAGCATGTTCTGGGTAGATTGTAAGAGGATTTCCGATGTCAAGGGCAAGAAACGTTCATGATAAGGGATGGATATATTGTGATGTGCAGTTTTAGAGAGACTTACATCAAGCAGATCGTGGATTCATTGACGGAAAAGCTATGAATAATCACACATTAAAACTGTGTGAACTGAAATGTATCATTTTAATATAGTGAGGCCAGATTTCTGGAGGCAGAAACTGTCCTTTTCCTGGACAGAGCTAGACGGCTTCCTGTAGGAAGATAAAAATTCAGAAGGGGAAGAATCAGTGAGTAGCTGTAGTCATTAATTCATTCTTATGTGTGGTTTGCTTTCTCATTGTCTCTAGTTCTCTCCTTCCTCCCTCCCTCCCGTCCTTCTTTCCTTCCTCCCTCCCTCCCTCTCTCCTTTATTTCCTTCCTTCCTTCCTTCCTCCCACCCTTCCTTCTGTTTCTCTCTTTCTTCTTCCTCTCAATAGATTTCCTAGCATGTAATTGGTTGCAGTAGGGGGTAAGTGTAGAAGAATTGAGATTGATTGGCTTACCATGAACACATTAAATGTTTGAATTGAGAGAGAAAGGCTCCAGCTTGGTTGAATTTATACCGATGTCTATTCATGCTTTCTGTTTTGCAATGCCATGGAAATTTATAACAGAGCCATGATCTCTTCTATGACAGTAATTCCTATAAAGGATCTCTTTTGTACAATACCTTCTATACTATGCACATCAACACAACTCTTCCTTGGCAACAATTTTACTAATACCTCTAAAAAAAAAGAAAGAGAAGCAACATATGTCTTGAAAGTTGCTTTGCTTACAGGAAGCCTGGTGACTATCCTGCTATTTCCTTAACTGAAGAAATTGTCACTTTCCTGATCATCTCTGTATAATATTTGCTAAAAGTTCTGTCAGTGATTTCTGAAAACATCTGCTCATTTGGGAATTCTATCCACAGCAGTGGGCTCCGTAAGATCCACAGGTAACTACTGCTTGTCCAAACCCCATCATTCTCCAGACCACAATGGAGTTGATTTTTCTCTTTTCCATTTCCTTTCCCTACCTCCAAAAGAACACCACTACTTATTTCAGAAGAAATTTTTTGAAAGGAACCTTTTGCCACATGCATTAAAACTATCTTGTCTAGAATTTCAGTTCTCTTGATGGAGGTGTCATGTGGTGAAAAATTGGTATGTGCACATGAGAATATGCCCTTTGGACGTGAAGCAGTTATTTTTGAAAGATATTTCATTTCACAGTAGAGTAAAATTGGTACTAAAAGATGTCTTATTTTAATTCTCTTTTCATTGTTTTGAAAGGTTAGCTTTTGATGTAGAGTTAAATGCTTATATTTCACCCAGCCTACACATAAAGAGATCCTGTCAGAGTAGTTCATGTCTAAAAAATAATGTAGGGTAAAATCGTGATTTGGGATTATTTGCTTCTTTCTATACAGCATATGGTGGCAGCAGCAGTGGTGGTGGTTGTAGTGGTGGTGAAACAGGGGGAGGTGGAGAGTCTTCAGCAAAATTAATGATGTACAAAGGGAAGAGGATCCCTGAGGCTTGCAGTGTGTTACTGTTTGGCTATAGACTTGGCAGAATGAAGACAAACCCTTTCTCTGAGCTACAGTTAAGTCCCAATGGTTGGCTCGAAAGCTGAGTTTACACAAGACAAGCTTTTACACACTGTGCTGTGACTTGTGCCTCAGGATTTTTTGTCTACATGAAGCTGAGATTTCAAAAAAAAAAAGACAGGATAGGAATAGGACCCATTGACATCTGACCATGTGACAATCTGACCAGGAGTGATTCACAGGCAGCCTTTTGGGATGGCACTGGTTCTGTAAAATTGCCTTCAGCATCTCAGGAACAAGTCTCTTGAAACAAAGGTAGAAACAGCAGTTTAAGAAATAGCTTGCTGTCCTTTAGGCATTGCCCTCAGTATGGTAACTTGTTAGCTTCAGCTCACACAGTTAATGCACAATTATTCAAGGCTGATTACTGAGCTAGTGGCTTCTTCTTCTGGTTTTTTTTCCTCTTGCATTTTAGCCATTTCATTCCCCATTATCTTTTCAAACTGAGGTGGACATGGAAAATGAAAAAGGTAGAAGCCCTTCTCTAGTTTTAATAACTTGCCAAAGGCCTTGCTGAAGGAAGAAATAAATGTTTATTGAATGAAGGGATGTTGGATGAGCAAGTAGGTAGATTGGAGATTACATGTGGATTTCATTTATTTTATTCTATTCCCCATTGCAGGGAAAGTTTAGGCGTTAAAAAACTTATGAATTTAATTTCACTAAGTTAGAAGAGTTGCTTTGAAATGTCTGATCCCACCACACATTCTTAAGAGTTTAATTGAGATCAGGGTGGTTCTAAATCTAAAAATCAGCAATGACATTTTGAAAGGCAGTATATTATAGTGGAGAGAACAATCCATTTGGAGTCCTGAGACCTACATTTAAAGCTTACCTCTGAGATCTTGTTCAAGTCACAGAGCCTTTCCAGAATTAACTTAAATGTAGAATAAAGTGGTTAGGTAGACAAGATGACTTTTAACTTTAAATGTTGTGAAATGTCACAAAACTTCTCAAACTCCTTTATCCTAATGCTTAGTTCCAAGTTAAATCCTACTTTGTCAGTTGTCATATTTCATCAAATTAGTGTATTGCACATAGTAGCCAATGACTATTTGCCAAATTAAATCATACATAGAATTGTAGAAGAAACTGTCTAAGTAATCAGGACTTCCTCAGTAGTTATTGATGTATGCAAGTGCTTCTCCCCTCTTTCTCCTCCTAATGCCCCTGACAAAGCAGCAGTTGATCAGCCTAAGGCCTTTTAAATATAATAGTGATATGAATATTTGCCACTGAAAAATCAACCTCTTTTTACTCAATTTGTAAAACTGTATCTTAAGAATAAATAATTATTTGTCTACTTTCCTTTTTGAGCAATGTTGTATCCAACCTAGTTCCCAGCATACTAGATTCTTTGCTTGCTCTCTCTCGTGTGTGCTATTTACTTAGAAAGAGATATTTACTTGTTTATTTTTATCCCCACCAACTTCCATAGGGGAGGTTAGGTGGTTAATGAAATTAGATAGACAATAAGTAAAAGGTGAAGAGTAATACATACCATTGACTATTTTGGACAATTTAGCTACTTCAGCTGAACAATGAATTTGACCTTAATTTTTCCCAACAACCAAAGCAATAAAGGATACATGGTAAGTTATATATTTCTCACTGTATTATACAGGAAAAATGATATAATTTCATCTAATGAGACATTCTTTTCTTAGCATTAAATTCCAAGAGAAATTTATCACACGAAGTCATTGAACATATGAATAAAGATTTTAGAAACAGAAGGAACTCTTGAAATTTCTTTTCCCGACACTTATTTTTTCAGATGAGGGAACTGAGCCCCAGAAAGAGGATGTGGAACTTGCCCATAGGCACAGAGCCAGTAAATAGGAGAGCTGGGATCTGAACACAAATTCTCTGACTTCATATCTAGTGTACTTTCTGCAACATAATTAGCCTTTATACAATAACCATTGGATAATGGTGATGGGAAATATTTGTGAGTATGTTTGTGTAAGACAATGAAGCTTTGTTAAAATGTACGTTCCATTTGTTGTCTCCATATAAAAACCATATGCATAATGCAAAAATCTAAACTTGTTGAAAAAATGTATGTAGGCAACTAAGATGATAAGTTATATAGTATACATTATATAACTTACATATATAATTATATATCTAACATCTAACTTATATATTGTGTATTTGTGTATAATGTATATAACCTGCAGAATATGTAATAAATTGAATGTATGGAAGATAGCCAAAGTATCCTGGTTACTATTTATGCATTAAAAATGGAGTAATGGATGCCACCAATGAGTCACCAACTATTAATCACCCTTTATGTTCCAGGTACCATACTACTTGCTAGGTATTCAAGTACAAGGGATAATTTAGCATCTCCTCACAAGGAGCTTACATTTCAATGGGGAAGACAGAAAGCATGTATAAAACATTAACAAAAATCAGCGCGAAGTAGTTAAATATAAGGTGGTACAGGAGGGAGGGGACCAGCATTTGGGAAAGACTTCATGCAGAAGATGGTTCCTGAACTGCACTTTAAAGCAAAAAAGGACTTCTTGGGCACAGCTAAGGAGGACTTCTTCAGTATTTCAGATATGTAGGAAATCCAGCGTGAAGGCAAAGAGATGGGAGATGGAGAGTTGTATATGAGGAATAGCAAAAAGGTGAATTTGGCTGGATGGCAGAGTGTAGGAAGGGTAATAATGACCAAAGAGCCTAAAACATGGATTGGGGCCAAGTTACATCGGTATTTAAAAGATAAATTTCTTGTTCAGTCATTTTTCAGTTGTGTATGACACTTCACGACCCTATTTAGTGTTTTCTTGACAGAGATACTGGAGTAGTTTGCCATTTCCTTCTTCAGCTTACCTTACAGATGAGGAAACTTCGGGAAACAGGGTTGTGACTTGTCTAGGGTCACACAGCTAGTGTCTGAGGCCAGATTTGAACTCAGGAAGATGTCTTCCTGACTCTAGACTGGTACTCCTTTAACCACTGTACCACCTAACTGCCCCAAAAACTAAATAGAGAAGTATATATTTCATCCTAGAGATGATGGAAAGCCACTGGAATGAGCTGCGTAGGGGAGTCACATATTAAAACTGCCCTTGTGGAAAGTCACTTTAGAAGCAGTAAAGAAAATAGACTAGAATAGTGAGAGCCTTAAGGAAGACCAATTAAGAGGTAGTGGCAATAGTCTAGGTGAGAGATAGAGTGTAGATTAAGGTAGTATCTGTGTAGGTGAAAAGAAGGAGGAGGATTAGAGATGTCTTGAAAATAGTCAAGGCAAGATTCGGTAATTAATTGATGTTAGTGGCAAGGGAGAGTGAAGAACCCAAGACAATGCTGACATGAACCTGAGACAATGGAAGAATGATAGTGACTTCAGCATAAATATGGAAGCTTGGAGGTGAGGTGGGGTGGGGGAGGTTTAGGAGAAAATTAACAAGTTCAGTTTTAGATATATTAGGCTTAAGATATCTCTAGGACATCTAGTTTGAAATATCCAAAATGTAGTTGCTGATTGTGAGCTCCTTGAAGGCAAAGACTATCTTTTTGTATCCCCAATGTTTAGCATAATGCCTGGCACATAGCAGGTACTTAATAAATGTCCATTGACTGTCTGATGTTAGACTGAAGCTCAGGGGTGATATGATTGGATAGACTCCCCATATGGTAGTCATCTTCCTAGCAATTATAATTAAACCCAAGGAGGCTCATGAAGTTATCAAGAAAAAAAATATAGAGGGAAAAGAGAAGAGGGCCCAAGACAGAATCTTAGGGGAAATCTACAGTTATTGAGCATGATATGTTGATAAGTCAGCAAAGGAGTTGGTGAGGAATGCTCAGATAGGTTAGAGGTGAGGAATGGGTAGGGTCAAAAACATCCAGAGAGAAAGGATTATTCAGGAGGAGAGGGCAGTTTATTGTGTCAATTGCAGCAGATAGGTTGAGAAAGGTTAAGAGTGAGAAAAGACCAACAGAACAGATAAGGAAGCAATCACAGGTAAATTTGGAAGGAGCAATTTTCACTGAATAATGAGATCAGAAGCTTGATTGAAAAAAGACTGAAGAATCAGAGGAAAGAAAGTAGAAGCAGCAAATGCAAACATCTTTTTCAAGAAGCTTGACAGAGAAAGTGAGGAGATACATGAAATAACAGCTCGAGAGGATGATAGTGTCTATTGAATTTTTTTTATCATGAGGGAAATTTGGAAATATTTGAAGGCAACAAAAAAGGAAGCAGTTGATAGGAAGAGTTTGGAGAGAAGCTGTGCAATTAAGGAGGCAATCTTTCAAAGAAGAAAGGAGAAGATGAGATCAAGTATACCTGTGGAACAGGCAAGATGAGCCACCTCATGTTAGAGACTGAAGGAAAGCATGAGAGCAAAGGAAATGAAATCAAGGAAATATATGGTTTGAAATGTGTTGGGCTGGCCATATTGTAAGGGTGGGTAGTTACAGTCAGAGTGCTACACAGCTATCCATATCCACAAGATATAAAAAGAACACCTAGAAGGCCTTCAACAAGTTACTTCTATGATCTAGGAAAGAAAATGAATAACAATTGCAGAAGACAGAAAGACATGCAAGTATTGTGGAATGCCTTGGTGGAAGATGTACACCATTGTGGAGATTATAAATTCATTGAATTATATCTTAAGATATTTTATGGTTTGACAATCTTTGAAATACTGCACACAAATTTTTCTAACATTTTTCAAATTGGGCAATGTATACAGATGGCACTATTCAAATTGGGCTATTCTTCCTTACACAAAAATTGCTTTCCCCATTTATCTTCATGAACATTCAGAGTTTAAGTATCTGTGGAGAGCAAACATATTAGTTGAAGAATTCTTGAGGTATAAATTTCTTAAATTAAAATTTAAAAATCTATCATATATTTATACATACATGAATTACAAAATTGAGTTAGATCAAAATGCAGATTTGCCTACATTTGTATTTGTAATACAAATATAAAGTGTCAACTTGTAGAAGGCCACATGAAAATGCTTGACATCCTATATGTGCCATAATGTGATTTATGAAATATTTATAAGGCTTTGACTTTGAAAGGAAAAAAAAAGTTTTACCCATAATAGTTTAAGAATAGTAAATGACACATTTCCAAGTAGTACAAAACAAGAAAATCTCACTAATAAAACTGATAAAAAATTAGCATTCCTATGCAAAATAATTGAATGTTATCACCAATTCAGCCTGTGACATCCTGATTATAGGTCAATATTGTTGGACATCTGTTCAAATGCTCAAAGGTGCATTTTTCAACGGAAAATCATTGCCAACTTTCAGTTGTAAAGCTAAAGTACAGTTGATGTTCTACTTCAGTGCAGTATGTGTCTCATATAACTCCTTCAGAGATAAGAATTCCTCCCTTCTTCCTGTCTTCTTGCCCCTTCTCCTTTCTTTATATACCTATTTCCAAAACTTTTTCACAATGTTTCATGGCTCTTCCCTGGATACTCTCCAATATCTCTAATTGTACTTTAGTTACAAGACTCCAAAAGAAATGATGTTGCTCACATTCCTACATGCCGTATGCCTGTTTATCCCTTGGGCCACTTAAAAGCTTACATTCTTTTGGACGCTGCTCTTCATTTAAAATGTTTGAGTGTTTCATTAACCTTTCTTGTGAAGCATCTTTGGAGCACTGTCCATTGTTACAAGGGTAAAAGGAAAAGGTTTAAGACAGTATTTTGACACTAACATTTTTACAATAAGAGTGGGACTTTCTAATTGGTATTTAGTTCAGTGTCTGCCATGGTTCAGAGAGGTACATGTGCTGTAGAACCTCTGAAAAGAGAAGTGACAACATGAAGTCAAGGAATAAAGGAGAGGATGGTGAGAGTGGGAAGAAGAAACAGAAGAGTAAAACTCACCTGACCTGCAATACACTTGCAGCTCTTATTCCACGGTAGACCAAATAATGATATATCAATGGCTCCATGTACAAATGTGCATGCACACACACACATTTGCGTGACTACAGTTGGCTGTAGCATGTACACATACAAATGTACGTGTATATACACGTATTCTCTGTTTCTTCCCCACAACCAACAAATGTGTTCCCCTCACCCCAATAGCCTGTTTTTCTTTTTTATGTCTTAGGATTTTTGAAGTGGTAATTTTCCAATCCATCCATGATGTTTCTTAAAAGGAATAAATTTTAGGACTGCAAAGCTAATTGTTGCCAATGATATAAATTTTAGGAATTATTTTTATAAGAGCAGGAAAAGGTGTAATTTGCATCATTTGATGAAGATCGTGTTCATTTTTACTAAATTTATATATAATTTCATAGAACTTATTTTTCAAAGTATAAAATGTTATTTATGAGATTTTGCAACAGATTTAATTGATGAGAAATCTGTCCATATTCAAACTCTGATAATTTAAAAGGAAAAAAAAAAACTTAGTTGAACAGCAATCATACAAAAAGGGCACTGAAAAATATCTGTCTGTCATCCTCTTCACACAAAGATAGATTGCTTTCTATCTAGTCTCTATCAAGCACATTTCCCATTTTGAATGGCTAATAATATACAATGAATATGAATTTTTATTTTAATTCAATCTAGAGCCACAGAGGAGCTGGCTCAGAGCCAA
>CM053627.1:121600588-121623822 GCA_028646595.1 Phalanger gymnotis | reverse complement strand
CCAACTGATTTAATGACTAAATCTGATGTTGTTACCCATCCATAGTCTCTCTCCTCTCCAAAGAAAGAAAAGAAGTCCTCAGATCCCCATTCTCATTAAGAAGTTCAATAAACTGTTTATTCAACTGACTTTTGTATATCCAAGCCAGGTGAGAATGCAACTTTTCTTTCACCACCTCTAGCCCACATTGATGGAATAACATCTTTTTTTATCTCTCACACAAAAGATATTGTAAATTTATTATTTATTGAGAGACATGAGTTTTGGGGGAAATAGTTTAGTTTGAGTCTTCCCTCATTCACTAATCTGACTCTAAATGTTTTAGCCTCTGAGACTCTTTTGTCCATTTTTATTGCTATTCATTTTTTATCATTGAATAAAAAAATTGATAATTCGACACAGCCTAAAAGCATGGCAGAATTGCATCAACTGTTTAGTCTTTTCTTGGTAAGGTTACCTATTTAACTTATTTTTCTGTATTTCTCTCATTTTGAGTACTTGCAAATTAAGAAATCTGTTCCTCTATGTGATATTGGTTTTATATAATATTACTTTCTTTCCAATTAATTCTACAATTTAATTGCCTCAGAATTTTAAGCTCGGATGTTTCTCTCTATCATCAGTCTATGGACTTTATTGATTGAAATTTACCATATATTTTCAATGTTTGGGTGACAATTTTCTTATATTATTTTCTGTACTGTTACTATCTTTCAATTACCTTTGTATAATCCTCTTTTCAAGGTAGGTCACATATATAATTCAGGTATTATTCATCTTTGTTCACCAAATTATTTTCTACTTCTGAATTTTTGAGTACCAAATATCTTCTTCAGAGCCTCTCCAAATTTGCATAAATTTTCTGTTGTTTTTTTTCCTATGTTGCCTGTTCTCCTGCATATTGTTTTGACTTCTGCTTTAATATTGATTCTACGGTTTCTTACTATTTTAGTGATTTTTGGAGAGAATGCACAAAGTTTATTGTTTTACTTTCCTTTCCATTGGTGGATTCCAGATCATTCTGTTTAGCAAATAATATTTATTCATTGTATTATCATCTTTCTCAGGATGATTATTCATTTCCTCTTTTTCAAGAATTTTAGTGTTAGTTTATCTGTCTAAATGGTTGAGGTTTTTGCAATTTATTTTTCTGTAGACCCTTTCCCTTTTGCCCAGTAGTTTATATTATACCCTTCAATAGTTAATTTCCCCTTCCTCTGCTATAGCAAATTTTCTCTTGTTGGTATCTGTGTATGGGCATGCTCAAATCACCCCATCCCATTTAGAGGTGGTTAGGCCTTACAGTAGAGAGTGTTGGACCTGGAGTCGGTAAGACCCAAGTTCAAATTTGGCCTCAGAGACTTACTAGCTGTGTGACCTTGAGCAAGTCAACTAATTGTTATCTGCTCAGTTTCTTAATCTAAAAAAAAAGAGATAAGAGCACTTACCTGCCAGGGTTATGATGAGGATAAAATGAGATAATATTCATCATGTGCTTCAGAAACAAATTGTGATATTATTATTAATTTTAATAACACTATTATTAATACAATTAATAATAATGAGATTATACCAATGATCATGGCCTTGTACATTCGTCAGATGAGAACATGTGATTTTGATTGTACTTCTAACATCATTGAACATAAGCTCCCTAAAACAGCAGGAGAGGGAACCACAAGGACCTAAAGGGTCATTATATTGCCTCTCAGCTTAACAAGGGTGATTTAATATAGCAAAGTCTTGCTTATCTACCAGGTTGATTGGCTTCAGTATCCTTTAGTTAGCATGAGATATGTGGAACCTGGCTGGGTTTCTACAGCTTGGAAACTTTATGGGGAGAGCATGAGCCATAGCTTGGTTTAAAGCTTCTTTTCCATCAAAAATTGAAGCTCTTCCACTGTAACCATCTTTCGTATTGCCCTGAACAGGCTCCGCTTCTCCCAGAGTCCCGTGCCATTTCTAGCATGTGGCAGAGTCAATATTTTGGCATTAGTTATATAGTGAAGTGAGGATCAAACTGATGCACTGAGGCAAGGCCCTTAGAGGACAGGATCCATTACTACTAATAGCTGTCTGTACTGGGTAGCCAACGTACTGATGTGCTGGATTAGGATTGTTTAGGTTGAGTGCCAGCTTCAGCCAATTTGTCATTCTACTTTTAACTTAGGCATTTCTCTAAATGGAGGTGCTTCTTTGTATGGAGGTAGCTAAGTGACATAGTTGTTAGAGTGCTAGACTTTGACTTCAGAAGATATAAGGCAAAATTTACTAACTCTTGGACCTTGGGCAAATCATTTAGCCCTTTCCTATGGCAGCTTTGTCATCTGCAAAATGGAGTAATAATACCACCTACGTCATGGGGTCACTATGGAGGTCAAATTAGGCAAATATGTATATTATGTTTGCAAACTTAAGGTGCTACATAAGGCCTAGCTATTATTATTATTATTTTATATATTAAATTAATCATATTAACATATTTAATTAATGATGAAATTAAATATGTTAATATACTTAATAATTAAATTATATATATTAAATTGCTAGAGTTTTAATTAGTTTTAAATATAAAGTGTGTCTTCCTTTTTTGAAGGATAGGGAGAGAGCTTTATTCTAAAATCAACTTATGTGATCCCTTCCCTAGATATTTTAAATAACAACAATAATAATAATAATAGCTAACATCTACATAGAACTTTAAGATGTACAAAGAGCTTTACAAATATTATCTGATTTGAACCTCACAACAACCCTGATAGGTAGTTGCTATTATTATCCCTATTTTACAGAGGAGGAAATTGAGGCAGGAAAAGTAAGAGAAATGTCTAGGGTACATAGCTAGTAAGTGGCTGACACAGGATTTGAACAGAATTTGAATTTATATAGTGCCTACAGTATGCCAGGTAAGGCCATTATAAATATTGTGTCATTGGAGCCACAACTACCCTGGGAGATAGGTACTATTAATAATCCCATTTTATAGTTGAGGAAACTGAGTCAAATGGAGATTAAATGACTTATCCAGGGTCATGTAGCTAGTAAATATCTGAGGCTAGATTTTAAATCAGGTCTCCCTGACTCTAAGTCCAATGATCTCTCCATTGAGCCACCTAAATGCATCTGTGATAGTATACACAAGAGACAGCATAAACATAATCTAAAATTTTATATGGGCAAACATGAAGTCCCACAAAATATCACATACTCAAGTATAAAATGGAGTAGACTTGACTATATGGCAATTCATGTGAAAAAGTTGAATGTAGGCTTCCTAAGACAGCAATATGAGGTAGCTGTGGGGAGGGGGAACTGCAATGAAATCTTGGGCTGTATTAGCAAGTAGTAGAGCATTCAGGAAAAGATAATAAAAATCCTATGGAACTGGGAACTGGCCATGGCCAGAATATATCTGAGCTGATGAGCTCTTCTCCCTCTGTTGGAGGGGAAAGGAAAAGGAAGGGTACATTTTAGGAGAACACTGACAAGCTGCAATAAATTCAGGAAAGAGTGATGAGGTTGGTGAAAGGTTAAGAAACCATAATATATGAGGAACGGCTAAATCTGTTGGAGATATTCACTTAGTCAAAAGACGTTTTTGGAGATGGGAAGATAATACTTATGTTCAGCTAGTTGAACAGATGTTATATGGAAGAGGAATTAAATTTATTCACAAAACTAGAACCAATGGGTGGAAATTACAAAAAGGCTTATTTTGGTACAAAGTATAGAAGAAAATGCTAAGATTTTAAAAATTAGATTCCTTCCAATGTGAAAAAGACTGCATAGGTGGTGTTATTTTCCTAGGTTGGAATAAATGACCTTTGATGTCCTTTTAAAACAGAAAGGCAATAATAATAATGTAGATGATAACTGTCAAAATGCCTACGTGGTTCTGTATCACAAAGTATATGAGACTCTCTGCCTAGAAGGTAGAAGAAGTAAACCATTTATTCAGACACCAGAGAAACACATCCCACAAGCCATTTATCCAGTCTACCACAGCAGTAAAACTTTCCACACACAAGGTAACAACCTGGAGCCTCACCATCCCAAAACCTCTTGGACCCCTTGCTGGGGTGTTCCCCAAAACAAACTCACAGTACAGCTAACTCAGCCTGTTCAGTTCTAATCATCACGAGGGCGGCCATTAGCAGCCATTAACGGCTATAATAGCTCTCTCTCTCTGCATTTCTTGTGACATAACTTCCTTTTCCTGTCAGCAATCTCCTCCCACCACATGTAACTTAGGCTTCCAGTGACATAAGCAGGTCACATGGCCTATTAATGGGTGGGAAAGATCCTCAAATCTAATTGCTACTACACCTTTCTAACTCCAGGATTGCATGACTTTGCTTTTAAATTGTCATTTCTCCAAAGCAAACTGGAAGCAAGATTAAGAACATATATCATATCCTATTATTTCATGGTTGAAGATACCTCAGAGATCATCTAGTTCAACCAATATTGAAAAATGGATCCTCTCTGCATTCCTGCTAGGTGGTTAGCTAATCTAATACTTTGCAAATTCTTCCTGTCATGTTTCATATGAATCCTGGCAACTAGGTGGTACAGCGAATAGAGCACCAGACCTGGAATCAGGAAGATTCATCTTCCTTAGTTCAAATCCAACTTCAGACACTATCTCTATGACCCTGGGTAAATCACTTAACCTTCTTTGCCTCCGTTTCCTCATCTATAAAACAAACTGGAGAAGGAAATGGCAAACCACTCCAGTATCTCTGCTAAGAAAACCCCAAATGGAGTCACAAAGAGTAAGGCATGAACTGAAATGATACAACAATAAAAACAAATACTCTTACCCAGGCTATTCCTGTCTAATAGAACAAATATCCTGCATTCTCTACAGCAATCTAAAAAAATGAGTATGTATAAATGTAAAATTGAGGACTATTGGACAATTTTATCTCAGCAACCAGATATAAGGAAAAACCCTATTTCTTGCAAAAAAAAATGTTCATCTGGAGATGTAGACTTGACATTTCATCTGCAAAAACTCTGAAGTTCTTAGATGACTCTAAGTTTAATAAAGTAATTCACAGTTCACAGTGTAATAAAGTAGCCAAAAAAGCTATTGCAGTTATTAAACTGCTCTTAGCAAGACAAAATATCTATAAAAATGAAGTTGGTAATCTGTAGAACTCAAAGTCTTGCATTCTGTCCTTGAGCTCTTTGTTTCTAAATTATGTTTTCAGTCCAATCTGTGATTTTATTGCTGTAAGGCACTCTCTGAAGCAGGATTCATTTTACCAACATAGATCAACAAATATCCTGCAATTTACATTTTGATGGAATTGCCCAGGCACTGAGAGGTTAAGTGATTCACTCATAGTCATGCAGCCAGGATATGTTAGAAGCAGGACTAGAACCCAAGTCTTCCTGATTTTGAGGTTAGCTTTCTATTCACTGTCACAGTTTCTTTTCTAAATTATATTCTTTTAAAATTGGAAGAGAAGCAAGATCATTTCAAAGGTACATACGTGTTTTACTTTGCCAAGAATCAAATTATTTGAGTTCATTCTCATGATTAAAAGCATGAGTTTTACTATGAATTAACAAAACAACAAGGGTGTTTAAGAAAGCAAATCATTACCATCTGCAGTACAAAGTTTTTTTTTTCTTAAAACATTTTAAAGATGCTATTTCTTACAAAGAACCCTGAAACCTATGTTTCTGGGAAGTTCCATTTCATTCTTGGATGATAGCATAGAGATTTCCATTCATCAACACTATAGCATTTCCAGAATCACTATGTCTGCCGTTTTGTGCTTGTAACCAAATCAATAAAGCCATCACCATTTCCCAGACACTTGGCTGCAAAGTGACAAGAATTAAAAGATAAGGCTATAGATTTTTTTTTCCTAAAGGAAATTACAAGAAGAAAATAAGCAGACATCATTTATGGAAAGAAATAGTTACACCACCAGAGAAAGCAATGAAACTATTAAAAAGGAATTTCTCTCAAGATAGTAGCACAGTACAGAAAACCTCATAAAACTGAGAAAATGCTCATGATTTCAAAAGCAATTGACGTGTGTAAAATGATTCATGGATCAGAAGTTGAACCAAGGCTAACATCGTTTGCAATGTCTAACTCTGCTTATGGAAGCCATGACTCCAATCATAAAGCCTTAGCATGTGAAGAGAATTGGCGAATGTCTGAAAGACAGCAGATTCCACAAGCATAGATTCTGTTAAATTGTCCCCTGTTCATTGGGTGCACTAATGAAGAACTAAGAGTCTAACAGAATGTCCTCACTCCTACTACTGAAATAAAATTTTGGCGTAACAGCTAATCTATTTTTTTCTCTTTGTGAAAAGAAAAGATATTCTTGTTGACAATTGATAACTGTTTGTTATTTTTACCTAAAATAGATATTACCTTCTTGTTATAGTCAAATATCAGTTTGTAGCAATCCAGAGTTAAGGTGAAGACATTTAACACGTTCATATAATTATGGAATTTGAGAGCTTCAACTCACAGAAAAAAATCCCTCCTGTAACATCTCTCAAAAATGTTTATACAGACTACTTGAACTTCTCTAAAGAGAGGTAACCTACAACTTCTCTACACAACCCAGCTGGTAAGGACAGCTTGAAATGTTAGGAAGTTTTCATGACAGCACGCTTAAATGTGCTTCTTGGTTTTTATTCGTTGCTCTTTGTTCTACTCTCTGAGGCCAAACAGAATAAGTTTAATCACTTTAGTCTTTCTAGTACTTAACAAGAAAATGGAACATCCAAGTTTTCTCTTCTTCAAGTCAACCTACTTTAGTGACATGGAGTTAAGGTTTTTCTACCATCATGATTGTCCTCCCCTAGATGTATACCAGTTTATCAATGGACTGTCCAGAATTGAACAAAATGGATGTGACTTTGTATTGGTAATTAAGGTGGGACTTTTTTACTGTTTTAGAATGCTAAGTTAAGTGTCTTTGATTTAGTCTTACTAGGTGCAAAGCTTCAGGAACATACCCTTTTGCTAACTAAGTTAAACCCCAGACTCACACCCTTTTGCTGATTAGGTGTGAATCCTTTGAGCCCTGAACACGATATAAAAGCTCAAAGGCTGGCTTGTCTGGGGCTTTCATTCACTGGGAGAGTGGCAAGAGCAAACCCTTGTAATTGCCCCCCAGCTTTGCTAACCCAGATGTTGGTTTGTGTTTGGTCTGTTTATAATGTATGTTTGTAATTTGTTTGTATTTGCTCTGAAGTTCAGGGTGCTGGCTTTTCCTCCCGAACTAAGTGAATGATATTTGTATGTTAGATTAAAGTAAGATTATTGACCCTTTAACATTGCTTTCCTTAGTTAAGCAGATCAAAAGAACCTGCGTTAGCAGCCCTCTGTGTGCTGGTTGTTGTTGGTCTTACACAGCCACAGTAGTTGCTAGCAAGATTGTTGCTACAGACTTCATAAACTGTTTTTGCTAGAAGCGAACTTAAAAAATTAAGCCAATTCTTCATTTTAATAGGTAGGGAAACTGAATACAAGAAAGGTTAAGTGATGTATTTAGGGTCACATAGGAAGTAGTAGAGAACTAGGGGGCTATTCTCCAGAATCCTTGTCATTGCCTCTTGCCCCTATAATACACTTCCTTCCCTAATCAAATTTTGTTATGAACTTAGTTGGAAAATGAAATGTTTATGCCTCACTAACAAAAATAAACACATGAAATGCAATGTGATCAGAGAAAATGGCTCAGATTCCAACTTTTATCATAGTGATGTATATGCATGCATGTACCTAAGAGGCATTATTGCACAGTAGATAAAGTGCTAGATTTAGATTCAGGGAAACCTGAATTCACATCCCATTTTGGATAAATACTAGCTGTATTAGCCTGGTCATTTCACTTAAAAGCTCATTACCTTTGGTAGCCCTCTATGAGAGTGTTACAAATGAATTGGTAATTTGTATCCGTTTCTATATTGAGTTCCCCCAACCCCTCACAAATTAAGAAATCATAGATACAAATTCCTTTGCCCCTATGTTTTTGTTATTTAATTGTTTTCAGTCACGTCCTACTTTTTATGACCCCATTTGGGATTTTCCTAGGCAAAGATACTGGAATGGTTCACCATTTCCTTCTCTAGCTCATTTTACAGATGAGGAAGCTAAGGCAAACAGGATTAAGTGGCTTGCATAGGATCACACAGATAGTAAGTGTCTGAGGCCAGATTTGAATTCAGGGAAATCAGTCTTCATGACTCCAAGCCAGGCCACTGACCACTGCACCAACTAGCTACCCCTCTTGTCCCATAAAATACCATAAAATTTCATATGTCCACATCACAAAAGTAATTTTTTATCTTTATGGGTACTTTATTCATTAATTCAGGTCCCAACAACTCCATATTGTAGTGGATGGTTTCAGAGTTTTTGTGAACAGAAACATTAATTGCCTAATGACCAATTTTCTAGTCAAGTCAACTCACAACAACAAGCATTTATTGAATGCTTGCTGTGTTCCAAAAGACATTGTGCTAAGCATTAGCAATACTAAATAAATAAATAAATAAATAAAATACACTGGCCCTGCTGTCAAGGACCTCACATTTTATTGGGGGGGGGGCCTTCATGTAAGCCAGTAGGTTTGTACAAGATAAATAAAGTTTAGATGGTAGGTCCTCATTGACGGGAGTGCACTACCAGTTAGAAGGGACCCTAGGAAAAACCTCTGAATGTAGCTAAGCTGGTCTTCACTTGAGATTCTTTAGTTAGGCTTTCTGAATTTGATATCTTCTGCTAGTGCTTTTGCTCCTCTGATTGTCTTAGACAACCTAGTGTCTGCCATCTGGGCACAGAAATAGATTTATGTAGACATAGAGACCTATGTAGACACACGTGCATGTGTGAAACTTTAGAATATGATTATACATATATGTATATTTGAAAAATGTACTTCGTAGAACATATGCAATAGGACACTACAGTCAGAAGAATCAAAATTGCATGTGTCCAAAGGAGTGATAAAAAGATTAAATGATGTCTGTGGAAGACCTGGACCATGTTGACCGTGATTGTTTGTGTGGGAAAAATAGCAAAACAAAATCAAGGGCTCAGAGGACTGGAAAGGAATGTGGGCTGGTCATGTAGACAATTTGAAGAATTAGAGACAGACATTTAAACACATGCATTGGTTACTTCTGAAATACTATATGGACTAGAGGAAAACTTCCAGTTGGTTAGATGGACATTATGTAGTATTTTTGCAAAGAAATACATGAGAATCACATGAAATTCTAAAACACAGGGCATGTAAGCTGTACTAGTGGAGGGAACGTGCATATTGTCGAGGCTATTGGTCCATCTGGGTATCGAAGTGTAGATAAATACCATAGTGTCTCTAGTCCCCGTAAACATACCAAGTGTATAAGATATGGTTCACATATATAGTATTTAATAGATATGTGTATGTGTGCATGTAAGTGAGACCAGAGAGAGTATATGTGGACTAGAGATAATTATGAGATGTGATTTAAAATTAATTACATCGATTCCCATAAATCATGTGAAAATGAGTCTCATTACAATCATTTATGTATCATCTGTAACACCTGGAAGGTTAGTAAAGTAAGTTTAAGAATACAGTTGTATGATATTGAGAAACCTTAATAAAATCAACATGAAAACATTAAAAGATGTATTCAGGCAAAAGTGCCTTCTGGAATTAGTAGATTAGGGATGACCTCTAAAGGTAAGTGGTAGAGGTGCCATTAGAAGGGACTAATAACACAAAATATATTCTGGGAAGTAAGTCAGGGAATGATTCAAAGACTCTAGGAGACTGGCATGATGACCTGAATTGCTGTTTTTATGTTCATTTTTTCCTCCTTTCTATGTAAAATTGCTTTTGCTGAAAAGTACTTGCAATTCACTAATGGAGCATTTTAACATAAACACCATAGAGTTTCTCACCAACGGATTTGAGGGTATGGGTTTCTGGTGTAGGAAACAATGTAGTTACTGATCTGAGCCCAAATGAGTATTTTTTTCCAAGAACTAGTAGAACTACTTAAGTCTTTTCTAAAATTCTAATTCCAATATCAAAAGAAAATTGTAGGAAGAAAATAGTCATTTTGTTCAGAGATAATTTGAATTTGAGTTGGTGGTGGTACATGCAGGTAGGGATGTCCAGGAGGAAGTTAGACTTCTGTCTGTCTGAAGCTTGGTAAAAAAAAATCAAAGCTAAAGTTACAGATTGAGAAGTCCTTTATGTAGTGTTAATTAGAGTCACGGTAATAAATGAAACAGTGGACAGGGAGATGATATGAAGAAGAAGACCAAGGATAGAGAGTTGGTAACTGATTCTATCAAGATGAAGAAGAAAGAAATAGAAATAGTCGAAAAGATGGGAAGAAAAGTAGTCTAATAATGTCATGGAAAGTGAGAAGAGGTTATAAAGAAAGGGTGATTGATGATCAACAGTGGTAAATGCTAGAGAAGTCAAGGTACATGAGGGATATGGAAAAAAAGCCCTTGTATTTGGATATTATGATGCCATTAGTGACCATTTGAAAAAGTAGTGAGGACTGATAACTAGATTATAAAAAGGGAGAGAGGAAGGAGGTGGGGAATTGCGAAGTTGTGCTATGACAATTAAAAATTTGATAGGCAGGGTAGTGAAGTTGAGTATATGTTGTATGTGAAATCAGAGAACCTAGATTAAAATCTACTAATTACTATCTGTGTGATCACAAACAATTTATTTAGTCTCTTTAGACCTATTTCTTCATCTGTTCAATGACAATGTTAGACTAAATGACTCGTGTTTGCTATTCTAGCTCAAAAGTCTATGATTCGATGATCTTCAAATCTAATCAGTATGTGTGTATGTGTGTGTGAGTGTGTGTGTGGGTGTGTGGGGGTATGTGTGCATGAGTATGTGTGCTTGTCTAACACTGTTAGCCATTAAGGATTTGTTTGTGACAAGTTTCAGTAGTCCCTGCTTTATCCAAACACTGCTCTCATACTCAAACATGTATGTATGCAGTATTTTGTTATATTTTGTTTAACAGCAAATGTCAACTCTTATTATCTGGATTTTTTCCTTTTTTTGCAGTCAGCATTTTTTAAAAATGCTATAAGCTTACATAACATCTAGAAAGCTTCTGCCACCTCTAAAAAAAAAGGCAGAAAAAGCATGTGATCCTATATTATATGAAATATTACTATTATGGCCCTTAGGATTATATGAAATAAATGAATAGGGTTTATATGTTTACGATTTTGTGATTCTAAAAATCTAGCAAGTTGGTTAAAATAAAAATCCTTTTCTCTATATGCTGGGGAATTTGATACTGATACATTAACATAAGTAGCTCCCTTTAACTGGGCAAAGCCCAATTCTCTATGATTTATTAAATTAAGTCTAGGGAATTGCTTAAGGTACATAAAGATGAGGGACTTGCTCAGTGTCACACAGCTATTGGACGTAGGAGTTTGGATTTGAACACAGCTCCATCTGACTTAACACTGAACACTCTATCTGTGCCTGCATTTTATCTTCTATGCCATTATATTTCTCTATTATTTTTAACAAACATGATATAAAGTAAAGAAAGAATAAGACCTACTTCTCTCCATTTGGTTTGATAACATATCAATTTCATGGTTACTGAAATTGTATAGAAAATAATTCCATCTCTTCAAGGAAAGCAGTCACTCAGATGCCCATAGCCTTGGATTTTGGGAGAAGCAAGCTTTGAGCATAGTATTGAGATGTTCTGATCATTAGATCCCTCGGTTCTAGCATGTCCATGATATCTTCTTTGGCAGATAAACATCCAATAACTCAATTTTAATGAGTATTTACTGTCTTATTAAAGTATTGACATGTTAGTGTCTAAATAGGTTTCTTAATGGTCTTGATAAGTTTCTTATAATGTAGGAAACAACTCAACTTGCATTTATGTTACTTTTTTGCTAATTAAGTTTGCTGGTTGGATTTGTTTTAATCACCTTTAAATCCATCCATGCTGACAGTTTTTAATTGCATGTAACATACCCAATCATTTCCCTTATGCCAAGGAAATACTTTTCTCCTTATAATCTTAACTATAGCTTCTTCTCAATCCTCACATAATAGTTTTGGCATTTGATGAGGTTTTCATTATTCACTTGCTACAAGAGCTTGGTACATGTGCATTAAGATGTAGCAGTCTGTCCCAATATCAAGGAACAGATTAATAATTAAGCTTTCTAGAGGAGAAGAAAAACAAAATAGGGCAGAAACAAAGGGCAGCATGATTTCAGAATGTATTGGTTTCTGACCTTAGGTCAAGATTCAGACTTTGTATGGTTGCCTGACTGCTGAAGGCTAGATCATAAATGATTCTCTAGAAAGATTCAGAGACTTCCAAGTCTGATAATCCTTCGATTTCGTGGAATCAAGCAATCTCCTACGTTTGCAGAGTGTTAGTCTACATAAGAGGGCAGTAGAAATCTGGTACCCCAGTGAGCCCTCTCAGTTGTTTGTCTAATCCTCTCTTTTTTTTTTCTTTTCCTAGAGTACTCCTTCAGAACAAAACCCAGAGTCTAGTGCACAGTAATGATTAAAAGGCCAGAAGATAGCTAAGGAGATCCTTAGGGAGACCTGGACCCCCTTTTTGTGATCAACTTTGCTGATGCCTTCGTTTCAGGATACTGTGATCATATAACTCTCAAATGTTCATAAACACATCAAAATTAGATCACATTTCTAAAATTCCACTTAAGATTGCACTAAAGTACTAGATGCTATGTAAAAAATGCTAGGTACTGTAATAGCCTAATGCTGTTTGTTTCTAAAGATGACTATTGCTTTACCTCTGCAAAGACTATCCAGTACTTAAGTAGATCTTGAATATAATGCATTAGATTTTTTCTTGTCTATCACTAATTTTTTTGGATTTATGCCACATGTTTCTGAAATTGTTAGATTAGCCAGTTTCTTGGTCTTTAATTCTTTTCTGATGTCTAGCTTTCTTATATTTTTTTCTTTAGGAAAATGTACATAGTTTTGACATTTGTTTCCATCCAGTTTTGCAAATAACAAGGCCAGTAGAATTAGAAACCTAGAGCTGGAATAGACCTTATAGACCATCTAGTCCAACTCATTTAAATTTGTAGCAACATTTTTAGCTTCTGTCAATAAGCGATCGTTTCTGATTCTTAAAGGAAGGATGAAACCCTAGGCTGACATTTTGTTCCTTGATATATTTGAATAACGTTTTAGCACCTGACCTTTAACTCTCATATGTTGTTGCTTTGACCTTTCCCTGACTTTGTTTGAGTGTTCTTATCGGTTTTCATTTATTCTTTTTGATTATTTTGTTGTGATTGCATGAGTTAAATGAATTGAGAAGTTGCACGAGGACCTCCAAGGCCTTTTCCAGCTTGAAGAATATATGACCATATGAAGAGTTTTCTATTTAGCTGCAAGACTTCTTAAACTTTTTCTACTGGAGACCCCTTTTTGGAGACGCCTTTTTGTGTTTTCACAGCAGTTGTTGGCATGGTGTGTCCTGAGGGCATGCTCAGTGTAAAGTGCACATACTTTGTGTTCAGAATGAGGCTGCAGTGAAGTTGTGCAATGTAATGCAGGTGTGCACTACCAGAAACACTTCTGATTCATTACACATTTGATTTTTAATTAATTTTTGGTCGTTGCAATGTTCAGAAACCTTTTACTGTTGCCAGATTTTTCATTACCTCATATGGGGTGGAGACCCACAGTTTAAGAGGTGCTGAGAATATCTGGATAATCACTGAGATGGATTTATGAATTTGGAGAATGCTGATGATTGTACTCCAATGAAGTTTTGCTTTGGTGCCCCATCATGGAGTCATGATTGTTGTACACTATTCCAAAAGCTATTTTGACAGGTCCTGCTAATCCAGAAGAGTGACACTGTGGCATAGTAGGCGCAGGGACAGATTTGGGATCAGGAAGGTCTAAGTTAAATCCTCCTTCTGATATATTCTCTGTGATCTTGGATAAGTCACTTAACATCAAGTTAAGCAGACAAGGCACTTAACAAGTTGCTTTAACAAGCTATAAGGTACAGCTTTTATATCTATAGCAAAGTATCAATTATAAAGCAATGTTATCAATTGCCATCAGCTAAGGGACTACTCACACTGGAGTTTCCTCTGATAGGGAGTTCTTAATAACAAAATTATAGCGCAGCTGGGTGAAGCAGTGGGTAGAGTGCCCAGGCCTGGAGTTAGGAAGAACTGAGTTGAAAAGCAGCCTGATACTTACTAGCTGTGTGACACTGGGCAAGCCACTTAACCCAGTTTGCCTCGGTTTCCTCATCTATAAAATGATCTGGAGAAGGAAGTAGCAAACCACGCTAGTATATTTGCCAGGAAAACTCCAAATGGGGTCATGAAGAGTCAGACATAATGAAAGTGACCGAACAGCAATGATAAGCTTATAGATCTGGATATAAAAATGACTAAGAGAGAAAAGTTTTCAATATATAGACTATAATATAGACTACTTCTATAATGCCTACAATGTTCCATGTTGTCTGAGGATGAACTCGGTGGGGAGAGTTTTGTCACCGAGTTTGCCTCAGATATAGGAATATAGATATACACACATATGTATATATGCACACGTTGCATATATACATATGTGTGGGTATGTGTGTATATATATGTATATGTATATACCTGTGTGACTTTGGATATGTCATATAAGCTCTCTGGGGGTTTCCTTACACGTAAAAGGAAATGACCTAGAGGATCCCCTTGTCCCATTAAGATTTAATCTATAATGCCATAATTATATTACCTCAACTCATTTAAATTTTCTTATTTTCAATCCTTAATTGATATTTTCACATTTTCTATATTCTTACTAAAATATAGAGATGAGAAATGGACATAGGGATCTCTTATGACTTATTTAGCTCGCCTCTATCTTCTTATTTATGACATACATTTATTTTTATTTTCTTCTCCACCTCACTTACCTAGCCTATACACTGGATGTACTGCTGTGAAAGAAAGCACGTACAATATTGGTTACATTGATGGACTGATAGATGTAGTAGGAAAACTGTTATGTTTGGTATTTTAATTGATCTTTGCCATCAACAATATGGACACTTCATGTACCAAGGCAGACCACCGTGTCTAATGTCTTGTCTCAAATCCAGCCTCCTACTGGAGGAGAAGAAACACTGTTTCGTCAAGTCTATAGCCTCCTCTCCTGCCTTGTGGGAAGGAGAGTAACACCAGCTGCACATACTTATTCCCTTACCTCGAATACCTAAAGCCCTGAGGGGATTTGGACCTGAGACCAAACTGCTACGGACAATAAAAATCTACCTAAACTCTTTCCTTGATGATGAACTTACCGTTGCTAATACTTTTCCCATCCCAATAATTCTGAACACCTGGTGCTCCTCATTCAAATGCCCTCCCCTATCCTACACTTCCTGATCCCTTATTCCCATTTTCCTTAACCTAGCTACCCACTAAGTCCATACTCTAATGATACCCACCCCTTCCACAGTGCCTGGTTCATAGGCAACAAGCTTGATTTCATCTTAAATATTTTCTTATTCCTTCCATCTACTGGCTTTCAAACTTGGCTACCTCCTGATGAAAACCTCCCTGGTATCTTTACAACAATGGATATACTTTCCATTTCTATTTCTCTCCCCACCCCCCATCTCTATCCACTGGTTCAGGAGGGGAAGGTACTCTTTGTTGTCACTTACAGATTCTCCCTCTACCACAACCACTCAATAATTTTTACTCCTTTGAGATTCTCTCTGTCCATATGTAAAATTTAATCAATATTCTGATTGCTGTTGTCCAATAACCTCTAGGACCCTCTCCTTTCTTCAATGAATTCAGTGCCTATCTCATAGTCTTTTTCCACTCCCCAGCTGTTGTCTTCATACTAGGAGACTTCTGTATACATACCAATACACCCTCAATCACCCTAATCTTATAGTTCCTCAAATGACTCATTTCATAAGACCTATCCCTCTACCCTACTTGAGCCTCGTACAAAGATAAACATCATCTTTCCATTACTCAAAATTGCAACACTTTCACATTCATGAAATCTAAAAATCCTTTATCTGATCGCAATATATTATCATTCCACCTCTTCTTTTGGCTTGGATCCCTAAATCCTATTTTTTCATATATTCATGTATATTCATGACTTTAATTACTATACTCTTCAATTCTTTGCCAGACCATAACTCCTGCGCTAGCTACAATCTCCCTTCTCCATAATGTCTCCTTTTCTTGAGTTTCTTGCCCCCTTATCAAATTGCCTATATTTCTCCACCAGTCCTTAATCTTAGATCACTCCTACCATCCTTTGCCTTCATTCTGACACCTTTTCATCTCTCCTTAAATATCTCATGACCTTCCCTTCTCCTACTCTTTCAGTTAAGAACCTTGCCTCATATATTACTGAAAAAAACAGACTATTCTTTAAGAACTCCCTTTTATACCCTCTTCATCTCACAGCACCCAGATGTCTTTTACCACTATCTCTGATTTTACCCTATTTCACACAAAGAGGTAACCCCCCTCCTTACTAAGGCAAACCCCTCTACAAGTGATTCCATTCCATCTTGTCTTCTTCAGTAGATTTTTTCCTCTATCATCCCCAACTCTATTTATCTTTCATCTCTCCCTATCTACAGACTACTTCTATAATGCCTACAAACATGTTCACATCTTCTCCATGCTCATAAAACTCTCACTTGATCCATTCATTCCTGATATTTAAAGTGGATATCTCTTCCTCCTCTTTGTGGTAAAACTCTTTGAGAATTACATCTCTATTAAGTGCCTCCACTTCCTTTTCTCTCACTCTTTTTAACTTTACAATCTGGCTTCCAACCTCATCATTCGGCAGAAATTTCTCCAGTCACTAATGAACTCTGCATCTAATAACTTTTTTTGCCATTATTTTCACAGGTACAGATATCCCATTATCATTGGTGTATATAGGCATGCATGTTCATTACTCTGTTTTTCAACCCACATTTTTGTGTTTTGTTTCAATGACTTCCTTCCACACTGGGTTCCACAGATTATTATTAGACATACCAGTTAAGTTAATATCCACATTTACTCTTAAAACCTTGCCTGTAAATTTCATTAGGCATGATACCTTTTTCCGTTTGTGTGTTTTTTTTTTTAATTTTTTAGTTATTCTCCATTAGTTACAGTGATAGGGTGGGTGAATATTCACTCTGCCTTTTGAAAAATCAATGTCAACTCCCTTTTTATCTTCTACTAATCTTAGCCTAATAATCCTATTTCTTTCCATATTTTATAATACGTGTGTAATTACTAACATCCAGATGGCTAGGTAGATAAATTAGCAAGTCTAAATTAAGCCACATTTTATATATAGGCTTTTAAAATATTACTGAAAGAGGTCTAGGTGTAATAAGTCACAAGCCTGCTTGAGGATTTTTCTGCTATAAAATTTGGCTCAGGATCTCTGTCCTTGAATTGAAGTCTGGGTTAATGGAGGCAAAGTTGAACTTGGTCTTTTGTGCAGTGTAAGAAGATATTGCTCCTTTAATTACTAGTATCAATACTATCTTGACATTTAGAAATATTTCCCTTTCATTTAAATTGTCTGATATTTATTTCTTTACTTACCGACCTTTGCTAGTGATTGCCAATTTTGTTGTATTTACACAAGTGACATTGATCTGAGAAAGTTTTGAAAAGAAATCTCTTACTTCAGTCCTATACCAGCATTGCCCTATCACAGTCAAAGTGAAAATGAAATAAAAACCTTTTTCTCTCAGAAAGAAAATTGAGAAGGAAAAAAGGAAGAAATTGATAAATCTATGCCCCACCCTTATCAATGCCAGTTCCCATAAAAGTAAAATTAATGCAAATTAAGTTTACAAAATGGGGCAAATTTGTTTTTATGTAAGCAGTCATTTATGACCTCTAAATTAACACATCTTCGAGTCAATTCCATAAGTAATATTTAGAAACTATTCTGTGCAAGACATTGTACTGGGGTCACAAAAGCTAAATTAAATGCGGTCTCTGACTTCTAGGAGTTTCGTTATTATGTAGGCTAAAATAAATGTGTAAATAGATATATAAATATGAGACACTTTTAAGACAGATTAAACTCAATGATGAAAGGAATCAGGAAAATCATCTCTTTAAGCTTTGAAGAGAATCAAGTGGGTAGCGAAGGCATCAAAGGCATATGAAGACCATGGGGATAAAGAATGGAGAGCTAACTTTGGGGTACAGCTAACAGTCAAATTTGGCTGAAAATAGAGATAAGTGAAGCAGAATGAAGTGAAAGGAGTCTGAAATGGTAGGCTAGAGCTAGATGGACTGAAGAAGTTTAGAAGTCAAGCATAAAACTTCATTTTTTTTATACTAGAAGTAATATGGAGCCAAGGAAACTTCTTGAACAGAGAAATAACATGATCAGGTCTTTTTTTTTTTTTTTTTTTGCTTTAGGGAAATTATGTTGGTAGTTCTGTGGAGGATAGATGGAGAAAGAGATGTTGATTTAGGAGACCATTACCTCCTAATTATGTAGATGTAAACCTTCTGATTGATATCTCGGAGATGGAACTTGATGTGATTTCAGACTTGCATTGTGGTTATGATATTTGATTTTTGAAATCTCAAACTCCTGATGTGATTTTTCTGTGTGCTATGAATGCTGCCAGATACCACCACCACCCCACCCCACCCCCAAGAAAAAGGAACAACCAAATGCAGATTTGGATTGGATTCCACAAGCTCACTGATTCCTGACAGTTGTCCTGACTCTGGCTTAGGCCAGGTCTACAAAATCAAAATGAAATTGTGCAGGATTAAAACACAGGCATCTACTTCACTACATCTTTAAACAGCTACTGTATGATGGACTGCTAGGAAACATTGGTCCTACCACAAATATTCTATTAGGCCATTCAGTGATGTAATTGATAGAGCACTAACTCAAGTTGGAGTCAGAAAAACATGAGTTCAAATTCAGACTCAGACACTTACCAGCTGTGTACCCCTGGGCAAGGCTGTTATCTTCTGTTTGCCTCCTTTTCTTCAACTGCAAATAATGATGATAAGAATAGCACCTACCTTCCAAAAATATTGGTGGGATCGAGTAGGATATTTGTAAAGCACTTAACATGATGCCTGACACATGGGAAATGCTTAATATATACTTGTTTCATTCCTTTCACTAAAATAGAAATTGGAGAGACCAAAGTTTTGGTCAGAATCACCAAAGTCATGTAGAACCTATTTCTTGATCTTTTTAATTTTTTCATTTATTTCTCTATTTAAAAAAAAAATTAACTCATAAAATTCTCTTGTTATAGTGATTTTGAGGATAAATAAATAGGTTTCCTTGAAGGCATAATCTTGTGGTATATTAAAACCAACTATAAAAAATCTAGTTATTTGTAAGTGCTGAATGGAACTTCCTTAATAATTAAAATACTTAGGTTTTATATTGTATATTTTATCCAAGAAGATAAAAATAACTTTATGCCTGCAATTTATTCTCCCAATACCTTTGAAGAGGCTAGGAAAGAACAGGAAATAGTTATTTTCTTTTTACAGATCAAGAACCCAAGGTGTAGGGTTTTTAGGGTTTTATTCAAGCATGGATGTTTTGTAAGTAGTTAACTGTAAGTAGGCCTTAGTCTCCTTGACTCTAAATCTAGTGATATAGTCATTAAACTGTGTAGCTAATGTTAGTAATTTATTTACATTGACTGACTAGTAAGAATATTTTAGTCTTTTGACATTTAAAAAGGTTGGAGAGACATAGTTTCTGGGTAATTTAATCATTTTATTAATGAGGCCAGTAGGTTATTAATAAAAGGATAGTCATTTGGCTATCTCTCTTAGACCAAAGACAATCATGGCAACATGTTCACAGCTTGTATGCCCTTTTCAATGTGGTGGTGGAGGGGGGTGTGCTAAGACAGAGAAATTATCTCTACTCAGACCACCCCACGCCTTAGGCTATCTAGACAAAAGGATCTGTCTCTATCCATTCTTGAGCAGAACACAATGTGCTTCCCCACCCTAGATTAAATTCTTTGCTAAATTGGGTGTGTTCTTAGCAAGATAGAGCAGAGTCAGTGCAATCTCATTTTCAGTAATATCTTTCAGACTGAAAGTTTAAGGGACTTTAGAAGAATAGGAGAGCTCTGAATCTCCCCATGATATTGTTTATTAATAATCATTTCTCACAATCTGTTCCTCTAATGGTTTCATGGAGTGATGTGAGTGACTAGCTTAACCTGGATAGAGATAGAGGGACAAAGACAGAGACAAAGAGATTCATTCCATCGGTTATAATTCTTTTTTACAACTGGACTATTATGTAAATAAGTTCAATGTGAAGGTATATATAGAACCTACATTGGATTACATTCCATCTTTTGGGGGAGGGCAAGGAGAGGGAGGGAGAGAAAATTTGGAACCCCAAAACTTGTGGAACTGTCATAAACTAAAAATAAAAAATAAACATAATTTTTTAAAAAAGTATAGATGGAGAGATATAGATATGAATTTAATGCACAAAAATCTATGTCTTTTTGTTTTTGACAGAATAAAAATAATAGTAGAGTAAAAAATATTCTGTTTATTCCTTTTTTTCAGATACTGCCACATAATTGTCATTAAATAAATGGAGAGAAAAGATGTCAATGAGAGAGAGAGAAATAAGGAAAAAGAGGATACGTGTGTGTGCACACATGTGTGCATATAAAATCAGAGCAAACTATTGAACTGCATACACACACACACACACACACACACACACACACACACCCTTTTTATTATGTATTTCAAGAATGATCTAATTTTATCCGTAATCCGGTTGGGAACAAAAACATACATTCAACTTAATTCAACAAGCCTTTATTAATCACCCATTATGGACCAAGCATTGTGTTAGGAGGTATTGGGGTTATAAGACAAAAAGATAACTGAACCTGCCTTTGAGGTGCTTACATTCTAAGGGGATGAACATAGTGAAGAAACAATGTATAAATATACCCACAATGTATATACCCACAAAAGTATGCATGAAATTTTTAGGGGAAGGGAATGTACTAATAACAGGGAAAATCAAAAGAGGCCTCATGTAAAAAGTCACATCTGAGTTGTCCTTTAAAGGAATGTAGAGTTCCTTTACAATGGAGATAAGGAGGAAGAATTTTCTAGGAACAGCAAAGAGCTTGTGTAAAATATGGAAGTGGGATGATGTTTATGGAAAACTGTAAATAGGCCAGCTTGGCCAAAACATAGATTATTTGAGTGAGGGGGTAAAAAGGATTATGTGCAGGGCCTGAAGTCAGCAAGACTCATCATTGTGATTTAAAATCTGGCCCCAGACACTCACTAGGCATGTGATCCTGAGCAAGTTACTTAAACTGTTTCCTTCCATTCCTCATCTATAAAATGATCTGGAGAAGAAAATGGCAAACCACTCCAATATCTTTGCTAAGAAAACCCCATATATGGTCACAAAGAATCAGACATAACTGACTAAAAAAAACAATAAAAACTATGAAATCAATTTAGATCACACATTTTCCAAAACACTATATGTTAAAATTTTCAGGGAATTCTTTGAACCTTCTAAATGTATAGAAATATAAACCAAGTCTTCATTTAATAAAAAAAATTGCAAAACATACTTTTGAAAAATATAAATTTTAAATACTGTAATATATATTGTATACTCTATTTGATTGTATGCTGTCATGTAATTAAAAAAAAATTATGTTTTTACCATCCAGGAAAGATTATGATAATCATTCAGATTCCTCCTTTATAGTATAACAAGTTTCTTTTTAGTAAAATTTTATATTTTGATTTTATAAAATTTTTACATGATTTTGTTCCTTTTTTGTTATTTGTCTTTATTTTGATCTGTGTCAAATCTAGGAGAAATAAATTCCATTGTGTGTTATTTATAAGAGAAAGATAAAATACAAATGATGTAAACTTATTGATATACTCTCAAAAGTAGGATTATTAAATAAACCAATGACAAAGATATAATGATCTTGATATACTTATAAAAAAATTCTGGGTTCTACATAATGTGGTAGAAATTATTCATTACTGATGTGCAATTCCTTTTTGGACAGATTATCTCCATATGGTTAGACTACTGATTTCTTAGAACAAAGATCAAATTTATTATAAAACAAGAAGCAAGAATAAAAATGCAAAACAATACAAAAATAATGTGGCACACAATGAAAAGAACACCAACCTGACTTATTAATTAAGTTTCTGATGCTGAAAAAATGGTAAAAAGGAGAAAGTATATTGATATGTTCTTTTGATTTGATTTTATGTAAATAAATGGTCATAACAAGAAGACCCAAAGAACCTAAGAGCCATCTTAATCAGCAGAACATTTGATCTCCTTCACAAAGAGAAACATAACTCAGTGGAATGAGTGGATGAGAACAATTTGTTCCAACAAACATGAAGGCAGCTGAAGCAAGCACTGTGGAGCTCTTAGAGCTTGGGCGTACATCAAAGATGCCAAGGTCATTCACTGCATATAAGACCAGACATTTATTTCACCACTGGACTTTGATGACTCTGGAAGAGCGAGTGAGGCTGATGACTTTGTACTTGAATCCACTTCACTGCCTCACTTGAATCCAATTCACATACAGGTCAAAATGTCACCCTGTGGTGTCACTGGTCCTCTTCAAAATGAAGGACAAACAACATGGCAGATAGTAACCACTACTTTACAATATATAAACTTATCTGTAAAATACCTTGGGAAAAGATGATGGAAGACTGTAAGCCTATAGAGTAATAGAAAGGAACAGTAAGATTTTCATAAATAATATTCAACATTATGCCACATCTTTACCATCATACAGCTGATTAAAAGATGAAAATATAGAAAATCCCACTGTGCTTATTATCTGTTGAATTTTTTTTTATTTGATTGGTTATAGCAACATATTACTTTAAATGCTCTTCTCTCTGAGGGAGTCTCCTATAATATTTTAAAATTATAAAATTCCTTAAAAAATAATAGCTAACAGTTTTGCTAAAACCCTAATTATTAATATTAATACTTGCCAAAAGAGTTCATCATTGTCATGAAGGAGATCTACTGCAGAGTCATAGCAACAATCTGCTAGCAGCTGGTCTAGGGGTGTAAGACCCACTAACAACCAGCGCACAGAAAGCTGCC
>CM053627.1:121563368-121600088 GCA_028646595.1 Phalanger gymnotis | reverse complement strand
TACATTATTTCATTTGATCCTCAGAAAAATCATAAGATATTATCTTCCTTTTTACAAATTAGGAAACTGAGTCTCATGTTACAGGACATGTCCATGTTTGTACATCTAGTAAAATGTCAGAGTGGAATATAAACTCAGGTCTCTCTGAACTCCAAATCCAGCATGCTTTTCCCTATCCAATGAAGTAATGTGTAAGTGATTGGAAAATTATGAATCTGTATGAAAATATAAAATATCATTTTTAGTATCCAGAATCATGCCTTGCCACAGCAGAAACAATGAATAAATATTGGTTCAATTACTGAATTAGAGGTGCTTTGAGGGAGATACGATAAAACATTACTTTGTGGATAAATGTTCTGCTATTAATCCAGGAGATTGGATTATGTGACCTAGTATTCAGTGTCTTCTCATAAACAGGTTCAATAAATTGTATGAGAAGTAAGTAAATTATCATCCATGTAAATATATGACTGCTTCATATATACAGTATTTCAGTAGGCTAATTTAAATAAAAATTTCTATATCTTTTAAGTAATATGATATTTGTCAAGATTCATGTCTTAGAGTCTTAGATAACATTTCATATTATTTCAGTAAAAGTACCATATCTTTTATTCAATCAAGAAATACTTACTAATTGGTAAAAGCACTGTGGTAGGCCCTAGGGATATAAATAGAGAATTCAATAATCCTAACTTACAAGGAGCTAATATTGTAACATGGAATGCAAAAAGCACACACACACACACACACACACACACACACACTATATCTATATATCCATATATATAGATACAGTGTGTGTATATACATATGGGATAAAGACAAATAAATTAAATGTATGCTAGTTTGAGAGGGAAATTAGAAAGTGATCAGGAAAAGCTTCATGTGGAATATGGTACCTCAGATGTGTCTTAAAGAAAGAGAAGGATTTTATGAAGTAGAAATGAGGAAGGAGTGGATTTCAGGCATGGGGGATAGCTAGCACAAGTGCACATAGAAGGGAGATGGGATATTGTATAGGAAAAAATGAGAGAAGACTTACACTGAGTGCAAGAGGAGGGTCTAATGTCAAATGAGGCTGGCAAGGTAGCTTGGGGACATGTTAGAAATGGTTTTAAAAACTAAACAGAAGAGTCTATAGATTGTAAGCTCCGTTAGAGTAGGGACTAGCTTTGGCCTCTTTTTGTATCCTGCCCTTAGCACACTTCCTGGCACATAGTAGGTTCTTTATTCATTTTTATCAAATGAATAAATGAATCTTAAAGGCAAGAAGAAGTCACTGGAATTGATTATCACTAGAAGAATCAGCCTCATCAATTCATGCAACATTTTCTTTGCCTTGAGGGTATGCTTAAGTTATTTATGTAGGAAAGTACTATATCCATGGTTAAGGAAAATTATTTTAGCAGTGTTTAGAATGAACTAGAATTGGTAGAGACAAGGCAAATGAAGAAGCTGTCACAATAATCTAAATGAGAGGTGATGAAGGTATAAATTAATGCGATAGCTATATGGGTAATGGAGAGAAATGATAGGATGTAAGAGATATTTTGAAGGTAGAAACAGCAAGATCTGTCAATTGATTCAATATGTGGGATGAGAGTGAAGTATCCAAAATAATGCTGATATTACAAACCTGAGATGCTGGGGAAATGGTGGTACCTGATTTGGAAATAAAGGCATTTGGAAGAGGAGAAGGTTTAGGGTAAAATATGAGCTTAGTTTTAGACGTGTTGAATTTAATATGTCTCTAGGACATCTAATTTGATGTATTCAGTAGGTAATTGGTAAAGCAGGAATAAAGCCTAAGAGAGAGATGGGGCTGGATGTATCGATTTGAGTCATTTGTGTAGTTGAGTTGACAAATGCTCTCATGTGTGGAGTGTCCTTTGTTCTGGAAGAGGGCTATGACATCAGGAAGATGATGTCTTGACTTGCAAGTGAATTGGATTTAAGTGAGAGAGGGTTGGGCAAAGTCAATAGCCTCATTTTCTCTTTTGGAGTCATCTGGGTCCAGTGGCCTGATATAGATCAGGACTACTAGAGATGGTCCAGGATGTAATGGGAGACCTTGACCTTAAGCTAAGGTTTTCTGGGTTCTCATTTTGACTGAGGCAACGCTCATAATAGCTGGCAAGATTACAGAGAGAGGGCAAAGACAGTATCAAGATAAGGGAAAGAAGGATGAGAAATTACAAAAGACTAGATTTGGTGATAACAGATCATCTGTAACTTTGGAGAGAACACTTTGATTTGAGGTTGGAAGCAATACTCCAAAAGGTTGAAGAATGAGTGAGAAGAGAAGAGGAGGAAACATTGGCTGTAGTAGCTTTGTTGAGGAGTTTGATTGAGAAAAAGGAAGAAATAAGTAGCTAGAGAAAAATGAAAGATGTGAGAATGGAGAGTTTGATTGAGAATGAGGTCACAACCTGCTGAAGAAGACAGATGAGACTAAGGGCACCTTTAGAAGAGTTGACCTGGGCAAAGAGAAAATCATGTTTTGGGGTTTTTTTGGTTAGAGACTGGGGCAAAGAAGGAGAGTGTGAGATGATGTCAAGTGGTTTTATGATGAAGAAAGTGGGATAACAGGGAGCTCATGTCAAATGGTGTGTTTTCTAGGTAAAAAGGCAAGGTACTTACCTGAAGTGGGTGAAGAGGGGTGAAGCTCAAAGAGGAAAGAGCAGATTTGCAAGAGTCTGTGAGAAATGAGATAAATAATCAACTAGGGAGGAATAAAAAGATTGCCTTGCTGAAGTGAGGGCATAGTTGACATTGAAAACAGGAATTTTTAAGTGCACATTTTGCTTCTACAATTGGAGGAAGGGGTGGGGGGGCTGGGGGTGATACATGACTTAGGTTAGGCAAGGGAGTATGAGATTTAAGGGCATATAATAATGAAGAGTTGGAATGGCTGATATTTCAATAAAAATTATTAACATTATTTTGTAGACATTCCCTTTAATTCCAAGAGAGAATGTCTGCCAATGCCAAAATGTGTGACATTTGATATTCTTTAAGTGATGCTTTTCAAATGTATATTTTTCAATCGTGTATTTCATAATGTGTATTTTTACTTGCCTTCTACTAGTATTCAACACCTTAGTAAAGAACATGCATTTATCCTTCCATTACAGTGAATGAGAAAGTGAGGCACCCTGAAAAAGATATAATTGATAATACATGATAATAACAGGTTAATAGTGAATCAACATTGGAATACTCAAAATCATTGCTCTTACGTTAGAAAAAAAAAACTTTATGAATTGAAATTTTGGCACATAACTGCTCTCTAGATTGTTTTACTGGAGACTTGAAAAAAATCCCAAGTCTAGAGGTATTTTATGTATGAATCCAATGCCATTAACTTCTTAAGTGACAGATAATTGCAAGTGTGATTATTTGGAACATAGCCTTGCTTTTTTACAAAAGAGAAGCTATGTAAATTATTTTTTTCTTCTCTGTTTGGTAATACATTGATTTTATGAAAGTTTCACACTCAGCTGAAGCTCCCCTTAAATCTTGCATTGCTAATTTTAAAAGAATGAATCATGAATTGGTTCTCTCAATAAAATATTGTTTCTCTCTTTCTTCCCAACAGTATGCTATCTGGCTAGTCCTCTGGGTTACATGGAATGTGTTTGTTATCTGCTTCTACTTGGAGGCTGGGGAACTCTCAAAGGTAATTTACTGTCTAACTTGTTTCAGTCATCAGCCCTGGGTTAGCAGTCAATTTCTAAAACTAAGCTGTCTTTTTATGAGCCCCTCCTGTCTTCAGATAGATGAGCCTCTCCCAGTAGCTACTTACAATGCACTATATTTTGGACTAACCTTGACAGTTCTTTAATTTAAGGTTATAGGTATATCACAGATTATACTTGTGAAGAAAAATGACACTCATGGATTTTTATCATCCTCATTCAATATAGATTCAAACAAATATTTTGGGCAATCAAGGACTTTAACAATGGTGTTGATTTCTGTTTTGGTTTTGCAATTCATATCTTAAAGGAAGAATAGAACCTTGATAGAAATCATTTACCTTTCCTTTGGCTTTCTTGGTTTCCTTTTCCCCCAATACATATTACCTATATTATAATGGAACAATTATATAACAAGTTGTCATAATTAAATGAATTGTTACCTGAGTTAGAGTATTTTTACTATAGAAATAAAAACACAAATAAAAAAAACTAAATCCCATTGGAAAATATTCTCCAAAAGATGTTTTTATTTTATACCCCCTCATGACTGATAAAGTTGATTTTCTCATTTGGGGCATATGATATGAGAAATCTCAGTTTTTAAAATCAGTATGAGTTTGTTCCTATGGGCTTCAAAATTCTATATATATTTTTTTCTATTTTATACTTTAAGAATATTTATACCTGCAATTCGGATTCTTGTGACATTAAGTGAAAATGAATTATAAGCTTATATGTTCATCTACAGTATTAGAATTTCTGTTGCATAATACAGTGAACAAAGAGTATCTATATATAATATTCTACATGTTATATTTTACACATATGTTTTGTGCTTTTCACTCTTCTTATTAGTAATGTCTTGGAAACAGTATGTTTGAATTGGATATTATACTTCTTTATGTTCTAATCCTGACTCTGCTCTTAGCTAGTTGTCTGATCTTGAATAAGATACAGCTTTCTGTGACTCAGTTTCCTCATCTTAAAAATGTGATTATGAGAACACATTTTCTAACGTACTTTTTAGACGTTAAATGTATCAAAGTTTCTAGGTTGTACAAATCTGCTTTGAATTCAGATTTATGTGACTTTAAATGTATACTGTGATAAAGATCAACACTAGAATATTTTAAAGCCCACTGACTGTACTTCTATTTATTATTTGCTTGTCACAGATACAAAGTTGATGTTGACATATGGAGGCATAGATTCATGGCATATTAGAACTAGAATAAATTTTAGAGTTTATCTAGTCCAGTGGTATCAAACTCAAAAAAAAATTAATTCCTCTGGGCCACATACCGACTTAGAAAATCACGAATTAATGTTTATATATTTTTTGAATTTATTTAATATTTTTAGTTTTCAGCATCGGTTTTCACAAGAGTTTGAATTACAAATTTTCTCCCCATTTCTAACCTACCCCCTACTCCAAGATGGTATATATTCTGATTGCCCCATTCCCCAGTCAGCCCTACCTTCTGTCACCCCACTATCACCCATCCCTTTTTCCCTTACTTTCTTGTAGAGCAAGATAGATTTCTATGCCCCATTACCTGTATATCTTATTTCCTAGTTGCATGCAAAAACTTTCTTTTTGAACATCTGCTTTTAAAACTTTGAGTTCCAAATTCTTTCCCCACCCAACCTCCATAAGAAGGCAAGCAATTCAACATAGGCCACATGTGTATCATTATGTAAAACCCTTCCACAATACTCATGTTGTAAAAGACTAACTATATTTTGTTCCTTCCTATCCTATCTCCCTTTGTTCGGTTTTCTCCCTTGATCCTGTCCCTTTTTGAAAGTGTTTGTTTTCGATTACCTCCTCCCTCTGTCTGCCCTCCCTTCTATCATCCCCCCTTTTTTATCTCCTTCCTCCTGCTTTCCTGTGGGGTAAGATACCCAATTGAGTGTGTATATTATTCCCTCCTCAGATGGAATCCTATGAGAGCAAGATTCACTCCTTTCCCCTCCCTGCCCCCTCTTCCCTTCCTACAGAACTGCTTTTTCTGGCCACTTTTATGTGAGATAATTTACCCCATTCTATCTCTCCTTTTCTGCCTCTCTCAATATATTCCTCTCTCATCCCTTAATCTGATTTTACTTTTTTACATATCATCCCTTCATATTCAACTTACCCTGTCCCTCTGTCTATATATATATATATACACACACACACACACATATATATATATACATACACACACATATATGTATGTGTATCTGTATACATACACACACATATATGTATGTGTGTGTGTATATATATATATATATAGCTATATATATATATATGCATTCCCTTTAGCTACCATAATACTGAGGTCTCATGAATTATACACATCATCTTTCCATATAGGAATGTAGACATAACAGTTCAAAGTCTGAGTCTGAACCTGAGTGTCTTTTCACTGCCTGGATATGTTCCCAGCCAACTGCTTGACCCTTGAGTTTTTTGTCGGGGTATGACTGCTTGTAGAGTAGAGAGTACTTTGTCCCAAGCTTGAGGGTTTGTGGTGTTGTTTTCTGAGCTATTTCTACACAGCCAGCTCTGCCACACCAGTGCTCCTCCTCCACCAAGAACCACCAACCTGAATCAGGACTCAGATCTAAGCAGGCTCTGCACTCCTGCTCTGATCTACCACTTAATTCCTCCTACCAAGTGGGCCTCAGGCCAGAAGCAACTGCAGCTGTAGTTCTGTAGCTGCATCACCTCCACTTCCCCCAGGGTGGTGCCCAAACCTCAAACTCCTTTCACTCTGTCCCCTGCAGTTTTTCCCACTAACCTTTGTTGTCTTTGGTGTTTGTGGCTTAAGAAGTGTGGTAACTGCCACAGATCACTAATTCAGGGTGCTAAGGCTCCTGGCTCCTGGTCTGGTTGGTCCAGGAGCAGTCCACGCTGAGCTCTGCTCCACTCTGCTCCCACCTCTGTGCGATAGACCTTACCCAGTGACCATCTAGGCTGTCCTGGGCTGGAGCCGTGCTTCCCTCTGCTATTTTGTGGGTTCCGAAGTTCTAGAATTTGTTCAGAGCCTTTTTTATAGATGTTTGGAGGGTCCTGGGGGAGAGCTTTAGGCCAGTCCCTGCTTTCCAGCTGCCATCTTGACATTGTTTATATTGCGTTTTAATAAACATTTCTAGATTATATTTTAATCTTATTTGGGCCTTCCTTGGGAGTTTTATAGGCATAAAGTGTTGAGTTTATCATCTCTAAATTCTAGTCCATCCCTTTCATTTCACAAGCAAAGAAACTTAGAATTGATATCCAAGGTCATTCTCCTAGTTAGTAGCAGCTTTGATATTTGATTTTGTTTCATGAGACCTAATATATTAGTTTTTCTATCCTACCAGGAACAAAAAGATTTTTCAAATTTAGATGATTCTTTAACACTTTGATACTAATGAACCTAATTAGGATAAAGGCTTTTGAACAATTACATAAATAACTTTGTAAATAGAAATAGAAAAAGAAACATAGTGAATAGTTTTATTATTTTTTTCTCTATTGGCCACAATAAAGAGAAACAAGAATTGGACAACCAGAACGCTCCAGTAGTACTTAGTGATATCAGAAGAGAGGAAGGCCTCAGAACATTGGATAGGACTGCATTGTGTGAAGTTATAGGTAGCCAAGAATTATCCAGGATGAACAGGCATGGATGGCTTATGATCTATGTCATTAGAAGGAATTTCTCCATCTTTGAGAAGAGTCCCATTTGAGTTTTTTTTAAAGTCATTTGCCATTTCTGAATCTTTAGTTCCAATTCTACTTAGACTATGAATTGATTGAAAGAGGAAAGGACATAGAGGTGGATAGTAGCATTATTGCTAAAACTCTGCCCTCTACTATCATTCCAGGAGGAAGTAATATTATATGTCACCACCTGTAAAATAAATTGTAACATGAACAAGTAATTATCATATACCAAATGATCTTGGTATTGCACAATGTCAAGCAGCTAGAAATGGTCAGGATTTGAGCAAGTTTGCTTATTTACGATTTTGATTGACATATATATGTATGTATGTATGAATAAAGATAAAATGAGTTGGAGTTGTTGTTTAGTCATTTTCAGTTATATCCAATTCTTCCTGACCGCATTTGGGGTTTTCTTGGCAAAGATACTAGAGTGGTTTGTCATTTCTCTCTCCAGCTCATTTTACAGATGAAGAAACTGAAGCAAACAGGGTTAAATGATTTGCCCAGGGTCTCAACTATCAGAGATTGCATTTGAACTCAGATCTTTCTGACTCCAAGCCCAGAGCTCTATCTGCTGCATCTCCTAGCTGCCCCTTTCCAGAGAGAGATAAAATGAATAGAAGACATCTTACAAAATAGAAGCCTTCCTTAATTTAGTAAGAAAAAAGTCGATGCCTAAAAAATTAGGAGCATCTCTAATCTAAATGGGTTTTATCTTAATTTGCTATTAAAAACCTAGAAACTCTGCTTTGTAAAATGGCTCCATTAAAATGCCTCGAAAGTAATATTGTATGCAGTATTTCACAGCTAAGATAGCTATGGTCTATTGAAAGATAGTTTGAAATATCTCCTAAACTGCAAGGAGAAAAATTCCACACATCATTCCTGTACAAAATTTGCTCCAATCTAAAGCTGGTGTAGTAAATATTGAATACCTTTAAATAGCCATGATTTCAATGATTTGTATATTGTGTATTCTCTCCAGTGACATAGATCACATTTTCTTCATACCATAAATGCCTCCATTATATGTATACTTTTATACTTAATAGCCAGTGTAGCACAGTTCAATTCAAAGAAAACTGGTTTTGAATCAAGAGGACTTGGTTTCAAATTCTGCTCCTACCATCTGTGTAAACCTAGATAGATCACTTTACTTATCTGTAAAATAAATGATAGATTTGGACTAAATATCTCACGTAGGTCTTGCTCTCTCAAGATCCTCTAAGCAATAAGTCAAGGATTCTATGACTTCATCATGGATATGGTTCTGCCAACAAGGCAGCACTCCTCTGTGACATAGTTAAAATTTGGAAGATTCTGTGACAGAAAAATAATATATCATTTGTTGCCAATTAAGTCACTAGCTTTTTCCAACTTAGCTGGACTACTCCTCAGATAACAACCATATGGTTCAGGACTTCTATTTAGTCAGTGTGGGGAACTCTTAATATAAAATTTCCATCTACAATCAAGATTGACAATTTGTGTATGACTTCTAATCTCAGAAAGTTGCCTGATTCACTGAGGAGTTTAACAAATTGACCACATTCACAAAACTGATAGATGTCAAAAACAAAATTTGAGTCAAAGTTGTCCATACTCAAATGTTAACTTTCTCTGCCTTATACAATGTTCCCTTACATTTATTTATTTATTTACATTTTCATATTATTTTAATAAAAGGACCTAAATGTACTTAGGGTCACAGGAGATGGGAAAATGGGGTAATAATAAAATCATAATACTTATTACATACCCATGTATTTGTGCATACACACACACACACACACACACACACACACACACACACACCATGTTTGCTTTAAAAAATGATAGAGAAAACAGAAAATGTTATCAGACCTGTGATGATGCTCCTGGGTATTCATTCTTATTAAGCAAAACATGTCAGTGCCTTAAAATGTACTACACCAGATAGACTCAAAATAGAAAATACCTAATAACTTTTGGGAAAGTAAAATATTAGCCTGTACTTTCCACTCAGGATTTCCTAGAAGGTTCTGACCCACAAGGGACATTTTGGCACAGCATGCTCTTAGAATCATTTGATAAAATTTCATCTTAATAATAAATGCCGTGTGTGTGTGTGTGTGTGTGTGTGTGCGTGCTTATGATAGTGGGAGAAAGTGTTAGTGAAATAAAGAATTATTTTATTTCTTAATAGAGTGAAGTGACACATCTTAGGAATTTAGAAAAGCCACCATCCTTCTTTAGTGCAAATCCATCCATTTTGCTATTAATACCAAATAAGTCAAAGGCACCAACTTCTTTCCATTAGCAAGTAAATCATCCCTAAGAGTCTTTTGCTTCTTGAAATTAGCTATAAGGGACAGAGGCCATGAGATGGGTTTACAACTGCTCTTTATTTGAGCCAAAGGAATCTGTAAAGAAGTTGACATTTTTAGTACCGTGAGATTATCACCTGCTTAAAGGACTGGAGGAACTAACGGATTACCACTAAGCATCACTGCAGAGCTGATTGGGGTCTTTACAAGTGGTCAGGGGAGGTGAGGATGAATAATGGAGACTAGGCAGATTCTTTTTGTAGCAATCACTGAATGTCTTTTGCTGAAATCTGGCTCCATATGCATCTAAAATCAGTAGGATTTGTTTTACTTCAATGCCAACAAAGAAAAAAGGGGAAAAATGCCTAGGGGTGTGGGGACGATGGTGTTGGGAACAACTAAAGCTCCCGTGGACATATGGTTTTATGATTGGGATCATACACGGGCACAGCACGCCCTGCTGCAGAATCGTCTTTCTTTATGGCATTTCTCTGATCCTTTGCTTCACTGTTAGCCCCTACACCCCTGGCTGTCAGGCAAGCCTTTCAGCAAGGTACCATGACCAATGAAAGGAAATTGTTCAGGCGGCTCGAAGAGAACAGACAGGATTGCTTCTTAAAGCTCACGTTTTGCTTCCACACAGGAAAAGCCCATACAGCCTACCAAAGATGAATTCGTGACCTAATTTATACATCTCTGCTATCCCCCCATAATCCATTTTGTTCAAAGAAATTCCACAGTAGAATGAGTTTTAATGACATTTTCCTTTTTTGAATAATCACCAGAAAAAATTGTCGAGTAGATATTTACCCATATTGGCTAAGTGAGGTGAGCTAGCAAGCCCTGGAAGTGCCAGTTTACCTTAAGAAAAAAGAAAATGGCTGTATTAAAATTTTATTTGAACACTCACATTCTCTCCACTCCAAATTGTGGCAGAAATGAAGTGATTAAGTGCCCATATGCTCAAAGAGAGAAAGTCAAGGTAGGGGCTTCCTGCTGAAAGCGGCCTCTAAGTCTTGGAGATTTGTAATAGTATAGCTGCAAGCGCATTAAAGAGTCTTGTAACACATCCTGCTTAGTAATGGCCCCTTGGCAATGAAGTAGTTAATAACATCTGCTCTGCCTTTCATTTTACAACCTAAAGCTGGTCTTAGCAGAGTCCATGAAAATTTAATCATTTTCTTTTAACAAACAATCTAAAGGATAACTCTAAAGGGCAAAGTTATATGTGTTTTTTCCCTTTTCCCACTCTAAGGGTTTCAGAAAGGTAAGATTATAACATTTAATTCTTTAGTTGCTGTGTCTGCCTTATATCCCTTAAAGTAATATAGTGACAGAAGTGATCAAGTGATCAATGGTGAACGGAAAGTGCATAGATAAATGAAAGCATGAAATAAGAATACTGAAACTATATCTATTAATGATCTATAAGATATAGAATGGGAAAAAGATGTTTTCTCCCACCAGTCCCAAGCTACTGGTTTCCATATGAGTTGCATTTGTTGGTATAATTAGTGTAGGTTGGGTTTATGTATGTCAAGGAAGTTTTGCATTTGCAAACAATGAAGTGTGTTTGAGAAACTGCTACCTAATAAATGTGGGAAGAAAGAAGGATAACAAGTGTTTTGGAGTCTTCCCTTTGTCTCTATTGCACCAGCTCTGCTTCTTATACCAGTGGTCTCCAAAGTAGGTTCACTAGCCTACTAGGGGAATGACTCAAAGGAGAATGTGATTAGCCACTTGGAAGGCTCTACAAAGATAGATTGAATTCCACTGTCCCCTTGATACCCACCCTATGGGCTTGTCTCCAACATGTTCATATTTCATTGTTCTGCCCATTACTTCCTCTACTAATCAACCCAATTTCTCCCATTCAGCCCCACTTGGTCCCAAAAGAGCAATGATGATATGCCCTTGACCCTGGAATCTTCGGCTGCCACAGGTGCTTTTGGAATCATACCCCACATCAGTATTCTGTGCCTGTAGCAGGTGCCTATTTCATAATTCTGGGAGCAGTGTCTGGTGAATCAGAATGTCTCATCCCACCCACCATCCAATTTCATTTTTGTTTGGTGAGAGTGAGCAACCCAACATTAGTAGGTACAGAATGAATCTCGAATCTCTTTGCTTTTTGTTTTCTCCAAATCCTATCCCTCTTCCAACATTGCTATTACCACTGAGTACTATTGAAGGCAGTGCTATCCATCTACTTGACCAGTTTCACAACCATAACGTCATCCTCATTCTCCCTATCCATATCCAATGAGTTAGCATTTCTTGTCATTAGTCATTACTAAGTCCACAATCAATGAACCTAAGTGCATACTACGTGGTACACACTGTTTTAGACACTAGATATACAAATATAAACACAAGCATAAAGGTATATAAATTGAAACTCAAGGTGCTTACATTCTATATTTCTCAGTCTATGTTTCTTCATATCGGTTACATTTGCACCAATTCATTCAACACCTTGTTCAGGTCCTCTGCACCTCTTGCCTGGCCCTGGTTTCCTGATAAGTCTGCATGCTTCAAGTCTCTCCCCTTTCAATCCATTCCCTACATTCTCTACCAAAGTGATCTTCTTCAAATGTGCCTCCAACAGCTTTACTCCCCTACTCAATAAACTTGAGAGGTTCTCTATTGAGTCTTGGATCAAATATAATTTCATCTTAATCTCTTCCTTTTAGGTGTATTTATGTGTACGTTTTATGCTATACATGATGATTAGACCACTAATATATGTATGTAATTTATAAAAAATATGTAATCATTTACTGATAGGATTATATGACCAATTAAGTTCAGACACAACTGCATAAGACAACCCACAGATTGCTTTTAAAAAATTACCATTTAAAGCATCAGCCAACTTGGTGTGGAAATTTACTATTAATGTAACTGATTGTTTAAAGAATATACATTTTTAGCAGAGTCTGTAAAATGAATGTCATTCTGACAATTCCCTCTAGTTATTGAGTTCCCTTACTAACAAAATAAAATTGAGGTCAGTGGAGGGTATTACCCTGTGCCTGTAGCAGGTGCCTATTTCATAATTCTGAGTTTAAAGTTATCACATCTTTCTAACCTTCAGTTTCCTCATCTGCAAAATGGAGGTGATAACATTTACATGAGAAGAATCACAACATAGTGGATAGATGCCAGGCCTTAAAGTCAGTAAGAACATTTAACTTTAAGAACATTTAACTTCTGTCCCTGACATATACTAGCTGTGTGACCTTGTGTAAGTTTTAAATCTCTCATCACCCACAGGCAAACTTCTCAGTCTATAAATTTCCTATGAGCTCCAGATTTGCATTAGTGGAAGGAGTTGCCACCCTGGGAGTACTCAATACCAGTAAAATCACATGTCTGTGACCAAAGAAAAATATCTTACATACCTACATCACATGACTTTGGCAGCTGAATGAAGGATAGCTTGGCATGGAGAGAGGATTGAGTCTGGCAGACCCATCAACAGGCTCTTGCTATCATTCAAGCATGAGGTGATGAGGGCATCATGATGAAGGTGGTGGCGGTATCAGAGGAGAGAAGAGAGTTTATTTAAGAGATGTTGCAAAAGTGCAATTAACAAGACTGAAAACAGATTGGATATGGCAGGGGGTTGGGAGGGGGAGAGATTGTAAGGAACTGAGGATAACACCTAGTTTGCAAGTATTGGCAATTCAAAATATGTTGGTGCAAAGTTATGAAGAAGAAAGGGGGTAAAGATAAATTCAGTTTTGGACATGCTGAGCTTAAGATGTATGTGGGATAGCTGGTTTGAGATGTCCAATACGCAGTTGGTGATATAAGACAGAAGGTCAGCAGAGAAGTCAGCCTTGGATAAGTAGATTTGAAAATCGGCTTGGAAATAATAATTGAATTCATGGGAGCTGATGATATCACCAAGCAAAACAGCAGAGAGAAAGAAGAACAGAGGGCCTAGAACAGAGGCTGGTGGGACACCTATGGTTAGCAGGTATGACTTGGATGAAGATCCAGCAAGGAAGATTGAGACGGAGCAGTTAGATAATTAGGAGGAGAGCCAGGGGAGAGGAGTATCACAAAACACTAAAAAGAAAAGAATAACAAGGAGAGGTGTTGAGTCTCAGCTGAGGGTGGAACTTCTATTAATCAACTGATAACTTTTTCAATAACCTTGATATTACCTCAATTTGATTAGCAAAAGAATAATTATGTAAAAATCTACGACAACATATTGTAAACAGCGCATTGTAATGAGCAGCAGTTAAGATTGCTTAGTTGTAGTTTCCACACTGGGTTAGTTAATGGTTTAAATGTCAGGGTTGCATATAAAAATCACAAGGCAACCTGCAGGTTGTTTAATTTTGAGCATATTACCTTCCTGGGATGATGTTTTAACAGATGTCCTGTTAAGATAACAGAGGAACAAAATTAGCTTGCAACTCAAAGCATCTGCTTAACTTTGTAGGTAAATGCCTTTGAGCATTAAATCTAACCAGGGTTGTTGGATTAATAGGTGTGAGAATGTTTCCAGTAAATGATTTTTTTTGGCTTTCTTACTCAGGGCAGATTTGACATGCTTGATCATATATCTAATAGAAGGAAATCGGAAACAATATTGGCAACCAGCAGAGCTGAGTTATATTGAGGGTACATTCACAGGGTAGCTACAATACAATGTACTCATAGTTATCTTGACTTGCAGCAATTCTTTAACTGTAAGTTGCCTACCAATTAGAAGAGAACAAAGTATAAAAGAAGCAGTTACTTTCAATTTTAACTGTGCCTTTGTCGGCAAATATATTTCCCCTTGATTTCTGTTCCATAAGGAGGCATGAGCAAAGAAGTTTTTGCTATCATGATGGTTTGCATAAATCTGTATTTCATGAAACTAGGCAACTCACCACTCATTAGAGATTATTAGCATACAACTCTTAGTTTCTTTTTAGTTCAAGTGAATCTGAGTCTGCAGAACTTAGAGCTTTCCGGATATTTACATTACTATGTGAGAAATTCCAGCTCCTAGAATGAGTACTTAACTCTGTGCTTGGTACAGAGTAAGACTGATAAATCATTGTTGACAAGTCATGCTCCTTTGCTTGGAGACAAGGGGTAGGATGGGCAGAGGAGAGAGGTGAGACTTCATTGTGTCTAGGTACTAGAAAATTGAACCGTAATTATGCAGGCTATAGGTAATGGCTATTGCCGGCCATTGCTTCAACATCAAAGCAATCAACTTTGAGCATTTGCATTTTTGTGGTTGCACAAAGAAATATTGATAAGGGTTCTACTCGCTTTCTTTGAAATCATGTTTGTAGAGACATTCATAATTGAGTAATGATGTTAATCATTATACTCATCGATATGTAATACTCCCGTAGATCTATGATCTCATCAATTCAGATGTTCCTTTCACTGAAACATACTACAATCATCCCATGCCTACCTCCCAAATGACTAAAGGTCTTCATCACTGTCTCCAGACATCAAGAGGTGCTCTGACAGTCTTCCATTTCTGTCATACATTTCACTGATGACATCCTTTCTCTTATTCTTTTCAAAAATTTTTACTTTATGGAACATAACATGCACATCAATATTATTGTATTATAAAAATATGATTATACATGAAACTGCAAATCTATTATGTACAAATTGTATTCTTTTTAAATATATAATAAAGTCATCAGGTAATTTTTTCCCTTTTTTCTTCTCCCTGACATAGAGATGACAATGATTAGACAAAAATATACACACATATACACACACATATGTGTGTGTATGTGTATAAAATCATTCTATACATCTATTCATCAGTTCTTTCTTTGGATACAAATAGCATCTTCCTTCATATGTCCTTTGTATTTATTATAATCAAAATGACATTCACTCAAAGTTGTTGTTAAAACAACATTCTTCTTTGGTATTCCTTACTGGTTATATGACATGGTCTAAACACATATATGGATATATCTACATTCTTAAATATAAGAATATATAAGTAAATCTATATGTGGATATTAATACAACACACACACACACACACACACACACACACACACACACACAAACAGAAACATGCAAGAATGTGCTGGCAAATGTTTAATAATTTGCTCTCCAGGGGAAAAATGCATGTACAATACTTTAAAGTTTAATCTGCATTACTAACATTTTCTCCATCACTCTCTTAAGTCTATACAATCAAGTTCTAATTGGTAGTATTTTCTAATTTTTGAGGTCTAAATTTTCACACTGAAAATTAACAATCACTTCTTGGTAGCCGGTTTGAACTGGCTCCAGCACACCCTTGCCAAAGGACGCTGCCGAGACATATGTATCCCTACATCAATGAAGAAAGCTGAAAATCACTAAAATGCAATCACTAGTGTGGGGAAGTCTCAGTGTGGTTACTTCCTCCACTAACAAAGATCAATAATTTCTCTGTAATTTATAGTCTTAGAGAGTTACCTACCACTTATGGTTAAGTGAAGTAAACAGAGTCCCACAGAGGGACTGTCTGGTCAGAGGCAGGATTTGATCCCAGGTATTCTCAACACTGAGACTGGCTCTCACTCTCCACTATGATATACTATGTTTCCCTAGGAATAACATGATTGGAAATATTTGTTTACAAAAATCTCCTAGAAAGCTGTTACATTTTATTATTTTCTGCAAATATGAAAGCTACTACCGAGACCATATTTTTTTTTAAAGCTCTTGAGGAAGGGAGTATTTTCATTTTTTTCATTGGCTATTCAAGAAAATGTTGAGTTAATCTTTCAGTGAACTCTTCAAATTATAAGGAAGAAGAAGAAAGTAAAAAGTGTAGATACTAGTGAACAAAGTTGTCAATCCAGAGAGAAATTCATTTTTGGAATGTGACCATTACCCAATTCTGGTCATAATCCCTCACTATGAATAATAATATACTAAAAGATTACACAAAATAAAGAATCTTTCCCTCACAGAATGGTCTATGTTCCTATTGAATTTGAACTCTCCAAATTCATGTAGTAAAATGTGAGATGAATAGAGATTAACTGTCATTTTTTTTATTACAACTAGTACTGTTATTTAGGCAATGAAAATAACAGCACGCAATTTATTACTTGCTGAAAACACACTGGGAATCATTAATTCAAGCTTTTAGGTACAATTTTTGTATTTGTTAACTAAACTCTCCTTTGTATTCTTTCTCCCAATGTTTAGCATGCTAAGAGCTCTTTGATTTATTCAACTAATAGGAACCCTACTCTGCTCTTAGAATAAAGAAACAAATGGCCAAAAATAAAGTTCTATCTTATTTCTCTCCTACAAAGATCCTTGACTTCTCCTGTGTGGATACTTCCTCCATTGCTAAAGATTACAACCCTTCTCTAATTTTGATCAATTGCCTTCCAGATTTGTCATCACTTCTCAGCCACCAAAGCTGTGAAAGTTCTCTGAACTTTGCCCAAAATGATCCATGGCTGACAGATATACGCTCCATCAAACAATGCTGAGCATAGATTAGAAGCCTTTGCAGCCTGTTAGGACTTGGTAGCCAGAACTTGTGCTCTCTTACCATATAGCCTTTGAGGACCAAGTGTCACTGTGCCATGATGAGGCAGGAGAATAGAACTTTAGTAAAGGCAGAGCATTAATTCAATAAATAATAAATAATAAATTCAATAAATAATAAATAATTCAATAAAGTTACCAATCCTAGTTTAAAACCACCCCTCCGTATTAGATGATCAAAGATATTAATTATTTTTAAATATAAAGTATTGTGAAAATTTGGATAGAGTGGTAAAAAACCACCAAGCCATCACCTAGTTAGTGGCCACTTCTGTAAGAAGCCTCTATGCACGTAGCTAGTCTTCAAAAGACACAGTGTCACTGAGATGGAATTTTTAGATAATAGCAGCTACCATCCCATGTGCCTGCCCATTCCTGTCTATAAAATGCTAATGAAAATTGCCCATGAATACATCAGTGGCACCTTTGATGAATATTTAGGAAGGGTACAGTTGGATTTTCACAGACTTTAAAATCAGATTATTTCTTCGTTGTCTCACAATCGATTGAGGTATAATCAATCAAGCAATAAGCTTTTATTAAATGCCTACCATGTGCCATGTACTACCTAGGTAGAGTGGATACAAAAACAATGCTGATATAATTTAAAAAGCTCACATATCAGAAAAGAAAGCAATTATATATAAAATAAATACAAGGATTATTTTCTTTGCAGGGGTGGGGGAGGTGAAGTTCTAAGAGCTGAGGGAGAAGGTGGGAAAGGAAGTCTCAGGCATTTGAGATAGACTGGGAATTCCAATAGATATAAATACTGAGACAGTGAATTTTTCAGGATGGGGTACGGGTGGGGAGCAAGGGAATGGAATTTCCCTTGTAAATTGTAAAATAGTGAAAAGTCCAGTGTTAAGATGATGAGTTTGTGCTTTGTCTTTTTGCTCTCTGATTATAGAATAGCATTTCACTTAACTTATTAAAATGTCCCCTTAAAGTCTGTCCCTAATCAAAGTATCTCCCTGTGCATATATTAGGATCATGTAAAATTCCATGACAGATGTTACCAGGGAGATAGCTTTGTTCAAAGATCTGCTAATACTAGCGTCAAGCAGAGCATCAAAAAGATGGCTATATACTCGTCAGCAATGTCATGGGCAATTTCACCCTCAGAGTCCTGATAGAAGAAGTATGCTCTGTCAATGTAAGAGTTCTATAGACGATTCTATGTTTTAGAAGCATCTTATTGGTAAAATCAAGGTCCAGAAAAATACAATGTGGTCCATTGTCCCTCAAAAGAGAGCATCTTGGCAGTTCATTTTGGAAATAGAAAATGAAAGAAGAGTATAGCATAGCCATAGATTATGGCACATTGATGGATATCACTGAGTCCACCAATTTTTATATTTTGAATAGATGCTATTAATAAATGGTGATATGTGCTCATATTTGGATGTGAAGAAGGTAGAAGATTTTGGAAATTGAACAGTACTTTTACTTATGCCAAGCTTCTTCCTTTCATGAAAATATCTGTGAACTCAAAAGATCATATATTTAGGGCTGATAGAGACCTTAGAGATTATGTGGTCCAATACTTTTATTTTGCATGTACCTAGATGGTGGTGGAAACTCATATCCTTGGGAAGATGGAAATTTCCTACTTTACTGAGTGCTGGAAGGACTTAGCCCCTCCTACTTCTTAAGAGAGTGTAAAGAGGAGAGATTCCCTCATGAGAAGCAATGCCATGAGATGAAGAGAAAATGGGAAATAGGATGAAAGGGAACGAAACCAACCCGTTCCATCATAGCCTAGGTATGTCCACCACTATCATTGCATCCAGATATGCATGTACCACTTCCTCAACTAGCCACCACCACCAAAAGGATAGTTAAAGGTAATAAGAGAGCCCTGCACCAAAAGTGAGAGTGGTAGTACTGACTCAGCAACAAGCTCACTGTAGACCAAAGAGAGGAGTGAGAGACTGAGAGTAGCAAAAGACACATAGAGTAGTTGCTGTGGAAGTGGAAGCAAAGCTGAAATAATCATGCAAACACTAGAATCTGGAACCTAGACCCTGATTTTGCTTAGTTTACCCAAAAGGGCAGAGATGATAATTTCATTTCCTCTCTCCCTTTTCCCTCCCTAGGAGAAGATATATTCTTTTCAAATTTTATCTTTGATTCCGTTTTTTACATTTCCTCATTTTGCATTTTCTCATTTTACATTTCAGTTCTCCATTTGAAAGCTAGATTAAGATAAATCTTTGGATAACCATTGCTTTGCTGGTCTGCATGTATTTCATTTGCTTAACAGCTACAATCAAAAGAAGATGTTTTATACTGCATATACTATGTATGTATTTCTATCACAGAAGAGGAAGAGAATGAAAAAGGAAGAAAGAGAAAAAGAGGGAAGGAGGGAAGAAATGAGAAACAGAGACACACACAGACAGACACACGCACACACAGATTTTTTTTCTCAGTCATTGTGACTTTCTCACCTGGTGAACCAAAGAGATTTTATTGATTCTTTTTTTATTATTATTATAACTTCTCAGAAGCAGAGAAGATCAAGGACACTGAATCTTGACTATCCTGGGCATAGATTAAGCCCAATGACTTTCTGGCAGACTGCAGTCTAGTGAGCAAGGTTGTGCCTCAGGCCATTTACCTGTTTCCACAGTTCCTTCCCAAATCGGATTTAAAAAGAAGCCCATCCCCCTAGTGAGGTGGAGTAAAAGATATAGACTAAAGGGAATGTCACAGTCCTAATGGAGGAATTAGGAATAATTGATACTGTCCACATATAAGTGTGGAGGCTAGATAAGAGGGAGTAACTAGTTTTCCCGCTCCCCAGTTTTTACCTTCTATTCCACATACTGCTAGAAGGACAGAGCTATGGTGTATAGCAACCTGGTCTCTTTAACTCTTATAGCTTATCCCAAGGCCTTTATCACATCTTCTGATATAATTGCTTTCACAAATTTTCCCCCTACTGTCTGCTTTTAATAGGTTTTTTTTTTCTTTTCCTGGATCCTTACTTCATTATTCTTGTCTTTTTTTTTTTATCCCTATCAGCCAATCCACCTGCGGCATTTTTCTAATCCTTTCTAATTTACTGTTTCTAATACCTATGGAACTTTATAAGTTTGTTATGAGGTTGAAAGGAGATAATAAAGCACTTTGCATATTTTAGATGTCATATGAGGAGTAAAGTCTTAGAACCAATATTTGAGTTCACGTCCTAAGATTTCATATACTGGAACCTATCCTAAGATAAGATCATACTGTAAATAATAGTATTCACAAGTTTTCAATAGGAGTATTTAATATACTTGAGAAAAGAAACTCTTTGTAAGCATTTTAGAATTTTAGAATCAATTATTCAATAGTGACCACAAATACATTAAAGCAACTGTTAGATGATTTTTCTGTTCTTTTCTCCCAGCAACTCCCACCCCATCTTTATCTTCAGAGTTCAGAGCCATTAAAGACTTTTGATGTTTTTGTAATAGAAATCTGGCGATGATGTGCTTGATACATTAGAAGGTGGGAGGATTAGACATTTGCTCGGGGATATTTGTTGCTTTGTTGGACTAAAAAAAAAAAAGGTTATTCAAGGTAACTATCCAAAAGATATTTATTCAGATCGAGGCAATAAATAAAAAAAATATATATTTTTTTAAATGAATGCCTTCTTTTTGGGTAGCAAAGGATACAGTCCATAATTAGTCCATAGCTCAATGAATATTATATCATTAAATACAAAACAATGCAAAGGAAATGGGACATATGCCGCATTTATATCTCTTTTCTGGTTCACAATTGCTAACATATTGTAATCATCTAATTTATGTTGTAATTTAGGTTTGCTAATTAAAATTAAAGATGACACCCTGCCCTCTGGTCAACTTATTTAAAATATTTAATAAAGCATAATATTAGTACCTTTCGATATGACCTATAAACTAAGAAGGAGGTAAAAGGGTGAGAATGACTCACAAGCACGGACAGTATGTAATTTGGTTTTTCTTCATTACCGTATGTAATGTGCTGGAGGAATAAGGACTTAATGATCATTGCAGGACTCCTGAGTTTGGGGGAGTGCTCATAGCTCCCACAGTAGATAAAATTATGGAAATTAGGAGATTTTTCATAAACTGACATCTTCTGATTCTGTGCTGAGAGCAGTTGCAGTGGGGTAAATTGTATGGTTGCTATAGGGACTCTTTTTTTATTCTGCACTTATGATGAGAAAATCTCCAGTGACAGCTTCTCAAACCTTTGATTTGAATCACAAGTGAGAATTAGTTTGGTGGTCTCAATTAGTCCCCAGAAAGAAACCAATATCACACAATTTGGCACATATTGCAATTGTAGATGATGAGATCCCTAGACTGGAACACTGAATTTAGTTAGTACTGAGGTGTGCTGGTATAGGGAGGCCTTATGGGGCTTCAGAGCCACAGCCTGTACACGGAAGGACTCCATCTCCTGCACTGTGGTTTTATGAGCACTAAAATTAATCCATTAAACACTTTTTATAACCATCCCACATTACTTCCTTTTTTTACTCATTTATATAGTATGTTAACTGCGACATCATAGTGTGCTGTATAATGAGACCAATTCTTCTTGTCTTTTCGCTCCTTCTTTTCCCCTTCCCAAGCAAGAAAACATAGCTTAGTTTAATTTTGCCAAATAGCTATAGCTGCTGAAAATTTTTTCTCTCTAAATTTCCCCTTCTCCAAATTGCCTGGAGGCAAAACTTTATAAAGATAGCAATAGTATCATCTAATTGAGATAATGGATGTGGCAGCCAGACTTACAAAATGTAAACTACTCTATCCGGGTAAGTAATTAATTGCTTGTGAAAATAATGAGAAGGAGCCTTTGCATTAATATACTTACTACTCATCCAGAAAAGATCATTTGATTTTTCTCTGACTGACTCAGGGGTTCACTAACTTAGTCTGATCACACATCTGATTAGTTACTCTGCTGTTCAGGAACCTACGTTGCCTACAGTGATCAAAGGCAAAACACTTTACTTCCTTAGCTTGGATCCAACTTTTCCTGCCTTATCTCAAGCATTTACATCTGTGACTCATCTTGTTCCCCACTTTAGGGAAAATGTCTTCCCAGTCCTCCTAGATACCGATGCTCACACCTTTAAGGTCTCTAAATGGCATAAATCTAGGAAGCCTTTTCAGATGCCCAATTCAACAGTGACCTTTCCCTAATCTGATATTATATCACATCACATTGTCTATATTTCTATTACGCAGTTATTTTCTAATTTTATCACACTTATATGTCTTATCACTGTTGTTATTCAGTCCTGTCCAACTCTTCTGACCCCATGGGGTTTTCTTGTAAAGATACTGGACTGGTTTACCATTCCTTTCTCCAGTGAATTAAGACAAACAGGGTAAATGACTTGCCCAGGGTCACACAGCTAATAAGTGTCTGGCAATGTATTTGAACTCAGGTCTTCCTGACTCTGGGCCTGGTACTCTGTTGACTGCACCAACTTGCTAACATATAGTATCATGCTTAATAAATGTTTACTGGTGGATTAGTGGAGTTGCCTGAGGGCAGCAAGAGGTTAAATGACTTGTCGCATCATATAATTAGTATGTAATGAAGGCAGAAGAGCAGCTATGTAGTGAAGTGGACAGAGTGCTAGCCCTAGAGTCAGGAGGACCTGAGTTCAAATCTGGCCTTATAAACTTTTTAGTTGTATGACCCTGGAGAAGTCACTTAACCCTGTTTGTCTCAGTTTCCTCATCTACAAAATGAGCTAGAGAAGGAAATGTTGAACCAATCTGATATTTTTGCTAAGAAAATCCCAAATAGGGTCACAGAGAGTTGGACACAACTGAAACAGCTCAACAACAAGAAAGCAAAGGCTGAACTTGAACACGTCTTCTGCATTCCAAAGTCATTCCATCATGTGATTCAGCTACTGCACATCATAGAAATTTAACAAATGTCTTATGAATGTCTAAGAAAAATGTACCAGCACATATGTTTTGTCTAGTAAGCATTGCAAGTGTTGAAACTGATTTACAAAGGTCTTAAAATGTTTAAAGATTTAGATTACTTTCCTTCTTACTGCAAGCATTTAATTTTGGAATAATTCTGTTCTATTGAGTATCAAATAAAATTGAAATCACTCTGGCAAGCAGCAATGGAACCCCATTTGGAAAACATTATGATATAACCACGCTAAAAAGCAAATGACTCACAAACCCTAACATTTTCACTGACAACTGTAGAATTATGGAATCTCTAGAAGTATGAAGCCTAAAGAGGGAGGGGAATACAATAAATGCAGATTCAGAAACAAAGAAGAACATGTAATAGTTGTGACCATAAATTTACCGGTACTATAAAAAGCTCTCATAATAAGATATATGCAAATGACTAGGGAATGCATTACAAAATAAGAGGAAAAAAACCTGGCCTCTGAATGTCATATTCTCAGCAGGGTGCTTGCAATCTAGATTATTATATCATGTTTATAACTACTACATTTTGTGAATATTATCCTATTTAAGGCAACTAATAGAAAAAGAATGTAATCATAGTGTGTATGCAGGATGTGCTGGGGTGGCAAGGCACAAGCTTACATCTCAAAAAGAAAATTCCCATGTGTGTTTTGAGTCTCCATTTTAAAAGTTTGTATGTTCAATGTAAAGTTGGATTGCTAATTTTTTAAAGTAAATTTGTTTCTTTAGTATCTTAATAAAAAAAAAATTTGAATTGTCGGTATATGGCTACCTTGAGAACAAAACAAAATTCCCTGAGTGCAAGAGCTTTCCTAACAAAGTATACTGCGCATACCCATGAGTGCTATAATTCTGACAAGACACCTTTGAATATATCCAGTACAAGGTGTCCCTAAAGTCTGGACACATAGGAAAATTGATGGCAATGTGGAGTTACTGCACTGAGTTCATGTGAATCTTGCAAAGCACATCAACCTTTGCATCACAAATGATGGAAATCATTTTGAAGGTGTTATTTGTTAATATTCTAAGTAAATAAAATGTCGAAAATTTCATTCATTTCATTCCTTGAAAATATGCTTTTTTTTGCCTATGTGTTCAGACTTTAGGAACACTCTGTAGTTAATTCTTCTGTTTTGCAATTAAAAAAATAAGGTCCCAGTGTGTTTATATATTTTTGAAGAGTTACAAAAAGTTTTCAACATTTTGAATACTTAAATTTAACTTCTTCTTTTGAAGCATCTGTAATAAAAACACCAGATGTTTTCAAGTATAGTTTTGACAAATGTTAAATAGTAATAAATGTATAACAAAACCACACAATTCTGAACCATAAGAGAATAGAGTATAACTGATACTGAAATCATGTCTTAGGACCCTGAAAGAAATAGTGGACACAATTCCTGTTGGTGATTTTTTAAAAATAACTTTAGAAAATGGTATGGTGCTAGAAATGAAGATAAGAATTTTAAAAAATCACAATTTAAAAAAAAACCAAGGGAAAAAGGCAGAATCATTGCACTATAGGGCAATGAGCTTCATTTCACTTCATAGGAATATTCTAGAATGTATCAGTACTTAGTCAAGAGGTTTGATTAACTGCTCACTATGTATGTACCAGCAAAAGGATTTGTTTTTTGTGAGAAAGATAAGTGGTGATCCTATAAGTCAGTATAACCTCTTCCAGGGCAGAAGACCAACTTCATTTCCTTTTCTGACTGCTTCTCCTGAGTTGTATATCAAGATAATGCTGCAAACATTTGCTAAAGACACTTCTTGAAATCTCTGGTGATATCCTTGTGAACTTCATAGAGAACTTCAGACTGGAAGATAGTATAATTAGGTGTATTTGGAACTGTTAAATTGCTGGATTCAAAAAATAGACCTTAAGGGATCTCTATGACAAACATGAGAGGTCTCTAGTAGAAGGCTCAAGAAACTGAATTTGTCCTTTTTTCTGTTCAACTTTTTTAATCACTGACTGTATGAATGTACAGATATCATGCTTATTTGTAGGTAACATAAATATGTGAGAGATGGATAACATCAGATGATAATATGGATCAAAATTAACAATAAGATTTTATAAGTATAAACACAATTTAAAATCCAGACTTACTGTCTGTGTTATCCTGGGTAAGTCACTTAGCCGCTACTGCAATTTCCTCATCTATAAAGTGGAGATAAGAACAGAATCTACTTTCCAGGACCACTTTGAGGAGAAAACGATATAATATTTGTAAAGCAGTTTGCAAATATTGAAGTGTTATATAAATGCCCATCATCATCATCATCATCATCATCATCATCATCATCATCATCATCATCTTTATCATCTTCATGCTATGTTGGATTGTTGCATTTGTTTCCGAGAACCAAATTTTATGAAAAATGCTGATATATTGTAGTGTATCTATAGAAACCAGTTGGGATGATGAAGGAAATTAAAACCATTCCATATGATTACCAGTTGAAAGAAATGGGAATAGTTAACCTAGATAAGAGGAGATGTGGTGTTGGATAGGGAATGATGAGTTGCTTGAATGACTATTATGTGGAAGAAAGATTAGATTTGTCTTTTGTCTACTTTACCTCCAGAAAGAGAACTAGGAACAATGGATTGGACCTTCAAAGAGGCAGAGTTGAGCTCTGTCTAAGGAAGATCTTTCTAACATTTACAGCTGAGAGTTATCCAGAGGTACAATGTAATACCTGGGAAGCAGTGGGAACAGAGCCTGGATAAGGCAGCATTTCAGCAATGCTATAATGGGAGGAGGTGAATGCCAAATCATATTGACTTGACTTGGGAGAGCTGATTGTTAAATTTTCAGCTTGAGCATGTACAACTCAGAAATCAACATATGCTGTAAATAAGGGCCTGATTTGTTGATTGTCTAGAATTAAGAAAGTAACTGTGAAGACGCACTTAAAACTGCAGAGACTTCCAGCAAACAATGCATAAGGTGGGTACTAATCAGATGAGTTTCCATAAGCAGGCATTTGTTTTATGGAAAAAAAAATAATGATTTTGAGCCCTGTTTCTCAAGTATTAGTGTTACATAATTCCAAAGTAGATACATGTTTGAAAAAAACTGATTTATCCTCCCTTATCTTTGTTACTTATATTAACTTGTTTATTAAATCATGAAAAATAACATACATTTTGAAGGCATACTTCCTATATTGGTCATCTAGTACATAGCTCCTAACTGAGGTGGAAACATTGTATATTAGAAAGAGTAATGGATTTGGAATCATAAAATCTGAGTTTCAATATTAGACCTGCCACCTTACTGGGCAAGTCTTTTAACTTCTCTGGCTTCTAATATCCTTTCAAAAACAAAGGCACTAGACTAAATAACCTCTAAATCCCTTATACTTTTAAATCCATAATCCTAGTTTTCCAAACCAAAAAAATAAGGCTCGTGAGCTGAGAAAAGATATGCCTTTAGCAAAGATTACACCAAAGGATTGATTCTGTTCTTGAAATTGGGACTATTTGGGAAAATAGGAATTTTATGTTCCCGATACCAACCCCCAGACTCTCAGATGAGTTCCTTTGTGTATAAAGAAGATTGAGCCAGAAGATATGGATGGAATTAGGAATTTCCCAAGGTGGAATTTGATGTTGTTACTCAGTCATTTCAGTCATGCATGACACTTTATGACCCCATGGGAAGTTTTCTTGGCAAAGATACTAGAGTGGTTTGCCATTTCCTTCTCCTGGTCATTTAACATATGAGGAAACTTAGGCGAACAAGGTTAAGTGACGTGCCTGGAGTCACACAACTGGTAAGTGTTTGAGGCCAGATTTGAACTGAGGAAGATGAGTCTTCCTAAATTTAGGCCTGGCACTCTATCCACTGTACCACCTAGATGCCCTTACAAGTAGAGTGCAAACTCTTTATTCCACTTTTTTTGTCAGTAAATACCCAGTGCTTAGCAGTTGTCTGACAACAAATTCTAGTTAATCGATGTAAGTAAGTATGCCTGAAAAGAGTAGCATTATTGGCAATGGTGCATACCTTAGGAAAAAAATTAAGGATTTAAGAGCATGGTTGGAGAAAAAGAGTAGAAGGCTATTGGTATTTGATTGAGAAGCACAGAAAGATGAGGAAAGAGGGGAGGTAGGAAAGGATAATGGTTGAGAACACTGAAAACTAATAATAAACTTCTTAACTCATGAGGCTGCTTAATGTTGGTCCTGCTAAATTGAATATCAAATCAGTTTCTATTTAGTCACATATAAATATCCACGTAAAATAAATAATACCATTTCTTTTTATCACAGTATGATTAAATTTTGTTTGAAAAGTGACTTCTTATTAAGATTAACATAAAGCCCTTGAATCTACATTTTTAAAGTACAGAAGGGAGTCTTTTGTTGTTGTTTTTCAATCTTTTCCTTATATTTTTTAGTTTTATCAATTCAAAATGCTTTTAATGTTCAAAATGGATAAATGTTAGGCAGAGCTCCATAAAATGAAATACATTAATACATTAAAGACCAGCACTAATATTCCTTACAAGCAAGGGGCAGATGGATGCATTATGTATTTTCACAAAAATTAATGCTTATTTGGCTCATATTTTCAACTCTAGAAGTTTTATCCTTTTTTATTTTCATTTTTAAAGCATATGGGATTAGCACTATCTATCATGGAGCATGATTTCATCTTTTTGGAAGTTGCCAGTTGTAGTTGTAGTTGTAGTAGTAGTAGTAGTAGTAGTAGTAGTAGTAGTAGTAGTAGTAGTAGTAGTTATCATCATCATCATCATAGTAACATTACTAGCAGCATTAGGAGACATTTATTGGCATTATTGTTTACCATTTTAGCTCTTTCAAGGAAAAAGTTCCATAAAAGCTAAGAAAATAAAGGCTAGTCATCACTATTTGTAAAGATATGTTCCTGTTCATTTAGAGCTATTGTTTACATAATTATCATTTACTATTATTTTTCACCTCTGAGTTGCTTTTGTTCAACCAACTCAATTTAGTTCATTAAACACTTGTTGAGCACTTAATATATGCAATGAATTGTATTAGGCACTATAGAAGGATGAAGACTGGGAGGAATGTCTACTTAGCTTATAATTTATAATTTAGTATAGGGGAAAAGCTGGGGGAGGAAACTCCTTCTATCAATGCACATCAGTAACTTCTTTATAATTCGTAGCCTTGGAGTATTTCCCAGAGCAGACATTAAGATCATTGTTCAGGCACAAATAGCCTGTATGCATCAGGGACTGACCTTGAATTTATGTCTTCCTGCTTCTAAGGATGGTTATCTACCCATTGTGTCATTCTGAGGAGAAAAAGACAAATGTGAAAACCAGTCTCTATCCTCAGGAATTTTACATTCTGATAGAAAGATTATCTCTCCTTGGGATATCTGTTAATTCAACTTGCTGTGTTGCTGGTGCGTAGTAAAGCCCTATCTTGGAAAATTTTCTACTTTTTTATAATGATTATATATGAGTTCTCTGACTCTCTAACTTGCTGATACTTTCCCAGTATCTTTCTGATCCTAGAAGATGCATTTCCCATGATTCTCAGCATCATTTTAATACTAGAAGATCCTAGTAAATGTCCTCTGTGGCATTCTCACCCTGGAAAAATGTTTCCATCCCTCCTTCTGACTGGTCAGTTCCTCCTAGAAACTCTATTTTAAGGAAGGGTCCAGAATAGCAATTACTTACACTTTTCTTTTCAGTTTCCACTCCTGACTCTATTGACTTCTTTCTTCACTTGCCTCTTCCTCTCTCTTCCACCCTCTCCCCACTTTTCAGCTTCTTTTTCTGTTACCTTCTCCTCTTAGAGTGTACGAAAATTGAAGGCAGGGACTATCTTTACGTTTGCTTCCATTTGTGTTTCCAGGTCTTAACATAAGTCCTGGCACGTAGTAAGTATTTACTGTTTTTTTCACTTGGCTTGGTATGTCCTTCATGTTCTATGTGCTTTTAAACTAAGTGCAACCTATTGATACCTTTAACATATTAACAGGAGATTTAATTTGTCTTTCTCATTCCAGCCTCAGGATTATGCATACCTGCAGCACCCCAAATGACCTCCAAATGCTGACATTACACAATGAGACAATGAATGAGACACCCCACTTTAGGCCTTACATTCATGATGCTTTCCTATTATTTGATAAGCAGAAGATGGAGTTGGTGCTAAAAAGCCAGTCTTTTTGGCACGTCGTTATTGATAATCTATCCTGTGTACTCCAGTTACTTGGCTCTATATTTAGACATCACATGAGCATATAGAGCAAGCTCATCCATGACAGTCATTTCACTATGGGATGATGCATTCTCAATTAGTACATCCAGATCCTAGAAGAATTGTCCTTTCTCCTCATGTTTATTTCTCATAGTAGGTTCATAGATGCTAAAGCTAGTGGCAAAGCACTTAAGATAACCGCTAGAGGCAGACCTGGGAATGATGAGACTTGGAGCTGTCTAATAGTAAAGCCAGCGCATGGTAGTCATCTCTCATCTGGGGAAAGATATATATAGAAGAAATTGTACTTGACACCAGTTTTCTTTGCTTTCCTTTATAAGTAAGCCTGGTGTTCATACGACAATGTCAGTTGCTTATCAAGTTGCTTTGAAAACAGTGCTTGCTGACTTTCTGGGGGGGGAGGGAAAGAATGGAGGGAGGGAGAGAGAGGGAGGGAGAGAAGAGCTATTTTCACCTGTTCGTGGCAGTCTGCTGTTACTTGACACACTGATTATAATGTTAATATGAGCGTTTTAATTTTAGTGTCCTATAGATAACATTTACCAGATGTGTCATATTCTGGAAAAATGTCTGTAGGTGTGGCATGCAATGTTTGGGGGTACATTTTTAGCTCCTTTCCTGTTTGGAATATATAGAGATCAGACACTTTAGGTGATGCTGAGTGGTAGGTTAACCTCTTCAGCAAGTGAATAAATGATGCCCTGGGCTGCCTACTAGTAGAAGGATTTTTGTGTTGAGCCGTCTCACCAGCAACAGGATCTATTTGACTGGTTCACTGATTAGGGGTCATAGATGTGCACTGAGACATTCCTCTATTTGGTAGCATACATTTCAAGATAGCTCCTTGAGGGAAGGGACCAGGTTTTCATCTACATCTAGCAAAGTACTTGACACATAGTAAATCCTTAATAAATACTTATTGACTGAATAACTAAAGGATGTATCCCTTGGTTATAGAAGATAGACTGTGCGGCAATACCTGTTGTATCGTCATCTGCTGCCAAAATGAATACTCATATCTAGTAGAGTGTAAGCTCCATGAGGGCAAGGACTATTTTCCTTTCTATCTTTGTGTCCCCAGTGCTAACACAATGCCCAGCATATCGTATTTGCTTAATAAATATTTGTTGGATGAAATCCTCCATTCATATTCTTGAAGTCTTTGACATAAAATTACTACTGTTAAAGGTAATTGAACTTCATTGTTATGTGCAATTGATGTGGGTTTGGAGGAAGTCAGTGATGAATGATGGATGCCAGTGGTAGCTAAAGTGTCCAGATCAGCCACCTATTACAGATGTGGAGAAGTATAGGAAATTTGATTCTGATTTCCCTTTAGGGAGAAAAGCAACAATTTTACTTGCATTTACAGTGCTTAGCAAAGTACCTGGCACATTCTAAGTGCTATGTAAATGCCAGCTTTTTTTAAAAAAAAGTATTATTAGTATTGTTGTAACCAGGAATTATAATATAAAAATATTAATTTTTTGCCAGACATTTCAAACGTTTCCATTCCCTTACTTAGATTATATCTACTTTTAATGTGAAAATAAACATTTTGTGTTTATCACCAAACTTTAAGGCAATAGCAGTTTTATGTTTTCATTGTCATATTTGTAGAATGTTAAAGCTAAAAAAAGATTTTAGAGATCACCTAGTTAAGTGATTGGCCTAAGGTTATACCGTAGTTAATCTCCTTATAGTACCCTAACTCTTTATTTAAATTAACAAACATAACACAATCAAAATGGCATGCTGGAATTTAGAGGGCTGCAGTATTGACTATAGATGGCTTTCAGTATTTATCAGAGGGAAGCTTTCCCCATCTTTGAAAGATTTATGATTGAGGCAATACAGTTTTCTACTCTTTTTGCAATCCACATAAGAATTGAAGCAAGTGCTTTACTGTAACTCTGTATCTAATCAATACATGATTTAAAGAACTATTGAATATGGAAAGAGAAGAGAAACACAGTAATTGCTCATCTCCTGGATGCCTGAGCCAAAAAATGTGTGAAAAACTAATTGATGGTCAGTTTCTGTTTTATTAATTTTTCACTGTTTTTCCCCCTTTCACCAAAGTGCAACAAATAGAAGCTGAAAGGGAACTTGTACATGACTCTACGCCTTCCTGTTTGTGATAGAGCTCTATAAATTGTGTGCATGGCTTGAAAGATTTATCTTTACGATTTTGTCCCCTCCCCCCCCCCACTCCCACTCTTTATCAAGGCTTCTCAAGCTACTCAGTATCTAGGATTGTGTGCTTCATCTGATGCCGTGACAGAAACTCACCATGTGATAACCAAGAATGTAGCAGGGCTTAGGTGGGAGGAGAGATGTGTTTGCTTGGTGGAGCATGAGCTGCATTTTTCCTCCTCATTTACTTTAGTCAGCTTGTTTAACCTTGCTACTCTGTTTTCTTGATTATTACATATATGAGAGAGAGAGAGAGGGAGAGGAAGAGGGAGAGGGAGAGAGAGAGAGAGAGAGAGAGAGAGAGAGGTGGATGGTCAGATGGGTAGATGAATATAGGTATGGATATGGATATAAATATAGATATGGATTTGGTACCCAATGGCCAAAATTCATTGTTTCCTCATTCTTACGTGGGTTATCTAGATGAGAAAATATACAGAGTGCAGTGAGATAAAGTCTCAAGGAAGGCAATCACTGGAGTACTATAACATTGATGGTATGGAGTCCATCCTGATGCTAGCACAAGTCATCTGTAGTTTCTGGCAAGTAGTGAATACCCCAGATTGGATCATTGGGAGGGATTATGACAAACTGTAAGGAAAAAGTCAACTAGCCCCAGGCAGCCAAAATATAGTATGCACAATAGAAAAGGCACAGGATATAGATTCAGAAGACTTATGTTGCTTGTATTTCATTTGCTATGACCAAATAAATTACCCCTTTCCCATTTTTGAAGATATTTCTCACAATACTTCTAAGTTTTATTGATTAAAATCTTCTTTTGAGCAGATATCATCAGTATAAAAATTTTAGTTCAGAGGAGAGACTATACTCCTACTGCATGATGTAAGTAGGATTAAGGTCCTGCTTAAGGACATGGAGGTTTTGTCCTAATCATGGAAGTCAGCAGGAAAAAAAGTTCCATGCCAGGCATAATCTGCCACAGTGTAAGCTGACTGGTTTCTTACTATATTTTTAACTGAATGGTTTTCATCCAAAAAATGAAAAATTACATGAAAATAGCAGTGGCAAAGAGAAGTGAAAACAAAACTAATGACCATGCCCTGTTGATAGGAAAGATACCTTTCCAGGTGGCACTGTGGCTAATGACATGGGTTATCCTAATGATCACAGAATTAATGACTGAAATCCTTGCACTCCAGCCCAACACAGTGGGATATTTTTGGTGATGCTTTTGGTTTTCACTCTGTGAACTATTACTCATTCATGGTGGATCATCAAATAGCTGATTCAGTTTGGTGAATTTGACTGGTTTTAAATTTACGTTTCTCATTATGGTAGTAAATGTAAATTATGTAATGGATTTTGTTCTTGTTCAATTGTTCTTCGGTAGTGTCTGCCTATTCATGGCCCCATTTGGGGTTTTCTTGGCAAAGATACTGGAGTGGTTCAGTATTTTCTTTTCCAGTTCATTTTACAGATGAGGAGACTGAGGTAAACAGAGTTAAGTGACTTGCCCGGAGTCACACAGTTAGTAGGTTTCTGAGGCCAGATTTGAATTCAAGAAAATGAGTCTTTCTGAGTTCAAACCCAGCACTTTATCCACCTACCTGCCCAAAGTATTTTGTTCATCTGTTACTAAAGGCTCCCTTAGGTAGGTCCTATCAATTTTATATGTAGATGAGAGGATTTAAAAAACTGGTAAGTAGTATTCATCCTAAGTTTTATGCTCACAAGAAATAATTTCACACATATATTTTGACAAGAAACCAATAAGACTTTACCAAAATTAACTCAGATTTTTTTAAACAAACTTGAAATTTCATTGGTATGAAAAAATCATCAATATAGGTAGACAAATAGTCAGTCACTGACCTTTGAATACTTCCATGGCTTGACATCAGGACTGATCTTGATAATCATTTTTTGTATCCATGCTCTTTCAAGCCTGGCACTCCCCAGATTCACAGAAATACCTTATAACCATATAAAAATTCATCATAGAAGGTCTAGAGGTAAATGAAATGTATATCAAATCTTTTTGAATTGAATGTTCTTCATTTCTTCTTTTTATATACCTACTCTAGGAGACAGGGGAAAATATTGAAATTCTGAGATAGTTAAGAGATTATTATTGTTGTTGCACACCATTGCATTCGCATTCTCCCATTTTGAGATATAATTCACAGGTCTTTACTAAAGATAACTCTACCAGTTAAATATAGGCTCCTTGAAAAGAAGGACTTTTAAGTTTTCTCTTTACATCCTCTACCAAGGACAGTGCCTAATACATAGTAAACATTTAGTAGATGTTTGTTGAATGCTCAAATATGTATTATAGACCCACATATGCTTGACAATTCAACAAGCATGTACTAAGCGCACAGTCAGTCTATATACATATATGTAGTGACAGAAATAAAAGGCTCTATCTATATGACAGGATGAATTGAAAAGTGAAAAAGTCATGTCAACATGATGCCAAACAAACATTTTGGTTAACATATTGATTAGATCCCTTAGATGCATTGGCATAATGCATATGTTATAAATGCTATTTTTTCTATTATAGAATTTCCATTACATCTTATTTTCAAGGAGTTAAAGGTGCTTTGTATTAAATAATTTTTGCAGTCTTTTTTTGAAATAACTTGGACATTTAAAGTACCTATGATTCCACTCTGTGCTTCTCTTTTCCTCTCGCACTCCACAGACCCAAACATATTCACTATAGGGAATGAAGTGGAATTAGCCTTTAGAAATCTAAAGTTGTGGTTTTAGAAGCCAGCAAAGAATGTTTTGACATCTCCAAACCTAGGAGCATCCTATGAAGTATTTTTAGTTGAGAACATAGAAGAGAAACATGTCCGCCCACCTTCCTTCCCTTCTCCAACAATGTTAGGAGATGTATTTGACAATAATGGTCGCCCTAGGGATAGCTGTCAAAGTAGGTTCACTACCCTTGGTTATGTCATGGCGTTGTTCCACTGTAGATGGCAAAGAACAGACTGACGATGTAGCAAGGGAATGCAATTCCTTGGTCTATTGGTTTGGGAGGCAGGAGGGCTGAATACATCATTTAAAGGATGCTACATTTAAAAATGATGACATCTTTTAGCAAGGTTCTATAAATTAATTTATGAAAGGCTGGAGATTGTTTTGCCTCATTCAAACATTCCTGACTATGTATAAATTAAAATGTCTGTGGAGGAGGTGTTTGACATGTAGTAAGTGCTTAATAAATATTCTATCTAGCTAACTAGCTGGCTACTGTGGAAGCAATATTAGAGCACAGTTTGATGGTAACTCTTAAATCTCTTATTTCACTTGATCTCTTTAATGGATTATGACTTTGCAAATAAACTTTAAAAATGTTTATTAAGTATCTAGTACATACAAAGGTAAAAAATAATCCCTATTATTAAGAAGCTTACGCTCTACTTCAGGGGAATGCAACTATATATGCACAGATAAATATAAAATGTATAAAGAAATATGAATTAATTTTCACAAAAATAATAGCATGCTTATCAAATTTGAAGTGAATTCATTGGCTTTGCCATCTAAGACCAAATACACCTATTTTTGTTGAAGACTACAATCCATTCAGCCACTTTTTTCAAAATCTCAGAACTATTCTTGACTCTCCCCCTTCTCTCTCTTTCCATATCTTGTTCATTCTACCATCACAAATCTTTTGAATCCATCCCTTTCTTTCTATTCTGAAAACTACCATCGGGTTTCAAACCTTTATCATATGTAACGCATGCTAATGTAATTATTCTCTGTTTTTCTTCCCACTCCAATCCATCTTTTACAAACTAACATAATAACTATATTAAAGTACATATTTGTCCTTCCCTGCCCTGCCCCAGCTCAAAAACACTCAGTGACTCCAACCTGCTTTAATTCCAATTTCCCCCAAATTGTATAACTAGGTATAACCTAAACCTGACACTCCCATCTCTAGGTTAGGGATCAAATCATCCTTCCTATTTAGAATGCATTTCTTCTTCAACTTCACTTCATAAAATCCTTGTCAACTTTACACTTGGCTCAGTTGGTACCCCTTCTACTCTTTACCTCTCATTGTTAACATTCTCTTACTTCTCAATTTTATTTTTACTATGTTTATGTGTTCTATCCTTTTAGCAGAGCCTAAGCTCCTTGAGGGCAGGGACAGTTTCATTTTTGTTTTGGAATCTCCAGAATCTGTCATGCAGCCTTGTATATAATAGGTAATTAATAAATATTTGGTGAATCGAACTAAATTTCAATGTATAACTTCTTTTCCTAGTCATCATTCTTTCAGTCACCTAAGCTCTGAATTTGGGTGTCATCTTTGACTCATCTCTCTGTCAGTCTCCTACTTTGAATTAGTAATCATGATCTATCAGTTCCTCCTTCAGTGTCTCCCAGATTTGCCCATTTCTTTCCATGCTCACTGCTACTAGACTTTTATCACCTCATACTTAGACTTCTAGAATGGCTCTTTGTCTTTCCTCCCTCTAATCAATCATAAATGTCTGCCACCAGACTAATCTTCTGGGAATATTGCTCTCATTATGTAAATATCCTACTGAGAAACTAAAAGACAATCCCATTGCCAGTGGAATAAAGCATAAGTTTCAGTAGCATTTAAGGCCTTCACCTACAATTCGTCCAAGTCTATGTTTATAGTATTTCTAATCAACCACCTTCTAGAATCTTGTGGTTAAGCCATTTTGGTCTATTCATAGTCCCTTTTCTGAGTTTGCATTTTTGTTTACACTATCTCTTCTTCCTGGATTTCCCTTTCTTTTTTCTCTTTAGCCTACCTCTTCTTCATAACCAAGATCAAATCCATCTTCCACTGGGGAGGTTAAGTGAGTTTATTCAAAGTTATATAACAACTCAATACTAGTACTGACCATAGAAACTAGACCTCTGGATTTCTAGCCCAGTGAACTTTGGTCACTTAGGGTCTCCTATATTCATTCTCCTGAATAAATTAAAGTGAGATATAGAAGTATTGATGGAGCACTGTGTTCTCCCTAGTATACATCACTCTCAGTTATAAGAAATTCTTCCAGATATAATGTAT